>JAUTXW010003732.1:600000-1143042 GCA_030620095.1 Kuschelorhynchus macadamiae | reverse complement strand
TCAGCACTGGCTAAAGCGAATTTAAAATTGACATTTTCTGTACAGAAAGCGCTGCAACTTGTCGAAAATGGCTGGCAAAAAATTAACACTCTCATTGCCATAAAAAAACCCTCATTTTGCACACTTAATACAAAAATAACTATTATAACTTCAAAAACTAAAATTATTTTGCAAATAAGACTTTACTAATATAAATTCTTTCATCTTAGTCTTATTCTTTGTTTGCAATGTAATAAATTGCCGCCAGTTACCCATTTTCATCAAAATTATTTTAATTCTCAATTACAGACAATACTGAAAAAATATTAAGAAAAGGGGAATAACGAACGACGAATCCTTTACCTCCAGAATGTTTCAAAAACAAAAATAGGTAAAAACAAAAATCACAGATTACTTAAAGAACAAAATAAGAGATATGATCTATTGCGTGTATGCTAAAAATGAATATGTTACAATGCAGACTTTGCTTTAAAAACTAAAAGAGAGAAATTAATGTATAACTAACTAACTTTAAAAATAAAAACTACTCCCCTTCACTGTCTTCAGAATCAGAACTAAATTCTTCATCGTCACTGCTGTCTTCGTCGGTACTAATTACAAGTGGCGCAATGTCTGAAGCATCACATATCTGTATTGTCTTCCAAGCTTCTTGGATTACCCTTTCTGTGTGGCTGACATAATTTTTCCAATGCTCTGAAGATACTTCATTTATCGCTTTTTCCCACATGGCCAAAACTTCCGATGGTGTCCCCTTCAGACTAGCAATGTATTGGTCGTATTTCCTCTTACACTCAGACCATACCATTTCAATAGCATTAAATTGACAATGGTATGGAGGAAGTCTTAGTATTTTGTGGCCCAAAGGTTTCACATATTCGTCAAGGTAGAATGTTTTTTCAATGTTACAATTTTTTTCTACAATGCTCCATATTTCATCCTTCATGGCCCTCTCTGGGAAGTCAATGTTCTTTTCTTTTAATCATCCAATCAATCTCTGCTTTGTCCATGATTTTCTTGGAATATCCTCTAAAAGGCCGGAATGATAGCTTGCGTTGTCCATCACTATCAAACTTTTTGGAGGAAGATTTGGTACCTGCTGATTTTTAAACCAATTTTCAAAATTTTGCTTGTTCATATTGTCATGATAATCTCCGCTTTTTAGTCCACTTTTAAATATTAAACTGGCCCCCTTAATAAATCCTTCCTTTGATCCAGCGTGAACTACAATATATCGATGACCTTCACTAGCTTTTTTAGAACTTGTAGACATAGTGTTATCCTGCCAGCTGTTTCTAAACGAACCTTTACTAAAAATCCAAGTCTCATCAATAAATACGGTGGTATAAGCATCTTGTCCTAGATTTTGATTTTTGACATATTCCCTCAAGAAATTGATTCTCTTGTGGACGATGTGGGGCAAATCCATCAGGTATTTTCTATTATTTGATTTCTTCCACTTAAAACCAATACTTTTTACGTATTTTCTTAGCGAGGTGATGGAAAAATTAAAATATTCATTAATCTCTTTTAGTTTTTTAAGCAAAGTCTGCATTGTAACATATTCATTTTTCGCATACATGCAGTAGATCGTATCTCTTATTTTGTTCTTTAAGTAATCTGTAATTTTTGTTTTTACCTCTTTTTGCTTTTGAGACATTCTGGAGGTAAAGGATTCATCGCTCGTTATTCCTCTTTTCTTAATATTTATGATTGTTGTATGGCTAAGTTTTGTTGCATTTGAAGCTCGTTCAATTATATTATCAGTTTGCGGAAGGATTCCATTTTTAGCTTGCTCTTTTTCCAATTGAAAAAAAGCCAAGATATTCAAAACTATTAGCTGTGATTGCTGATTATATCTTCGCGGCATCTTGCAAAAGTTTAAAAAGAATCACAACAAATCATTGTCAATTTTGACGAATATATTCTGAAAGACACATAACCAAAACCGGCATTGACTGTTGTAAAGAAACGACAATGAGTTTTTTCAAAATGTTTTTGTCACTGTCAGTTAACATAAATCAAACAAAACAACCAAAAATGACGTCATTCCAGAAAGGTAATGCGCCAACTATATGTATATATATATATATATATATATATATATATATATATATATATATATATATATATATATATATATATATATATATATGTATATATATATATGTATATATATATATATATATATATATATATATATATATATATATATATATATATATATATATATATATATATATATATATATATATATATATATATATATATATATATATATATATATATATATATATATATATATATATATATATATACAGTATACTCCGGGAATAACGTACACGGGATATAACGTACTTCCGGTTATTGCGTACACTTTTGATTGCCCCGGCCAAAATACTCTTGATTTTTAATCGGATATTACGTACCCTATGTAATTTGAACTCCGGATATAAAGTACGATTTTCAGTAGCCCAATTTCGGTTATAAAGTACGAGTGTACGTTAAAACCAGACTACCGGTCGGGTGTTCCCGACATTGTCGGGAATTCCCCAGTAATCGTTTGCGGGATTTTTGTCGAACCGGCGCAGCGCTTTACTGCGATGACAGTCGGCATTTTTAATTCGACTGTTTTACGAAAAGGTACGCTAGTAAGATTTTTTATATGTGATAAATATGGCGGATCGACGCAAGTCAATAACTGTGAAAGAAAAGGTAGAGATTATTAAAAGTATTGAAAGTGGCATCAGCAAAACGGAAATTGCTAGACGAAAAAATTTAGCAAAAACAACAGTGTCTACAATTTGGAGTAATCGCGAAAAAATCAAGAAAGCAAGTGAAAGTAAGTCACACAGTGTTAAAAAAATTAGAAATCCTATATGCCATGATGTCGATCAAGCTCTTCTACGATGGTTTGAGGTTCGAAGATCCGAAAATATTGCAATAAGTGGTCCAATTTTAAAAGCAAAAGCCGAGGATTTTTCTAAAGAATTACAAGGTGACGATTTTAGTTGCTCTACAGGTTGGCTCGAACGTTTCAAAGTTCGTCACAGCATAAAGGTCGGAAAGATTTCGGGTGAAGCAGCAGATGTTAACAAGCAAAGTGTGTTAAACTGGTTAGAAGATAAGTGGCCTAAAATTTCAGAACATTATAGCAGTGAGGATATTTTCAATGGGGACGAGACTGGGCTATTTTACAAGATGACTCCAGATCGTACCCTTAAATTTGTGGGGGAAAAGTGTGTGGGAGGGAAGCAGTCCAAGTTGAGGTACACCGTTTGGGTTTGTGCAAATATGACGGGTAATGAAAAATGCAAGCTACTTATTATTGGAAAATATGAACGACCCAGATGCATGAAAAATGTAAAAAATCTGCCTGTCATTTACAAGTCAAACAATCGAGCATGGATGACTTCAGCAATTTTTGGAAATTATTTAAAGGATTGGGAAAATTAAGACGACAGAAGAGAAAAATATTGCTTCTGGTTGACAACTGTGCAGCTCATCCAAAAAACCTGATTCTTACAAATATCAGATTAGAGTTTTTGCCACCAAATTGCACCTCAGTCGTACAGCCTATGGATCAGGGCATAATCAAGTGTCTTAAATCATATTATCGTAGATCTTTTATGCATCGCCTGATACAATCATTGGACAATAAGGAGACATTTAACATAACTATCCTAGAGTCAATGAAATTAATTGCTCAAGCTTGGAATGAAGTTACGCCAAGCACTATTAAAAACTGCTTTCAACATGCAGGTCTGATAAAATCGGTAGATGGGTTTGATTCAGACGATGACTTACCTCTGGTTCAGTGGGTCGAGAAGTACAAAAATATTGACGACGATGACTGGGAAGTCCCCCTTAGTGATTGGTTGCACAACAACTATGAAGATCTAACCAACGTCGAAATGTATCTTCCTGAGCTAGATAGCTTTCAAACAATTGATGATAGTTTAGTAACAACGGAGTCATTAACAGATAATGATATTATTACTGAAGTTTTACATCCACATGATTTTCATAGTTCTGACAGTGAAAGCGACGACGAAGTTCAACAGGACAAGGTACCAAGTTATTCTGAGGCGCTCTGTGCTGTTAAAACAGTTACAGAGTTTTTACAATATTCTGATGACATGTCCGATGATATTATGCAAGCGGCTTTGAATGTTGAAAAGCACATAAATAATATGAAGTTGAAATTATTATTGAAACAAAAACAAACTAAATTAACAAGTTTTCTTACTCAAAAAGACTAAAATATGTATTATTTGTAGTTTTAAGTTATAAGTTTTTATAATAAATACTGTTTTTGGTTTAAATGTAGTTTAAACATATTTTTATACCCAATAAAAATACACATGTACGTACATACATATTTCTTGTGTTTTTTTTTTATAACTTACCTCCGCCTATAGAGTACCGATATTTTTGCCTCTACAGGGTACGTTATAACCGGAGTTTATACTGTATATATGTATATATATATATATATATATATATATATATATATATATATATATATATATATATATATATATATATATATATATATATATATATATATATATATATATATATATATATATATATATATATATATATATATATATATATATATATATATATATATATATATATATATATATATATATATATATATATATATATATATATATATATATATATATATATATATATATATATATATATATATATATATATATATATATATATATATATATATATATATATATATATATATATATATATATATATATATATATATATATATATATATATATATATATATATATATATATATATATATATATATATATATATATATATATATATATATATATATATATATATATATATATATATATATATATATATATATATATATATATATATATATATATATATATATATATATATATATATATATATATATATATATATATATATATAGATATATATGCCTTTAAACTAAGTGAATAACCATGCTTCAATAGTTTGTCTTCTTCTAGTTCGTATAGGTTTTTGATCACAGAAAAGGAAGCACATTTTTTTGGCCTGTCTCAAAATCAAGATAAGAAAATGTTCGGCCAGGTTTTGAATTAAGCCATTTGTTAAAGATACATATTAGTAAATGAACAGTGTCAAAAAGGTAAAATAAGGGTCTTACTGGGTCAATAGGATGTGGGAATACTATACTGAGTTGATTAAGGGGTTAAAAATGACTCATTGCTTTACTGTTTACTACATTATTGTCACTAACTGTACAAAATACTATGTACCCAATTTCTTCTAAATTTTCTATAACGGTCTTGATAAAAGTATATAGTATTTCTGAATTAAGTTTAGCTACAGGAGATATATGAATGACTTCTGTAAGGCTTGAGTAAGGACGAGCGATCATAAATGCTACTGCAGATGATGCTAAGGTATCTTTGTTATTTACTGATGTTGCTTCGGTATTGCCTGCCTTCTAATCCAAATAGGGTTCGATGTGAATTTATCAAAAAGTAAAAGTAATGTAATATATTTTAACACAGATTGTTTTATTAAGTTATTAGGGGAGCAGGAGTATATTCAAGTTTAAATAAAGTTATTTTATCTGTATCTTTTACCGAAAACCACCTTTTCCTTAAATTAAAATTTAGAAATACTTTTAAACACATGTAGCCTCTCTGTGTAAATTAAACTCTTCTTTACTTTGCTCTATGGTTTCCAAAAGATGTAGTTCATCAAGATTCTTATTTTTTTCATCTTTACTTTTGCGGTCAAGAACATTTTTTGACAAATAATTGGGGCAATTTGGGAAAACCGTTGATACAGAATTTTCTTTTAATCGGGGTTTATTTAAATGTACTTAAATAATTTTACTTGTTCTCGGATCCTGTTCTGAAATATCCCAAATTATACTACCTTTAGAAAAATGTAGCTTACGCACAAAAACTAATAAAAATAATTAAATTTTCACCAAGAATGGAGACAAAACTATTCTATTTACTCTAATTCACGAACAACGACATCATAAAAATGGCACTGTTTTGTTTTCGGTTAGCAAGTACCGGTTGTCGGCCAGTACGTCTAATGGCTAGTTATCACGATACGACATGAGCAAAATTGCATTGGTCTATGCTTTAATGCATTTCTTAGAGGAGGCGACTGCCGGCCTAGATGTGGTGACGTCAGGCCTAGTTTAATTTTAGCTGGTAGGCCTCGTTGTTTAGTAGGTATTGCGTGAATGCGCCCGATATTCTTATTATTCTACTGGAAACGACGCGCAACCGACCGTGTAGTAATGCTAAATCTAGAGAAGTTAAATTTGTAGCCGTCGAAATTTGACGGGTTCTCACTAGTATTCATTAAGATAACTTGTCAAATTTTAATAACTCGTCTATTATACTTAAGGGTTTCAATATTATCGTACATTTTTTTGAACAGTTATAGTTGATTTAATTCCATGTAAATTTGGCAACGAAGTTGCCTGTCAATTTTCTTTTTGCTTTCTGTTATAGAAATTCATCCATTTCTCTGTTTCATTATGCCTACATAAACTGTGGCTGCTTTTTAACCAATACATTTTATTTAATTAAATATGATGTTCGGCAACTTTTCTTTTGTCTTTGTTACATGTAACAGGTTTTTAAGTTTATTCATTTTAGAACCATGTATCTTTCTGCCAGATCACTGACGAGTGAGTATATCGTTTGATTCAACCTTCTTTTCTTTTCAGCTTTTTAGCGATGTCCACCATTTTTATAATTGAAGAGTTTTATTACTCAATGTATTTATTTGTAGGTAGCGTTGATGATAACTAGTTAGTCGATTTGGATAATATACACGTTATACAGACAGACCTTTTTGTTTCATTAAAATCGAAATTAGTTAAATGTATTAAATTACATTTAAAATGTAAAAAATACTCTAATATGGGAGAAAACAGAATATAAAAATATTTATTTCTGAAAAAACTTTCGAATGTAACTTTGCAATGTATTTTGAAACATAATTGGAAACTACGTCTTTCTATCTCTTTCGGCAAAATGTTCGTCGTCGTACGAGCCTAAATAATTGATATCATCAATCAGTCTTTCTTGTGCCCAGTCTTTGTTTATTTTACTGTTAGTATGTCTGACATAACTTTTTTAGAGTAAGTTGAAACATTTTTTTAACAAAACATATAGATTATGTTTGCACTTTTCTAATTGCTACACATTTCAGAGACTCAATGCCACATAGCTTGCAGTACGATAAATAGGGCTAATCTTGGCATCATAATAATGCTTACTGACCAAACGATCTTGGTGGGATTTTAAATGATATAAAGGAAGTATGAAAACATGGTGTTCATTCTGCAGTGTTAAAAGATTTTGTCTTTTTGAATTTTTTTACAAATAATAATTTCTGGAAGAATACAATTGGTTCCTGCATTATAAAACGCATAGAAACGAAAAAATGTTTAAATGAAACAGAATTCCGTCTAAAAAAACCATTACGTATTCAAATTTTAGGAAATCTCGAATCTGTTTAACTACATTGCTCTGTCATATTTTCTGCCCTTTTTACAGACTTGGCGAACTAGCATTTAGAATGCCTGGATAGGGGAGGGGCAAAAATATACTATCATTTGCAAAAGGCTTTTGTTTAAAACAACATAAGTATAACACCTTCATAAAAATCAGCGTCTAAAAAAACCTAACTTTTTGTAAGCGAATAAAAAGTGATAAGGAGTTATAAAATTATTTTTAGTTTAAAAAATTTCAAATCCCAAATAAACCAAAGTATGAAGAGTGCTGCCACGTTGCAATTACTTTTTGTTGCAGTTTTTAAGAGTATATAATATAATGGATATTTTGTTGTATATTAGAATCAGTACCATCCGGGGCGCGGTAGCGCGCAGGCACTAGGTGGATCAGTACCGGGTTAGCACCACGTAAAAGACGAAATGGCATAATTTATATTGGTTACTGCTTTTAATTAAAAAGTTCCAGACCATTGGATCCTCGTGCAATGGCAGATGTTTTAGGCATCATCGATAAAACCATAACACAACTATAGCTAGGCCATATCAACTTAAAATATACTATTTTGAAGATGTTTTCGGTGTGTTTTCAATAAAATCAGGAGAGTTTGGCAACATTGTACTTAACTGGTTTTGTTTGAAGTTAAAATCAACCAACTTGATGTAAAGGTCTTAGGTATATAATAACACTGCTGATGATCAATTATTGAAGTATGTAATCAGTGTTTTTTTATATACTTAGGATCTTTATGTCAAGTTGGTTGATTTTAATTTCAAACATTTTTATATTTAAGCAAGGCAAAACTTTTATATACATATTTTTATGTCAGTACATTGGAGGTCGTTCATTTTGGTATTGTTTATTACCCTTTTTAAAAATACTTTGTTATTGTATTTTAATGGTAGCCCTGAGGAAGATATAAACCAAACTATCGAAACGTTGGCAAAAATTAAGACATCAGTAATAAAAAGCCTGTCCATTATTGACCTCGTGATTTATCTCCCTTCGATTAAAATAATATAGATACTCATTTAAATTTTAAAACTATTAATATAATCGGAATCTAATCGAAACCTTTAATGAAGTGAAAATTAAAGCTTTGGTTCAGATCTTAATAAAACTTATCTTTTTATGCTGTCTGCGTATTATTGATTATATACCTCCTATAATAAATGAATGTATTACTCACATCCATTTTCCTATCAGTTGGAAAGAAGCTATAGTCACACCATTTACAAAAGTTATTAATACCAAAGATTTAGTTTAGGACGATTAGAGTGCTACCGAGGTTTTCTAAAAAATTAGAAAAATGGAAATACAGATTAGACCCCACTTGATAAATTATAATATATTACCTATAAACCAATCTGGATTTCACAAATTATAATATATTACCTATAAAGTAATCTGGATTTCGTGCAGGATAAAGTTGTTCGACAGCAATGGCGGATGTGTATTTTCTACACTCGTGATAACAAGATAACTGCTTTGGTCCTATTGGATATTACAAAAGCTTTTGACTTAATATCACAATATTTTAATTTCGATATGAAATTATATAGGTTTTTCTACTAATGCATCAATTTTAATAAAATAGTTTCTTACTAATGAGTCAAGATTGGAGTCACGTTTCAGATTCACTTAATATAAAGACTGGGGTGTTTCAAGGCAGCATATGAGCAGTTTCAACACATTTTAAGTTCTGTAACTCTCATATATATGCTCACGATACTCCGATGTATTATTTATTTTTTCCATCTGAGTATATTGATTCCAAAAATAGGGTAAACCCCGACTTAAATTCACTTTTTCAGACATTTGCTTATCATATGCTAACACTACATCCAAACAAGTCCGTAGTAATGCTGATAACAAAAATGTCAAAATTCAGAACTATTGTATGCGACTAATTTTTGGTATCAGGAGATGCTACTGAGTATCCCACAAACTTAAACTTTCGTGGCTAAACGTGAGTAATAGAAGGGAACTATTTACAACCTATATGTATTACAAAATTTAGATAAAAGATAAACATGCATTTTTTAAACATTTATTTTTCTTATGATATAGGATTATGAATCAATGCTTTCCCTCTTGAGTTATCACAAACTACACTGTCACTACAATCCTTTAAATATAAATTAACGAAATATTTACTTTCTAACCAATGCATGGAAAATACAAGTACATATTAGTAGAGCTTTCAACAGCCCTCGTTCTTTTTCTCTATAACGAAATATTTACTTTCTGACCAGTTAACGGAAAATTAAAAGTACGTCTTAGTAGAACTTTCAACTGCTTTATTTCTTTTTCTCTATACATTCAGTTCCATTCTACTTTTTTCACACTCTTTTTCTTCCCATCTTTTTTCTGTACTTCTTTTGTGCTTTTTGTTCTAAGCACATTTTGTTCACACTTAGATTATATTTATTATTTAAGATCTTGTCCGTTGCTAATGGTACCTCTAAACATGTTGTCGCTATATTCGTTAATATGGCATGTACTGCTTCTGAGTGACGTCACTGATAAATTTTTGGCAGTATGAAATGGTATGTTTACTTTGCGCTTATATATATTTTTTATTAAAATATGTGGTCGTATTGTAAGAAGAGAATCTGCTTTCTGTGCGGAAATCTGAAATGCAGGCCTTTATTTACTAATATTTTTATTGTTGTAAATAATGATCTACAGTTTGCCTTTTGAGGAATAATAAACGACTATTATTATTATTATTTTTATTTTTTTTGTCGTCTCACAGTATTCCTGTGGTTGTATTTTATACCGACGGGATTATACCAGTACAAAAAAAAAAAAAACGATGCTACATGTTTTCAAAAATCACCGATTTCTGAATGTTTCTGTAATGTCTGTATTAAGTCCTAATTGAGCCAAATGCTGTGTAAACGTTGTTGGGGTGAGGCCTGTTACTGATATGACGAGAGGAACAATAAATAATGACTCTTTCCTGTTTCCATTGCCGAGTCGGCGTATTTGGCAATCTTCTCACTGTATTTCGCTTGGATGTTCTCGTCGTTGGGGACAGCCATGTCAATTAAATCAGTGATCTTTTCTTTTTTGGATTGAAAGGTGATATCGGGTCTGTTTGGGGGATTGTTTTATCTGTGTGGATGTTAATGTTCTAGTAGAGGTTGTAGTCTTCGTTTTCAAGTATGGATGTTGGCATATAATGGTAATAAGGGTCTGTGTTCTTCGTTAGTTTGTATGTTGTGGCTAATGCTTGATGAACGACCTTCGCTGCTGAGTTGTGTCTCGCGGTGTATTCAGTTCCGGCCATTATTCTACATCCACTTGTTATGTGATCGATCGTTTTTCTCTGCTGGTGACTTCATCTGCACCTGTCGTCTTCAATGGTTGTGTCCTTGATGATGTGTTTTTGGTAGTTTCTGGTTGTTATGACTTTGTCCTGGATGGCAAGCAGGAAGTATTCTGTTTCGGGGAACAGCTGCCTTTCTTGTAACCACGTATATGAAAGCTTTTTATGTATGTGGTCTTGCTTTATGTGGTATATGTGTCTTCCCTGGAGTGTTTTTTCAGACCAGGTGTTCATCTTTTGTAGTCATGATTGGATGTGACGTGGCTCGTTTGAGATAGGTCGAGCGGTTTATAATTCTTGTCTGCCTTCACTATTACCTCGTGGAGGTTAGTTTGTTTGTTGTGGAAGAATTTTCGGAGTTCGTAAATTTGTTTTTTATTTAGGGACTGTATATCTACAATTCCCCTTCCTCCTTCTTTTCTCTCGAAGGTGAGTCTTTCCTTGCATGCGTTGGGATGTAACTTCCTGTGTTTAGTAAATTCAAAACGTATGAGAATGTAAATGTTTTCTATGTCTGTGTGTGATTTAATGATACCAAATGAATACGTAGAATAGGTATGGCGAAGGTGTTAATGGTTTCGTTACATTTCTGGAGTTCGGTTTTGTTTTTAGTAGTTTTGTGAGTCTGGTTTTAAATTCCGTCTTGAGCTTTGATTTGATATGAGTGTGGTTAATTTTGGCGCTTTGATGGAAGCCTACGTATCTGTATGTTTCGTCTTTGAGTATGTTATCTATGGTTTCATCGTTGATTGTTTCCGTCGTAGGGTGGTCTTTCCACTGCCCCTTGTTGATATGAAGTAGCTTGCATTTACTTATACCAAATTCCATGTTGATGTCCAGGGTAAACGTTTCTGTGATTTTAAGGAGTTATTTTAGCTGTGCCTTTGTGCTTGCGTATAATTTTATGTCATCCATGTACAAGAGATGGTTTATTTTGTTTAGGTTATTTTTTTGGTATTCAATGTGGAATCCGAAGTTTGTATTATTCAGTGTGTTTGAGAATGGATTGAGACAGAGGCAGAACCACAAAGCGCTGAGTGAATCTCTCTGGAATTTACGTCGTCTGATGTAGATCTCTTCTGTTTCGATGTGTTCTTTTTGTGTTCTCGGGTTGATTTTAGTTTTCCACGTACTCATGATTTGCATGAGAAATTGCCTGATGCTTTTGACTTTTTATAATTCTAGCATTGGTTAGCCAACTGTGGGGTATCCAATCAAAGGCTTTTTTTACAATCTATGTAACCAGTATAAAGGTTTCTAAAATTTTTTCTGGTTTGTTCCATGATGACGCTGTCTATAATTAGCTGCTCCTTCCATTCTCGGCTGTTTTTCCTGCAGTCTTTTTGCTCTTCCGTTAGAATGTTTTTGTGTGCTAGATGTTGTTCTATTATTATTATTATTATTATTTTAACAAAAAGGATATTTTAATCCGGTTTCAGAAATTTGCAAATTTTTCCTCAAAAACTTTTTAGAGTTGTTAAAAATGGGTATGGATAACGTAATTATAATAATAAATGAATCGTATTAAATATGAAATCGGAATAGATGTTTTCTTTCGTGTACAAATAATTCAGAAGTGTTTCTGTTTTATTTTTTTTTTCATACGAGATACCGGGTACTACTTATTTGAAATAAACTGTCGCTGATGGCATGTTTTGTGGTTTCTTTTCTTACCATAACTTATAGGATGATAAAGCATTTAGGTCTGGTGTACTTGCATTTTCCAGTAAACAGGGGTTTAGGAGTAGTTTTAATCTTTTTTTTTATTCTACTAGGAATATAAAGTGTCCCTGATTTTAGTACTTTTTGAGACTTTTGCGGATTTTTATAGTTATAAAACAAACGAGTCTGCGGGAATCCTTTAAGTTTAAAAACTATAGCTTACACGAGTAATGTACACTATTTTTTTCTACGACTCACTTTTTTTGTCATTTTCGTAAGTGTTGGTAGGAAAAAGTATTTCCATTTAATAAAACAAATATTTTTTAATATTAACTGAGTGAGAAGCAAATGAGGGAAATGTCTCACCAGTATACCTTTATTCAATTCTAAACAGTCGGGTTTTTTGTTTTTAATAACTTCTACTAGTTTTATTACGTTTTGATTACCCTCTCTGTATTGGGAACAAGTTTTGTAATACCTAGGTAAATTAAATCATATTTCAGTGTTGTAAAATACATTTGCTTTACCAGTTAACTTCATTTTCAATAATGTTGCGGATTCGGTGCAGAGCTACTTTCCTAGAATATCCCCTAACTTTGACCTCTAGTAGCTCAAAAGCTCAAAAACTGCTCGACAATGAAAATATTTGCTTATGAAGCTAAGAAAAACATATTAGATTTTTAGGCAATTTTGCCGGAACTGCTTTATCCCTAAGATGCCTGGGGAGTTCTGTACATACATCTTAAAGGGAAATCATTAGATATATACTTAGCCAAACAGGGTTTGCAAAAGATCACCTTATTTATATTTTGTCCAGGGCATTGGTCAAACCAAGTTGTAATTGTTAAAAAGTAATTAATTTAATCACAGTATAGGATTGTTATAAGAAAGAATATTTTAAAAATGACATATTGCTTATCATAGGCATTACATATTATAACTGAGTAGAAAGCATGTGAAAAAGGTACTATATAGTACACGTCATTTGATATAATGGTCTTAAGTCTAAGGTATTACATTAAAAAAAGAAATTCAACTTAATCAAAAGATAGGTTTAAGATGACCACTGTCCATCGCCCGGCTGTGGTACAGCATCTGATATGTTTCTAATTACCTGTTTTTTCATATTTTTATAACCCATAAAAAAGTATTTAATATATTTCGGAACTAGAAATATTCGCTCGAAGTCGCTTTTGATCAGATTTAACCACTTACTGGTTAAAAAATTTTTTTGTTATTTTCATTATGCCAAAATTGTAGTGGGCAAAACTTGAATATTCAAAAAAGAGTTAAAAAATTTTAAATCATTACAATATTGTTTTGTTTTATATAGGGGAGGACGCTATGATGGAAGAAGAAGATGAAAACATAATGGAGGATGAAGAAGAAGACGAAGAGGACCCCAATGATCCAGAATGGACGGACGCTGAAAAGTCGCGGGAGAGGCACCATCGAAGATAGACATAAAGTTGGAGGTGAGATAATTTTGAATAGAGGTTGCTCAGACATTATATTTAAAAAAAGTATCGTTTTTGTATTAGGCCTTGTCTAATCTTCAAAAAATGTAATATTTGAAACTCTTGATACAAATAATTAAAGACAATTTATATAAATAAATTTCAAAAAATAATGTACATAATGCTTATATTTTTTACTGTTTGGTCATTAGTTCTAAAAATGTTTATAGATAAGGAGTAAAAAAATCAATCTGCTGGAAATATAGAGATAGATATAGAAGTCAATAATGTTTTAAATAAAATTGTTATTATGCAAATTTCATTTTAAAGCTGTCCACCAAACAAATAAAAAATACAAGCTTTTTTAATCAGACGTAAGGAAACAATGTTTGAACACTTATGTGACATCTATCTCCAAAAAAAAATGTGGTTTCGGACTAAAATAAGTTAAATTTTCGTACTTTCGCATCGGCAGTACGTCGTAACATTTTGTACGGCACTTTAAGTAAAATAAGTTATCTTAAATTGTCATATTTTGAATACGTGGTACTATCGTGTACACATGTTTTAAAGACAACTTATATATTTTAAAAATATTTTGTTAAACATCTGTATTTGAATATAACCTATATTTCAAAAAAGTATCTAACAAAACACGAAAAAATAAGATAGAAAAATTTGACGTGAATGGACGGAAACGAATGACGACATTTTCATTTTGTTCTCCAGTTCAGGTACGGTGGCTAAGCGTGTGTGAGGCTTTCAACATATGTGTCTATTTTCCAGCATAGGCTGGTTCGAATCTGGCTGAGTGCATAGACTGTGTTACGTCGTGCTTTCGAATTTAAATGTAAAAATCTACCTAGGATAGTATATAAATATATTTACTTATCTTGTGCCATCCCATTCACAAAAGTTATTGAGTTTGTAGTAGGTATAGTTGGCGCATTACCTTTCTGGAATGACGTCACGCTGGTTTCAAATAACGTATTTCTTATATTATTTATATTTCAGCGATGATTCCTAACCTAAACGTATGCAGTGATGTAGATAGGAGGGGTGCGTTCAGCACTGGCTAAAGCGAATTTAAAATTGGCATTTTCTGTACAGAATGCGCTGCAACTTGTCGAAAATGGCTGGCAAAAAATTAACACTCTCATTGCCATAAAAAAACCCTCATTTTGCACACTTAATACAAAAATAACTATTATAACTTCAAAAACTAAAATTATTTTGCAAATAAGACTTTACTAATATAAATTCTTTCATCTTAGTCTTATTCTTTGTTTGCAATGTAATAAATTGACGCCAGTTACCCATTTTCATCAAAATTATTTTAATTCTCAATTACAGACAATACTGAAAAAATATTAAGAAAAGGGGAATAACGAACGATGAATCCTTTACCTCCAGAATGTTTCAAAAACAAAAAGAGGTAAAAACAAAAATCACAGATTACTTAAAGAACAAAATAAGAGATATGATCTATTGCGTGTATGCTAAAAATGAATATGTTACAATGCAGACTTTGCTTTAAAAACTAAAAGAGAGAAATTAATGTATAACTAACTAACTTTAAAAATAAAAACTACTCCCCTTCACTGTCTTCAGAATCAGAACTAAATTCTTCATCGTCACTGCTGTCTTCGTCGGTACTAATTACAAGTGGCGCAATGTCTGAAGCATCACATATCTGTATTGTCTTCCAAGCTTCTTGGATTACCCTTTCTGTGTGGCTGACATAATTTTTCTAATGCTCTGAAGATACTTCATTTATCGCTTTTTCCCACATGGCCAAAACTTCCGATGGTGTCCCCTTCAGACTAGCAATGTATTGGTCGTATTTCCTCTTACACTCAGACCATACCATTTCAATAGCATTAAATTGGTATGGAGGAAGTCTTAGTATTTTGTGGCCCAAAGGTTTCACATATTCGTCAAGGTAGAATGTTTTTTCAATGTTACAATTTTTTTCTACAATGCTCCATATTTCATCCTTCATGGCCCTCTTTGGGAAGTCAATGTTCTTTTCTTTTAACCATCCAATCAATCTCTGCTTTGTCCATGATTTTCTTGGAATATCCTCTAAAAGGCCGGAATGATAGCTTGCGTTGTCCATCACTATCAAACTTTTTGGAGGAAGATTTGGTACCAGCTGATTTTTAAACCAATTTTCAAAATTTTGCTTGTTCATATTGTCATGATAATCTCCGCTTTTTAGTCCACTTTTAAATATTAAACTGGCCCCCTTAATAAATCCTTCCTTTGATCCAGCGTGAACTACAATATATCGATGACCTTCACTAGCTTTTTTAGAACTTGTAGACATAGTGTTATCCTGCCAGCTGTTTCTAAACGAACCTTTACTAAAAATCCAAGTCTCATCAATAAATACGGTGGTATAAGCATCTTGTCCTAGATTTTGATTTTTGACATATTCCCTCAAGAAATTGATTCTCTTGTGGACGATGTGGGGCAAATCCATCAGGTATTTTCTATTATTTGATTTCTTCCACTTAAAATCAATACTTTTTACGTATTTTCTTAGCGAGGTGATGGAAAAATTAAAATATTCATTTATCTCTTTTAGTTTTTTAAGCAAAGTCTGCATTGTAACATATTCATTTTTCGCATACATGCAGTAGATCGTATCTCTTATTTTGTTCTTTAAGTAATCTGTAATTTTTGTTTTTACCTCTTTTTGCTTTTGAGACATTCTGGAGGTAAAGGATTCATCGCTCGTTATTCCTCTTTTCTTAATATTTATGATTGTTGTATGGCTAAGTTTTGTTGCATTTGAAGCTCGTTCAATTATATTATCAGTTTGCGGAAGGATTCCATTTTTAGCTTGCTCTTTTTCCAATTGAAAAAAAACCAAGATATTCAAAACTATTAGCTGTGATTGCTGATTATATCTTCGCGGCATCTTGCAAAAGTTTAAAAAGAATCACAACAAATCAATGCCAATTTTGACGAATATATTCTGAAAGACACATAACCAAAACCGGCATTGACTGTTGAAAAGAAACGACAATGAGTTTTTTCAAAATGTTTTTGTCACTGTCAGTTAACATAAATCAAACAAAAATAACCAAAAATGACGTCATTCCAGAAAGGTAATGCGCCAACTATAGGTCACTTGTTAAAGACAAAGGCTGCACCGTAACCTGAGAGTTGATAGCTCAACAGGGGGATATGGGCCGCGCGTGCCAGAGCTTGAGAATCGTCGGTTAAGTTTCGTTGCGGAAAGGAGACGCTAATAGTTATTACAAATAAAACAATATACAGGGTGCGCCAAACTAAGCGGCCTATTAGAAGTATCTCGGGCACCAGGGAGTAGATTACTATAAAAATTTGGATCTGGCATAGGTGAATATAAAGTTTCTTTCAAACATATTTTTAATTGCACGGTGTTGCCGTTTCTACTCTAAACCGGTGACAACATTCGTTTTCTAAATGGATTGCCCTATATATTGCAGTTTTGCTTTTTTTTAACATCATTTATTTATAAAGTTAAGGTCAGAAAAAATACAAAGAAATTTTAAAAATGACTCAATATTATGAGTTTGTTTTAATATTATTATTATTATTAATTTATTCCCAACCAACTATAATAGTTTATTACAGGGAAAATATAAAAATAATAAGAAAATATTCATAATACAAAGAGAACTACAAGGAATACTGTTATGATGTAAAAAAATGTTTAACATTGAGAACAACAAATAATAGAAATATAATACATACATTTTTTACTCATTACTTCAGGAAAAACTTTTTAAGTACTTTCTTGTACTCTCCCAGATTATTTATTTCCTTGATTTTCTTTGGCAAATTATTATAAGTGATAATGCTAGTGTATAGAATTGACCATTTTCCAAAATTACTTTTTATTCATAATGTCTGTAAATCGTCTGTTTTTCTAGTATTGTGATGGTGTATTGTGTTTGTCTTATATAATGTGATATTTGAGTGATTTATTTTAAGATTTATAGAATGAATTAATATATTAAACTTATAATTTATAAAACGAATTTATGTCTAGATAAATAAATTGGATGTAGGTTCTAAATATGGTAGTTTATTAATGCATTTAATAACTTTGTTTTGTATTTTTTTAAAGGATTTAGATTACTTGAACCAGCAGATCACCAAACTGAAATTAAGTACTGTAATTTTGAATAAACTAATGAAAAATAAATAATTTTTAAAAATTTCAAAGGTACCTATATATTACCTTATATTATACAAAATACCAATTATAGGGGAAAGGCTTAAAGAAGAGATATTTTTATTTTTATTTCTTTTACTTATAAAGATAAAGGTGCATTTTTGAAAATTCAAAGATAATTTATGTGATTGTAGCCAAGATAATAATAGATTTAAGTCATAGTTAATTTCCTGGTAATTTTCTGAAGTAGTTCTATCAAAATATATAATCGTTGTATCATCAGCAAACAATTTAATATTACCCTTAAAGTTTTATTTAGATATCGAATTGATGTATATTAAAAAATATCAGGTCCTAATATAGATCCTTGTGGGATTCGACAATTTATAAATAAATTTGAACTTTTAATATTTTTAATTTGTACAAATTGTATTCTGTTTGACAAATAATTTTAAATCCGATTATATGGTAAACCCCTAATTCCCAGCTGATAAATGTGTCTTAATATATCGTGATTTACAGTGTTAAAAGCTTTTCGTAAATCTAAAGACAATATGCAGCAATCGCAGCCATTATCAATATTTTGTGTTATATTTCTAACAGTATCAGTAACTGCATCCTGCATGTGTTTTTGAATTTACGAAAACCATGTGGACTACAAAAAGTAAATTTTGTTTTTCGAAATAATTTTTTATTCTGTTTTTAACCAATCTTTCCAAAATTTCTGAAAAATAGGCAAAACAGATATCGGGCGATAATTATTGCAGTCAAATTTTGTTCCGTTTTTAAAAATTGGAAATTATCTGGAATAATTCCTAATTCTAAAGATAATTTATATAAATGTTTTAAAATTGGGAATATTTTACACTTACGGAAATAATATCAAATCCGCTGGCTTTTTTTGAATGTAATTGTTCCACAACTTCTTCAAGTTCTCGTTCTGTAATTTCATTCGGGTCCAAAAATAATATATAGAGAGGAGATAGTCTCCATTCGGATCGACATATATACTAGACGTACATAAAAAAAGTCTAAGCTAAATACAACGATCCCTAAAAAATTGTTTTCTTAAAACTTTAAAAAAATCTAGTGAAGTTCAAATATTATACGCAATTATCGCAATATTTACACACAAATGAAAATCGTAAAAAAATATATTAGATAAAAATACCTTAGAGTTGTGCTTATATAGGGGCAACTCGTGAATTATCGCCCAGACAAATCGCCCCTAAGATGATCCGCGTTGTATGTGAAGGTTTTTTTTTGTTTTGATCGGTAAATTTTATATTTTTCACAGTTCTTACCGGTCATCATATTTTCTGAAAAACGGGATAAGCTTTCGGTTGGGGAGAACACTCCCATCCTTCTCGATATGGAGTGCGACCAGTAAAGTCTTCATCAAAAGGGATTTTCCTCGGGATTTTTTAAAAATTTTACCAAACCAAACACTGAGTTTACAGAAAGTTTTGCTTGAAAAATAATACAAAATGACAATAAAAATGTTACGTGAGTTTTCTTACCTGTTAAATTTGACTTTTTTAAAAAAATATTTTTAATTTTGAAACATGGGAGAGGAAAATGCTGTTTCTTTTTTAATTTTATACCTTTATACCAAAATTCAACCACGACTGTTAACTTATTTTTTATGGTTTTTTTACCCACAGATATCCAAATGTAAGTAAACATGAATTAATTTATCATTCCACGTTTATTATTAACAGAATGAGGAATTTACTCAATTGTTTACATAAACTACTTTATAATTTAGGCTTGAATCCTTTTTTTTTATCCGCCATATAGCGATATAGAACTAACAAACATTTTTGTTTTGTTTAAAAAGTGGTAGTAGATTCTCAAAAATTTTCGTATTTAAACAAAATTGTAGGGATGTGTGTGTATGTGAACAAAATCTCCGCGAACGATAATTTGAGAACGGTCTAACCGATCCTTTCTAAATTTTCACCAAAAATAGACTAGGTGAGTGTCTAGCGGGATTAGATTTTGTGTGCCATGGGGCATAGATCTCCGATTTTTGTAAGGGGTATAAAAACGTAAAAGAATAATATTTTGGGAACTTGGAAGCAGATACCAGTCAAATTAAAAACAGAATTAGCTGGGGGGATAAATGTTCTAAAATTTAAAAAAAAATCATTGGCCTAGATACTTGATGTTTTGTTCGATTTCCGGCCGGTTTGCAGAAAGCTCAGTTAAAGTTTAGAATGTTTAACGGAATGTCAAATTTGACAGCGAATTTCTAGATTTCTGTAAGTAACTTGTCAAATCCTGAAGCTCTGTTAAATATTCTAAACAGCAATCAAGTTTTGTACAATTGGAGGAATATATTTTAAAAAAGCATATTTCGAAAAACTGAAATACGCTAAATTTATTTTATTTTTTTGTAAACAAAATAATTTTTGTCCAGTATACACTGTAACCCTAACGGAATGAGGCAGCCCCCCGGATACGAAAAAAATTGTTCAGTAAACGGTAAAACATGTAAAACTTCTTTTATTCTTTATATCTATTCTTTTGAACTTTACAGGGTGGTACTAGGTGGATTAAACAGCCAGTTGAAAATAAAAAATATATATATATTTCAGAAGCTTTTATCCTGTTTAGATTACAGTCGTACACGGTTATTTTATTTTTTGTATATAAAAAGATATTTTTCAACTATACAGGGTAGCCCTGGCAGGATGAAACCGTCATTTTTCCACTTGTACGGGGTGGTCCTAGGACAAAGAAATACGTCCGTTAAAATCAAATCCAAAAAATATTTCAAGACAGAAAACCAGCAGTTAAGTTAAATCACGGGACTATCTTTCTTGTTGTTTACGCAAAAACTTTTTACAAACTCGCATTTTACTTAAGGGACTTATTTAAAAAAAAATCTCATATGTGAAGGATCAGAAATTCGGAATTTTTTATCCAACTTCATCATGACAGTTAATAGTTCAAAAAGCTCGCTTAGTGTATATATACTATGTCTACAGGGAGTATGAAATAAACTAATCCCAAAAACTTAAACGTATAACGAACCCGAAACTTCATGTTGTAGCTTTCTTAAAACAAAATATATTTTAATCTGCAATACGGGAATAAAAATGGCGCTGGTTTGTCTTTTATGATAATCGTCTACCTAGGCTTTAGATTGACCAAATCTCAATATACAAGGTGTGTGAAAATTTCTCTGCACATAACAAAATTAATTATTTGTGGGAATAATTAACAATATAATTTTCTTGTATTGTTTGGTAGAAGTAGAGAGCACTTTTACGTAGTTAAAAGGAAAACAATCTTTAACAGAAATTAAACATTTTAATTTTTTTTTGAAAATTTGGATTTTATTACTGAGTTCTATGTTTAACATGTCGAATTCTATTTTGTCATTTCTTTATACGGGATGCCTGCAGAAATAACTATAAAAATCTCACATAATAAAAACAAAATTTGTAAAAAAGATCAAAACACAAAATTTCCTCTTAACTAGGTATGCAAAGGTTATACCTAGGTGTACCAAATAATTAATACAAAATTTTGTTTTCTAATTTTTGCAAAAATAAGTTAATTTTGTTAAATATGTGTATAGACATTTTCACGTACCCTGTATATCGTCATTTGCTCAATCTAAAGCCCTTGTAATCGATTACCATAAAAGACAAAGAAACGCCATTTTCATTTTCGTATTACAGATTAAAAGAAGTTGTATTTTAAGAAAGATACAAGTCATTTAACTCTCGGGTACGTTAAAAATATACTCAATTTTCAGTTTTTCTTTCAGTTCATTTAATCAGTTTACAAAAGCCGTCTGGATTGTTTGTTTTTCAATTGTTGGTCTTATTAATGTTTTAATGTAAAAAATAAAGATTTTTTTATGCTTGAGGGACACGAGAGAGCTCGAGAGAAACGAGAGATTCTCGGCGAGAGAAGACCACTCTCTCGTTTTGTCTCGTGCTACCAGAGAAAATTGCTCTCTCGTTTCGGCGAGAGGAGACGGCATCACTAATTAAAGCCACTTCATTATAGTAAAGCCAGGTTTCATTCATTAATATAATATGAGGCTTTGATAAAAGTCATAGTAGCTAAGTCATATAACTTACAATGAAAACCTATAGTTATTTGCCTTTTTAAAGTCAATAGCAGCGTTAAACAATTTCTGGTTACAAACAGTCATGTGTTCCTTGAAATATATAATATTATTATGCACTGTTAGTCCCACCTCTGGAAAAATAGTGATTTTTTTTGCATTCCGTTTTTTTATTATCTCTTTTTACTTCCCTCGTATTGAAATAGTGAAATAATCACCCTACGAGATTTTTTCAGATTTTTACGCCAAGGCCCCTAGATGCCGAAAAACATGTTTTCTCAATTCCGTCTTTCGCGATTGACTCAAATTTTGGTCAAAAATTAAGGGTCATATGGGTATGACCTGGTAACATTTTGGTTAATATCCAATATGGCAAAACAAAATGGCGGCCTAGTAAATTCTTATTACTAAAAAACTACTTTTCTCAAATTTTGCACCAAAATCAAGTATTATGTAGGACCCAACTGGTAAAATTTTGGTACGAATCCAAGATGGCGAACAATATGGTGGCTTAATTAAATATTTAAAAATTTTGCCTGAAGAAACTACTTTATGGACTGATTTCAAATTACGTGTCATAACTAACTGTAGTATCAAGTAGTAAAATTGTGGTACTAATTCAAGATGGCGGAACAAAATGGCAGCCAAATAAAATTTTTGTAATCGTGGAAAAAGTCACCATCAGGTTTTATATATCACGTTTTAGCGTCCCTAGATGCCAAAACATGTTCTATCAAATCCGTAGGTCCGTCTGTCGGTTTGTCTGCCTGACTGTCAGTTCGCGGCATAACTACTTATCAGATTGACTTCAATTCTAGTTAAAAATTATGGGTCATATTGCCGGCACAAGTAAAATTATTACTATTATCCAATTTGCCTAAAATTCTGCACAGAAATTACATAACAATGATCTGGTAACATTTTGATATGAATATTGTTCAGGATCCGGTTACATATTGTTTATGCAGGTCGCAAAGAGACTGGTTTAGTGATTGCATAAGAAACATGGATTAAAGGAGCCAGGGGATTGTCATCAAGGTGAGTGCAATCTTGAACTGTCGCCATTTTACTTTTCACATTCTCAGCTAGGTAACTTTTCGCTTTTATCGTTATTCATAACAATTTGGTCCAATTCGAAGTCGGATATTTAATTTCTCCTTTAATACATATAAAATAAATTTATATTGGTACAAACGAGACTATCAACTCGTTTTTTTGAGCCGCATTCCATTACCTTTTTTTATCTCAAAGCCGAGTGAGCTGTTTATTGGGAACCCATTTATTATCAAGGGATCAGTTAACTTGTTTATGAATAAGTTAAATTATTTATTTTACCAGTTAAATTCGCAGTACCTGATATAGGTATAAATAAAAATTTTTTTCTCACTTGTATTTACATATCGATTTGGAACTAATCAGCTGATTTTATTTTGATTCCTTGGTGTGTGTGTGAACTGCAGTAGCTATTGTTGGTTGATATTTAATACATTTTTTCGCATATACAGAATGTCGTCGAATGCAAATAAATTAAAACAATATAAGGCACTTCGTCAGATGTGTTTTAATCAGATGAGCGAATTAAAGGGTTTCGCAGATCGCGCATCACATGATGACGCTGCACGTCTACAATTTAAAATTATGTACAGTAGGATCGAAACAATTCAAAATGATTTTCAAAAAAATCATTAGAATATTTTATCACTATTAGTTTTGACGGAAGACGGATCGATGGAAGATGAAGAAGCAGTTAGAAAAGAATTTGAATTTTATGGAGCATATACTTATGCTATTTGTTTAACATTAATTGAAAATCAAAATGTCGATCCGCCTCAATCAAAATTAATTAGTAAATCAAACGCTAAGCTACCTAAGGTGGAAATACCTAAATTTTCGGGGAAGCTTAGAGACAATTTCGTTCGTTTATTGATATGTTTAATTCATTAGTACACGAAAATAATACAATTTCGAATATTGAAAAATTTAATTATCTTTGCTCTTTTCTTGAAGGTCCTGGGGTGCGATTTTGCACTTATCATTTCGTTAGTTAACGAATCGCTAAATCACGTGATTTAGCGAAAAAACTGACAAAGGTTGGAAGTAGCATCCATTTCTTAAATGAAAAATTGCATGTATTTTTTGACGTTAAGTAGGCCAGTTTTTCATTACGATTTGACAGTTACTGTTAACCTTAAAATTATTTTGTTGACGTTGAGCAAAACAAGTTTGTTTGGCTTAATTAAGTATACTTTATTATTTTGGAAATAATTAAAAGGTGATTAAGAATTAAAAATCTGAAGCTTCTAAGGTCTGCCTGGAGATCCTTAATACTTTGTTTGTTATACTTCTAAAAGGAAATATACAGCAGCATTGCTGGCATCAATTGGTGATCGAATAATTATTGTACCTAATACCTACTAATATTCTTATAAAACAGAAGTTAACAAATAAGTGATGATTTCAAGAGATCTAAATTTGACTTTAATTAATCGCTACATGTGAGTGCAGTGAAAAAAGGTGAACATTTTAGTGGATATTACATTGTGCTTTTCCAGAACAGATTTTAATGTTATTATACCTTATTATAAAGGCGTAATATAATATTTTTGCGCTTGTAGGAGGTATTTTCAGATATTTTAGAGACATTAGAGAATATGATATTCTTAAAGGCACTGTCAGGTATTTCTAGATAGGAAATAACTATTTTAAGATACATAACACCTCTTTAAATAATTCGGACACTAAATTTAACAGACAATTGTTGAATACTTTAGTAAGCCATATTTTGAGATAGAGTTTAAGTTTTTTTTCTTTAATGTCTACAAATTCAATGTACTGTAGTGATAAATGCATAAATATCTTGATTAGAGTGGACTAGTTTTAGATGTACTAGTCAAAATTTTGTTATATTTATTCTGAATTAAATATTTTTTCAAAATAAAACTTCCTACTTTAATTTCTAATACATTTGTTTTCTATATTTATCTAATGAATTGGTAATAAAAATATGTTTTTATAATAACTTACCAATATGTATTGTTTAAGATGATTTTTAATAAAATGGTAATATGGTCTAAATAAAATAAGTTACACACTTATTCTGTGTTAAAATTATTAAAATGCCTAATAGGATTTATTAAATCATTAGAAAAGTAAACAAATAAAATTTAATACTTTTACCATGTAATTATAGTTTAAAATAAATACAAGCCCTTATTGAAGAAGGGCAACCACCAGCATTTAGACCAGTTTACAAGAGTAAAAAATGAGAAATTAACCCTTTGACATTTTTGTGGAACTTTGCATTTTGGGGTGCTTGGGGCCCATGTTTTCCCACTTCTGTCAGTCTGTCTGTACGCAGCATAGATTAAAAAATACTTATCCAGTTGAATTTAAGTTTTCAACGGAATGGAAAATTTTGGTAAAAATCGAATATGGCGAAACAAAATGGCGGCCTAATGAAATAAGATTGTATAAAACTCAAGTGAGAAACAGACAGACTGGTAAAGTTTTAGTCCGAATCTTGTATGACAAAACTAAATGACGGCCTAATAAATTATTTGAATATGCAGTAAATTGTAGTGACAATCTGTACGAGGGAAATTGATTGCCATTTAAAGTGATCCCTCTCTAATATTTTTATTATTTCTCGTACTAAAAAGTATTACATACAGTGTAATTTTTTACATGGAATGCTCTGTATAAAGAAGACCTTTTAAGAAATACTCTATTTGTAACTGTTACGACTGAAATTTATATATTCAACAATAATATGGCCATTTGTAGACAGGTATTAATTTTAGTTTTTTAAATATCATAGGTAGGTATATCAGAAAATTTGGCACGAAGTTTTTTGGAAAGATTTTTTTAGCTTTTCATAGGTGTAAAAAATAGACAGGGTATTCATTTAATAAAAATACATATTTTGTCACTCTCTATATATTTCAAAGATACTGAGAATTACCATATGATTTGGAAGGAGAAAATTTATTGTGCATTTTTTTTCACTGCATTCAAAATAATAAAATTACTGCACAGTTGATCCTATACCTAACAGAGTAATTTTATCGTCGAAAAACTAAAAATTGACGTTTGGAGAGTTTATATAACTACCAAAAGAAACAGTTGGAACTGAAAAATAAATATTTCCACTTATACCTTAACTTTTGGAAATATGTTTAAAGATTCATATATAATACTACCCGTAATTAATTTCATAATGGTACCAATCTCTAACTCTCTATATCCCTGTAAATCTGTATCTATAAAATGCCTAAATATAAGTATTTTTCTAGATTTAAGTGTAGTCATAAATCTTTAAGATATAAATGAAATAATTTTCCATTTTGATTATTATGAAATTGACTGGAACTTCTTTAATTTTTTTTTTAAAGTATTGCAATATTTTATCGTAAAAATCAATTTTATATTTGTCTTTTAATAAAAAAATTTTAGAATTGGACATTTTTTTATTGTTCAAGTTGTTACAAGCTGAAATTAGTTTCCATTGCTGCTGAATTCTGGTGATACGTAAGTCCACGCCATTTTGTTTTACGAAGGGTCCAAAGGACTCACCCTGTCACTTGAAATACCTAAAAAGAAGAAAAAGTATTGTAAAAAAATTGCTTTTCGAAAAATCAGCTGTAAAAGAAGGATATTTTAAATGAAATAATATGCTATTAAAAAACTTCGTTATTGATAAAATAGGTATATTTCCAATTTTAGTTAAAAATTAAATGCAATACTTAAGGAGCATATTCCCCTTAACAAAATAAGAAGAATATCCCTATAAATATGGCTTTTTATACTTTTGTTTCTAACCAACAGCATGTATAGTACCTTCACCCATTTTTTTTTATTAAATATAACCATAACCCCTACATTAATTAATTAATTTTAGGTACTGATGTCCTATAGTAAACTACTGGACAGACGCAGTTATACATGCAAATTTGTGGACAAAATTCAAGTTTACTAATTTTCAACCAGAATTTATATATTGAGTTGTGGTTTTCGATAATGCCTAGTACTATATCTTGGATTTATCGCTTCGAAAATGCAAAAGGCCACAAGAAATCTGTTACACAGAATATTATCTAAGCCCTTGTCATTTTCTCAAAATGTTTATATACACACACAATGACTATTACAAAACGAAATATTATATTCTTCTTTTCTACCCAAGATAATCCATACTCGAATACCAAAAAACTTTCTTCATGTTGAATAATAATAATAATAATAGAACACCAAAATGCCTCCCCTGGAAAATGTAAATATTGTATATTACATATATAAATTACATTTATATACCAAATGGACTATGCATGACCTTTTTTGGTTTTTTTTTTCATCAGTTATGGTTCTGCGGGCGCCCATGCAATATCAAAAAAAAAAGACATTGCCTCCCCTATTTCCCTATTAGTTACGCGCCTGCTAGATAGTTGAAACCTGAATATTGTCCAAAAATTACCATGTTTAAGTTCGTCATTTATACGTCACAATTTTTAATTATACTGAACAAAGCCTATAAGAATGGGTGAATTGCGAGGTGTCTACTAGGACTACACATAAATCTTATAAAACTAGCTTGAGGGAAATTCCCTAAATTTTATATATGTTGTAGTTCTTGACTTTCTGAACAATAGATACCATGAACACTTCCAAATCTTACAAAATAGAGACACAATTGAATTTATAAAAAAAAGTTATTCTGAAGAAAAAATCGAGAAAAAAATGTTTCTTGTTACAAAATACAGTTTTCACTTTGAGTAATCTTAATTTTCATAGACTTTAGTCAGTTATACTTTATTTGATATGATTAAAAAAGGCAGATGTTTCAAGTAAATTGAAGTTTAAAAAATAAAATTTTAAACAAAACAAATTACAAATTCCTTTTTTAGTATGTTCTTTTTTAAGGTATTAAACTTCAGTTTACCAAATTACATATAAACCAGATGTTTTATTCCTTAATAAAACAAAATAGTCCATAATAAAAAAACAGCAGCTGCACCTTATACCACATTTTTGGGACATCCTGTATAAATATTTAATAAATCCTTACAAAATGTACTTTTAGCAACCTAATATCTTCCAGTACCTAACAAGGTATCCCAGAATTACATAATATGGATTTGAAATAACCTCTTCTGGTCAAAAATGATAAACACAGTAAACTTAACTTACAAAAAAAATAAGGTTTCTTCGTGATATAAGGTATAATGTATATGATGTATAATTTTTTCTCTAAAATTAAGTTTGGTTCACTTTTGTTCCTTTATGTATATCTATGTAGTTTTTTTTTTTAATTTTTAACACATCTGATATTTTATACAGATTTTATGTACAGTATGTATGGTTATATTTTAAACGTACCCTACAGTCTTTATTATGAGTTTTCAAAAAACTTTAAATATAAAAGTGTTTTGGTTTGGGCAGTTTACAAGAAAAACAAACAAAAGGTAATCGGAAATTTAGCAAATGGGCATCGACTTCGTTATTTTAAAAGGCACACCCTGTATAGTAGATTCACCTCAAATGGTCTCTTCTTGCTGATTATTAATAATAGACTAGGTTTAAGACCTTTATTTCTAAAGATAATCAAGAAATTTAAGAAAAACCGTATCATAAGAAGCAATGTATTCCCACTGACTCCACTATATTGGAGCTTTCTCCATCTCTCTCTTAAACATTGCCTCTTATGGCAAGGTTTTTCTAAAGTTTAAACCTAGTATATTTATAATCGGCAAGAATGATGATTCCGTTCAAACCCAAAAACATTTGTATTTAAAGTTTTTTGATAACTCATAGAATAAGGCCTCTAGGGTACCGTTTAAAATATAACCAGGCACCCTGTAAAATTTCACATACGAATAAACAAATAAATTCCATTAAACATAATTAACTTATTAAGTCATGTAATAGTTATTTTTTTAAATAGAATATTTTTATTGTGACCTGAAACTTCAAAAGTGATCCATAGATTTGTACAAAAGACTAATTTGAAAATACACATTAAAAATGGCAATTAGCAAAACCCAAGGAAAAACACACACTTCAAACAATTTGTGTCACACTGTAAGAAATTAGACAAACATAAAAAACATAACGAGGTGTCTAGCACAAAGTTTAATGAGTGGCAATAAAAAAATAAGTTCAGCATTCATCAGCTTGGATTATCTTGCTGCTGTTTTCCGACAGAATATCAGTGCAAAAACCATTAGTCAAATCAAACAAGGTTTCAAGTGTTAAATTCTGTTTGATACTGTGAACTGATGATTTGTTATAATAACGAACTCATAGGTATGTTTTGCAGTAGACTGCTAAACATAAGCTTATGAATTATACTAGCCTAACCTATCTAAGTCTAATATTATAGTAAGTTTCTTTATAAAAAAAAACAAAATAATCACAATTAATACTTACACAGGTATATATATCTTCTACAATCAAAATGGTCGAGTTCAAATTTGAATCAACAAAACAGCTTATCGAGGAATTTGTAATTGTGCTTCGGTGATTGTTCTTCCTTATATTGACTAAGTATGTGAAAGGTAAATGAAAATACTGTATCAAATACTGGACATTATTTCTTGTATCATTCCCTTCTTTTTAGTGTCATATTCTGCAAAAGCTGTAAAAATTTTCTTATAATCAATAAATGTGCCATACACCACATACTGTGTGTTATAATATAACTAATTATTTACCTTCTCTAATAATTATAACATTATATAATTCCAACTGTAGTTCTTTTAAAAAAAAAACAAAGATTATTTCATTTGGCCCTCAACAGTGAAAATATATAATAGCTAAGAAAATAATAGCTTACGCTATAAATTTTCTTGAAAATACCTGTTAAGGAATACTTTTGTTTACAAGTTATACATAGACCTCGACATAGACAATGAAATATAATTTAAGCAAGTACATTCTATTTGCTAAAATATACAAATTCATGCTACCTGCAACAGTCTTATCATTATGATAATCTAGATTCAACTGCTCTTATTGCTTCTTTAGTCTTTCTATCAATAGAAAACATTATACTTAAATTGGTTCCTAGTTACTGGAATTTATGTTCAATTTTGCAATACTTAAATTCACCATTATTAAACCACTGTTATGTTTCCGCAAGTGATCCATCAGCTGTTCCACTACCTTGTTTACTGTGTATTTGTGAACTAAAAAAGTTAGGTTAGGTTACGAGAGACCAAAATGAAATAAAATACTGTCATATTCCTCAAATAGGGAGAGCCATTCCCCAGTAACAACGGGCATTTACAACCTAGAGTAAGATTTTTATTCTTACTCTAAGTTTAAATGGCTTTGTTCTCCCGATGAACGCATTTCGGCTATATTATTATATTATTTTTCTGTGGAAGGCGCGCCTCGTTTCAAAGGCGGATAGATGTATGATGTTTATGTGGTTGCATAACAGCCGCGGTGCTGAATTAGAATAGATGTTAATATAGGTCCCCCTTTTCTTTTAAGAATAAAATACGTAATATAGAATTTTGCACCATATAGTAAATAATTTAATATTTAAACAGAATATTCACAACTTTGTTAAATATTTCTTCAAAAGAAGTACATTTTGAGGATAGCGTTTTATGTTTTCCCGTACTTCTAACAAAATGATCAAATCAGGAAAGAATTCACTGAATTAAAAATAATGATTTATTAAAAACTAAAATAGGTTTCGTAATAATATGACATAGATAATATTTTTTAAACAGATTAGCTTACCTTGTTTAATTTGAAGGATTTTTTTACCAGTTTCGTATTTTCTCTGCCTATTTGAAGGTTCCATGTTTTCATGATTTTCTTGAATATTTTGGCATCTGTTGATTAATTACGGTATGATGTATATGCTAATATATCATGGCTTAGCTTAAGCAGTAAATTTAGATATTAGTAAAAACTCAAAAACTGACAGATTCGGAAAATGGCGGCTTTAGTAATAGTTTGGTTTTTAACGAACCAGGATCGGAAAATCCGATTGTCATGCCGAACAGCTCTCCGAATGGAGAACATTTTCGTTAACTAACGAAATGATAAGTGCAAAATCGCACCCCTGCGCTCTCGCTCGTTCAGTGTACTGAAATGTCTCTTATTAAACGCTTTGACAATAAACGCCTTATTGCATTCACTCACTTGCAAGCTATTGATAATGCACCAATTATTAATAATAATAACATAAAAAACGGTAGTACTCTACGCTCTCTTGCTGATATTTTTACAGAAAATTTGGCAGCTCTAAAAAATATGGGCTTTGACATTGAAAAATGGGATTTCGTGTTATTTTATATTTTTTCTAAGCACCTAGATCAGGATACAATTACAAGATGAACTTGAGGAGAATTTGGATAGCACTAGCATACCTACTTTTAAGTCACTAAAAAACTTTGTTTTGAAACAATGTAACGCTTTAGAAACTATAGAATTTTCCTCAAGGAAATATTCGGCCAAATCATATAATAATCAAAGATCAAATTTTAGTTCACAAAGACAACCACCTGATTTTAAGTCAAAAGGTAATGTCAAAAGCTTTTTAGGTAACACAAATAAATTAGGATGCTCTTTATGCAAATCTGCAGATCATTTAATTTATAAATGTCCAGATTTTAATTCGAAATCTCCATAGGAACGCTTAACTTTTATAAAAAATAATAATTGGTGCACTAATTGTTTAAGTTCACTACATAATATTAAATTTTGTAATTCACAATCAGTTTGTCGGTTTTGTAATTTAAGACACCACTCCCTTTTACAATAATCGCTCTGGTTTTCAAGGTCGTAGTTCTCCAAATCATAATAATATTAAGAAGCCTTTTACGCAAATTTCACCCCTAACTATGCAAAATATTGAGGCTCCTACCTCAACGCAACGCTCGCCGCCTTATCAAAATGATACGCAAGATATTTCGTCCCTCTCCGCTCCAGATACGCACTGTGGAATGTCATCCACAAGTCAAAGTGTTCTACTAAGTACGGTCTTAGTTGAAACTTTAGATGCGCAAGGTTTTTATCATAAAATTCGTCTGTTACTAGACTGCGGTAGTCAAAGTAGCTACATATCGCAACGATGCTATAATAGGCTAGGTTTATCCCGCTATGATTTATCTCTTCGCTTCACGGGTTAGGGGAAATGAAGCAAGTTACTTCCAGAGGAGGGGTAACTTGTACTATTCGACCTGTAGGTAAACAGGCACCATGTGTTACAGTAGACGCTGTTATTTTAAATAAAATTTGTTCAGATATACCTAATACACAAATTAAAAATTGCGATTTTTCATATTTATCTAATATTTCTTTATCAGATCCCACATTTTCTAAACCGTCAGGTATAGATATGCTTTTAGGCGCAGAAGTTTTTCCTTATATTCTGCAAGATGGTCGAATTTTAGGTGGAGGTAATATGCCAGTTGCAATAAATACTATTTTCGGTTATGTTGTTATGGGTAAACTTGATTATAATTTTTCCAATGTTGCCACAACTACGGTTTTTTCCTCATTTTGTGAATCAGATGTCGTTACGCTTGAAAAAACTATTAAACGATTTTGTGAAATAGAGGAAATTTCAAAGTCTAATTTTCTATCCACCGAAGAGGAAAAATGTGAAATTAATTTTCAGAAATCGCATTCTAAAGATAATACGGGTCGATATATAGTTGAACTTTCTTTTAAAGAAGATTTTCCAGAATTGAACTTAAACGTTTCTCGAGAAATTGCTCTTAAACGTTTTATGTCGCTTGAAAAACGTTTAGTGTCTAATCCACATATTTATAAACAATATTCTGATACGATTCAAGAATACTTAAATAATGATTTTTTAGAATTTGTTCCGCCTATATCCGAGACGAATAATGGTTATTACATACCACATCACTGTGTATCTAAGGGTCATAACATGAGAATAGTATTTGACGCTAGCTCTAAAGTAGAAAGTTTTTCTCTAAACGATAAATTATTAGTAGGGCCTGAATTACAAAAGGATATTTTTGCTATTCTTTTAAATTTTCGCATTCACTCAGTTGCTTTTACATGTGATATTAAAGGCATGTGTACTAAGATTTTAGTTTCTCGAAAACATATCGATTTTCAGAGAATGCTTTGGAGATTTTCTCCAGAGGATGAAATAAAAGATTTACGATTAAAAAGAGTGACTTTTGAAGTCTCAAGTTCGCCTTACCTCGCAAATCGCGTTATCTTGCAGTTAGTGACAGATGAAGGCCGGCGCTTTCCACTAGCTTCGGCTATTTTGTCTCGTGATATTTTTGTAGACGATTGTGTAACCTCTTGTAAGAGTTTAGCAGAGGCTCTAGAGTTACGTAATCAACTTATTGAGCTATTGAAATTAGGCGGATTTGAACTTAGAAAATTTTCATGTAATAAATTATAATTTTTATCAGACTTACCCGAGTCGAATTTACTATCGAAATCTTTTAATTTTGATTCTGAATCGAATTCAAATAATAAAAATATTAGGTCTACCGCCTTGAATCGCACGATCAGGATTGTACTAAACACAGCATTTGTTGACGAAAATCGTCTAGATTATCTTTTAAATAAATTTTCTTCACTTTTAAAAATTCAAAGAGTGCTATCATACTTTCAGCGTTTTATTTTGAAAGCCAAAAAATTAAACGCTTGCACAGATTTTATCAGGGTATCAGAACTAAATAACGCTTTATCAATTTTAATTAAACATATTCAAGCACTGAATTTTTCTGACGAAATAACCGATATTAAAGACAATAAATTACCCTCTAAACCATTTCGCAAATTAAATGCATTTCTTGACCATAAAGGTATTCTCAAGGTTGGAGGTCGACTTCAAAATTCTAAACTTTCTTATGGTCGAAGACATCTTATTATTTTACCTCGTAAAAAACGGTTAACTACTCTAATAATTGAACACTATCATAAGGTTTATATGCATCTCGGGGCGCAAACGTTGCAATTTTTATTAAACCAAAATTTTTGGATTTTATCCGCTAAACGCACTATATGATCGATTATATCGAATTGTAGGAAATGCTGGAATCTTTCTCCGAAATCATATCAACCCCCTATGGGAAAATCTCCCTAAACAACGCATCTCTCAACTAAAATGTTTTAGCTGCGTAACCGTGGATTACGCAGGTCCTATTTTAACTACGTTTGGTAGGCATCGCGGCGCAAAATCATCTAAATCATATATTTGTGTGTTCGTATGTGTCGCTACCAAAGCGGTTCATTTTGAGTTAGTATCAGACCTCTCCAGTGAGGCATTTTTGTGTGCTTTTCGTCGGTTCAGTTCTAGGCGGGGACATTGTGATATGATATGGTCGGACAACGGCTGCAATTTTGTCTAGATATGTTAAAAAACGCCGCCGAAACAGAATTGCTCGAATGGCATTTTAATCCTCCCTCCGCACCGCACTTTTCAGGCTTGGTAGAATCGGGAGTTAAGTCTGTCAAAACGCATTTGCGTCGTGTGATTGGCGAGCAAATTTTAACATTAGAAGAGCTTTATACAGTCTTAGTACAAATTGAGGCATTATTAAATTCGCGACCTCTATGCCCGCTGAGCTCGAATCCAAATGATCTCTCAGTTTTAACTCCGGGACATTTTTTAACACTTCAACCGCTATCTATATTGCCATATGGTGACTTGTCACATTTTAAATTAAATTGTTTAAGCCGCTGGCAATTAGTGCAACGCTTACATCAGGACTTTTGGTCCAGATGGCACCGAGAGTACCTACATACGCTTCAGCAGCGTGGGAAGTGGCTGGAACCCACTTCTGCACCTGCCAAAATTGGCACAAAGGTGCTTATTAAGGTAGATAACGCGCCAGTTCTAAGTGGCATTTAGGTAAAATAACCGCCTCGCACCCTGGTGCAGACGGAATAACAAGAGTTGCTACAGGCCACACAAATCAAGGAACTTTTCGCAGGCCAATGGTAAAGTAATGTCCTTTGACGTTCGCCGAAGACGCTTGTTAAAATTCCTCTGGAATTCTTAACAGTGGGCAAGATGTTCAGGATCCGCTCACATATTGTTTATTAAGCTTTATTTGTAAGGTATATTAATATTAATTAGAAGTATTTATTTTTATGTTTTATCTTGGTGAATTCGCAGGAAACTGCATTTATTATAAATAAATTAATCTCCGCGTTCTACATATATATATACAGTAGAAATTGCACATTTTTACGGCGCATTGCTGGAGCGTCGTCGCAGACCAAGAAGATTGATGAGTACAGTACTAAAAGTGACATACACGAATCTCGCCTATCGGCCACCCGCTGAAAACCATAAAAATAGATCTTATACATAGAAAGAAAATGAAAATCATGAATTAATCATCAAAAGTGTAATAGGATCTTCATCACTAAATTCCAAATCTTCATGTATGTTACAATCTTCACGAGGTAGCCACTATGGTTTCTTTAGAAAAATGTTTGCGGCTTATCGAAGGAAGAGGACACATAGATGTTAATATAGGGTCTAAACTAAGAAGAAACCTGTTATAAATGTCAGCATTGAAATCTTTACGGCAAATTTTCCTAAAAAAATGTCTCTCAATTTCTTGAAATACTTGTTATGGCTTTCTGCAGCCTCTTCTGAGAGCTGCAGAGAACAGTGCATTTTCGATTATTTCGCCTCCGTGTACCAAAACTTTGTGATCTGTTGGAGGCCTAGGATACCATCCATATAGTTTGGCTGTTTATAAAGTAAATTGTTTGAATAATTCCGTATTTATTTTGTGACCATTACTTATAGTTTCTAAAATAATTTTATATTTTTTGATAAGTTCAATGTTGACACGTTGTTCTGCTAGATAATTCACAGTTTTCAAAAAATCTTCGAGATAAATTACCATTGTCTGTGTTTCCAAACCCTGCTCTAGGTACATCCACAATCATTCCGCACTCGTTCCTAAATTGAATATGAATTATTTTCTGGTCTAAGGTAATAGGTATTACAACTACAAAAGTTATAGAAAGTGGAACATATTTATTAAAGAAAAGTCGAAATTATATGAACTTAAAAATCTAGTTTTCTTTTAGCATACCTATCTGGTTTTATAAAAATAGGAAAAACCACTGCAAACTGAATCCGTACTCCCATATTACGTTTTAATGAAATTTTGCTTAATAATGATAAACTAACCCGTAACTCTTATGTAATAACTACCACTTTTTGTACGGTTGTCAAAATATATAAATGAATGCTAAAATTCGAATGCTTAACCCTGAAAACCTCGAAAACGACATAAGACATGATTTTTTTAATATTAGCCTAATATTCTCCTAATTCTGCTACAAATTAAAAACCATTTCAGTTTGAAAAAGCTGGAAAAAATAGGTTAATATATTTACCCCCCCCACCACGTTCCCCCGCTTTCCCCCAATCGCGTAGAAAAACCCGAACCGTTTTAGTACGATCTAGAATACCTATACCAAATATGAATTCTCAATTTTCAAACTTTTTGAAAGTTATAGTTATCATTAGATATGATATTGTTTTTTCTCTTATAATGCTTATCGACATTGAACTGTATTTACTGAGATAATACTTTCCCGTCATGTGATGTTGAAGTACAATATCACAAATAATAGTTTTTCAGAAAAAATTACTCATACATAATAGTTTTAATAATAAATATTAAGTTTTTGGTCCCAGTAACTGTTAAAATTACATATTGTATGATTTTTTGGAAACTATTTAATATTTTTGGATATATTTTATAATATAATATATATAATTTACACACCGAATCATGAAAACTAGAGTAGTCCAGACCGAAACTTATATCTAGTGACCTTGTATTTAAAAATTAATTAAACATAACCCTTTAAAATATGCCTATCTGCCAAATTCAATTAACCCATTTTTAGATATTATTACATTATATGATACATTGCCTAACACATAGGAAGTTTATAATAGCCAAATGTCCACGTTAGCAAATATTAGCAATTTTTTTTGTCATAACCGTTATAAAGAAACCCTAAGCCGCATTACAGCGTATAGACAAAGTTCCGGAAATTTCCGGAACATAACTGAATACCTAAATTAAAAAAAATTAAATTGTAAGTACTAATAGATAAATGCCCTCCAACATAAAAAGCAATACATTAAACATATTCCATACTACCTATATAAAATCGTCTTACCTACTGTAGTACCTTATTATTTTAAATGTTCAAAAAATATATATAACAACTCTTTATAGTGTGGCAGTGTCTGACGAAATATAAATGTGACATGTTGACAGCAGTTTTGATAAAAGCATTTCTGTTCGCAGCTTCATAACTTTTTTGTTTTCTGTCGTGGCTTGCTAGATTTAATTGCGTTTGATTACGAAATTTTTATAGATGTTATTAAAGTATATAATAAGAAGTAATTCATATTTTTTCTTTTTTTTGTTTTTGTCCGCTTTTATTATACAAATACCCCTATGTGCGACACAGGTCGCAGAGAGACTGATTTAGTGATTGCATAAGAAACATGGATTAAAGGAGCCAGGGGATTGTCATCAAGGTGAGTGCAATCTTCAACTGTCGCCATTTTACTTTTCACATTCTCAGCTAGGTAACTTTTCGCTTTTATCGTTATTCGTAACAAATATAAGATATCAAAATAAATTGGCTGCCTAATAAAATATGTAAAAAATCAGCCTGAAAAACTACTTGTTAGATTAATTTCAAATTTTGTGCAAGCATTAAGTGTGATATAGAGATAAATTGGTAAAGTTGTGGCACGAATTCAAGATAGTAGAACAAAATGGCGGCCAAATATATATAAAATATTGGTAAGAATCCAATATGATGGAACAAAGTAGCCACCAATAAAAATGTTTGAAAAAATAGTATATTTATGTGTGTTCCTAGATGACTATGTACTGAACTAAATTGGGTCGTACTTAACTATTCCTAATAAAAGAAAATATTCATAACAAGGGAAGTTACGGGTAAAGGAAATTTACCGATTTTTTTTCTTGTTACTTTTCACTTTGACTTATATTGGGGTTTTCTTCTTTCCAGTACTAATCTGAAGAATTTGGCTAACGATGTTATTTATGGTTTCTTGATTTTGCTTTGGAACTCCGGCAATAATTATATTTTTTGATCTTGATTCCTGGTCAGTGTTGTTTGTTTGTGACATCAAAACTTCATTTTTTAGATGATGTAACGCTTCTCAGACCATTTTTTATTTTTTTTTGAGTTCTTCGTTCTGCTTGTTAAAATCATCTATGGAGTCTGAGGCACACTGAGCAAAATCTGACAGTCTTGACTTCTGTCCTTAAATCTTAAATGATATCATAATTTATCTTTAATAATTGCGAACTGCAATATAGCATAAACCTCAAGTTCATGCTTTGCTTATCGGAAGCTCTAGGAAGCCTAAGAGAACGTTGAGTGCGGCGCCTGCCGTAGTAATTTTTGCTGTAGCAATCCCTAAGCAGACCAGTCTTTGAAGTGCGACCAGTTTTTGGCTGGTAACCTTTTCCACCGCCGGCCACCAGATGACCGATCCGTAAGTGAGGTTGGGTACAAAGGAACACAATTTTAATGTTTTACACTGCATTATCGCGGTATAACCTTCTAAACTAATATTTTTCTTGACGAAGAAATATGTGTATCGTTATACTTATATTAAACAGCATGCTCCTCATAAATCATTAAAGTGCTTATAAAAGAGCGTTCAAATATTTCTAAAGATATATATGTAACTGCTGTATGTTACGCTTATATTGGTTATTGATATGCATTGATTTAAGTGCTGATAGCAATTGTTCGCATAAAATAAAATACATACGACTCATTATTTTGCTATTGTTTAGATGAAAACTTATAATATTTTTATAGTATATAATTAGTTATTCGAACACAATTTCACGGACTACAATTGTTAGTATTTATTATATAAGCAGTTGCTTTTGACTGAATACATTTTACCTGTAATGGCTACCTTATAATCTTCAAGACTATTCCACATATATAAATATTAATACATTCATTCATTCATTGAGTTTATATACGTTTAACTTCTCTTCTGAGAGACTTTGTAAAACATTTCTACCAGTTCAGCCTTTCTACCTACAGACCCACATATTTCTATCTATCTAGCATACGTTTGAATATCTTTTACCCTGAGCAACTCTCTTATAATCTTTACGACTACTTCTAGGTAAATAAAAATAAGATAATTTTTCAGTAGACCCCAGTTTTCCTTTTAACATATGTGTACCTTTTGAGAATTTGATTATTATATTATTGTAATACACTTAAGGCTAACAATTGAACACATTAAATATTTTACTGCTTTTATCTTAATAATAGGCAGAAGTCAGATTTTGTAATTAAATTTACCTATTTGTAAATACAATCTACATTGATGTCTACTAAAACGTTTCCAGATAAATGATTAAGTTATTCCTTTTTAAAACCGTTTGCTACCGGGTCTAACTTGACAGTTATAGATTTAAGATGACATTTTTAACAACTGAACAAATAATTTTTCTAAACAATTACAAAATCACATGGACATAAGCGGAACATAACTGGCGAACTAAAAGTTTTAAGTACCATGGCAACTAGACCTGGTTTAACTCTTAAACCTTTTTAGTGATTACGGGGGTATATGTCCATTCAAAGTGGAATAAATCGGCTTAAAACACCACAAAATGTCTGTTACTTTCTGCTCAACGGTTAAAAAAAAAGCAATCTCTAGTAGATATTACGGTCGCCCACATTATCAGTATTCCTCATAAAAATGTAATAAAGGACTTTAAAATAAAAACCTCATCTATTTCAATGATGTATAAAGTTAAAAATATAGAGTTTCCGAGATGACTCATGCAGTACAGTATCAATTAGTAAAAAAAAACGTAATTTTACTCCAATAAGAATTACCTTAAACCTGATTTGCTGGAGGAGGGGTCTAACCTACAAAGGGTAGGGACCTTTGGCCGCGCTTTAACTAAGCCCACGCGAGTCCTGAAAAAGTTCCCACGTCCAACTGATATTGTCACTGGTTTAGAGTAGAAACGGCAACACCGTACAATTAAAAATACTTTATTAAAAAGTGTATGTTCATCAATGACCAGAGCCAAATTTCAAAGCAATCTACTCACTGGTCGTCCAGATACTTCGAATATACCACTGAGTTTGGCGCAACTTGTGCAATATTATTTTAATAAACTTAAAAAGAAAATAATCGGAAATATACTATACCTATATTTTGAAACGTTTGTCTCCGTCCTGTCAGTCCAAATTGTTTATCTATGATAATACCTAATAATTACCTCTCTTGCTAAATTATATATATATATATATATATATATATATATATATATATATATATATATATATATACGGAGAGCCAAGAAAATGTCTACGTTTTTAAATTTTTAATAACTTTTTTATTTACTATTATTTAATAAAACTTTTGAGATATATTAATTATAAAACGACATTCAATTTTTTTACCGTACAGGGGGATGGAAAAGAGTTTTCTTTAAAACGCTCGCAAATTTTTTTTTTTCATATTACTGTATAACTTTTTTTTATTATAAGATAGTTTTGGAAACAATTATAACTTATTAGCAACATTAAGGTAGGCAAAATCTAAAATATTAGTTTCTGGGCAAAAACGAGTTTCAATAAGTATATATATAATATAAACATATAAATATGTAATAGATAAAATAATACATCTGTATACTTTATGTATAATTTTAATAATAATAAGTGTTTTTATCTATTCTTGTGTTCCTCGTTTGTTTAATCTGTTAAACAACCACAGTACAACTGTTATTTATAAACTTTGTATCTTCTACCATAAATCCGCTGTGGTGCCCAAATATGATAACTTACCGTGTAAAACCCCGCATGAAACGTGTACGCCAGTTCTGATTTTTTTTTAAAGTTAACTATATTACTGTTCACATTTAAATATATGGATTTTGTTATTATTTCAGGTATTAACTTGCCCACCGCCATTCTTGTACAGGTCAACTATTCATCCTATGGCGTTGGATCGATGATTTTTATAACATTTATTTTATGTTCATCAAATTGTATTATACACAAACTGTCAAATACTACTTTAATATAGGTTATATAGTATTTCATCCAGGGCCACCTGTCAAATGGTTTAGTTTTGGAAATTGTAAGTAAAACAGTATCAAGATTTTGTGTTATAACATAAATAAGCTTATAACACATCTTAATATTATGTCGATATACAGCATATTTGTTGCTTACTTTTAGTCAGGTATTGTAAATATTGAATTTCCAAAATCTAAATTATTGGAGTGGTTGATATATTTGTAACATCATTTTAAAGGATATAAGTATGTATTATTATTTCTTATTGTGACCAGCAAGTCTGTGATTAACATTTAAGTTGTCTAGTTGAAAAGTTAAAGCTTATTTAAGTAGTTCTAAACGAAAGAGTTTGGTAAATAAATAATTTCATTTAAGTCAGTTTATTTCATAAAAATATATTTTATACGAAATGAAACGTATTTCATACAAAATCGTACTAATGCTGTTGAGTAAGTCATCTTATTTGTGTTTCAATATCTAATCTTTGGCTTAACTTAATTGATCACACAGTTTATGTTTTGCGCGATTAATAATTACCTAAAAACGACCTATTCCGCCACATTATTTAACAGGGGTTCTAGGCCTCTGGAGCCTTGACTTCTTAAACATACCATTCTGGTTTTAATTTTTTTCTTTCCCCGTTTTTATTCCTTTTTTGCGCTCTGAGCTGGGAAGTCCTTGTTCCATTAACTGAAAAACTGCTTTTCCGGGGCTGTTTCATTTTTTCTAGTTAGATACATATATTTTTTTTATTCTTTAGAACATCCATATATTTTGTTCAGGAATCGCTACCTTCGTTTCATTTTATTAGATCTTTATCAAGAACGCCCGTCAATATTTAGGATACTGAAGTTCCAACTTAGTTGTAGTCCGATAGAAAGGTAGATTTTGTAATATTATATTATATTTTTCGATTCATGCGTTAAAATTATTCCAACTGAATCGGAATGAATTAAAATGTGATTTTAGTTTATCGATTTAGTTGTTTTTATACCTGAATGATTTTTAAATAGTGCACTATGCAGTTCCTATATTTTTCGAAATATGTTGTATTTCGTATAAAATCTAATGATTTTAAATAATTCAGATATATAAAATGCAGATGCTAACTTACAAATTTTTCTTATGTATTACAATTGTCAAAATAATTTTAATATTTACCCTACTCTTCAGATTCACTTTTATTTTTAAAGTGTTTTTCGCTTTATTCTGTACATATGTAAACTGTTTTTAAGTAGTTGATCACTTGATTTTTTTTTAGTTTTAAGTCTTGTATTGAGCTTTGTTGATTAGTTATCTATTTTACTGGAATGTATGACATCTCTTTTGACTTACAGCGTATTATGTAGTACTACCAATTATGTCACTTTTTAATATAAACCAATTTAAACACATCCTTGATATGAAAATATGCGTATTTCACCTCGTAGATCTGGTATAGAATTTTTTCTGTTAATTAGTCCGATTGAAAATTTAATTAAATAAAAGTATATTTTTTAAATTATTTATGTTTATAATAAAATTTAGATTTTTAAAAATTCGTTTCTGACACAAGTTGATTGTTAAAAAGACAAATATATAATATTTGAATCAGATAATTTTAAAATGTTTTTCTTATTATAGTAATATTTTCTCATATAAATATGTATATAAAGCGTGCACAAACGGGGGCCTTCCAGGAAGGTAAAAGATGTGAACCAAATAAAAATAAGGTTAAATTTGATAATTTTTTTTGTTGAGTCTGAAACGAAGGTTAGGTTTTCTTAAGATTTTTTTCTTCCATTGAATTTTTCTCCGTACAAAAAATACCAACAATAATTATGTACATATTATATGGTACACAATACTTTGTTCTCCATCTTTGGTGGTGGAACCATTTGTACCATTGTGACATACATTTCCATAGTATAGGTTGGTCTTTTAGCAGAAACAAGCACATTTTCTTTAAGTTGACTTGAGAGGGGCGTCAGTATAATACACGATGTATGATATGTGGTTTTCAACTTGTAGAAAACAAAAAACCGGAATTGTTTTAAAGTTTATACGTTCAATAATTTCAAAATAAAAATACCAATAAATGGTTAAATATTTTCCTCAAATGAGACACAAAAAGATTTTGGTATTCCCCATCAAGAAAGAACAAGGTGTAGAAAATTCGAAATTTTTTTTTTGTTGTAGTTCTTTTCAAAGGATATCTTTTTTGACGTTGCTACAAAGATCTAGTTTTACTGAGTATACTCGGAAAGTGTACCTAATAGTTGGAGTTAACTCGGCATAGTTCGATTTTTGTTGATATTCTTTATTAAATTCAGTAATTTGTTATAAAATCCGTAATTATATAGAGATTATAGGATCATATTATTGTTAATATAGAGGTAGTATATTTCATATACAGGGTGTTCAAGAGGTTACTGTATTGTATTTAACGACAGTGTCTTCATCACTCTTTTTTTATCCACTGCTGGATATTAGCCTGTCTCTCGCACATACCTGGTGTGTGTGAGACTTTCTTACACAGGTGCATGGAATAAAAGTGTAGAACACATATTTTTTGTTATGTCCGATATATACAGGTATGTTTATAAAAGTTTGTATTATAGCAAAACAGGTAATATCAAAACTAGAAAAACATTGTTGACTTACGATATCGAATAGAAATAGAACTTGGTATGAAAACATTTACATACATATCTACTTTTAGTCTACAAGTTCGAAGATATTGGTTGTGGTTTTTCTTTTAAAATCACGGAATTTTTACTAACTTTAAATTGTTGAATTTTGGATAGGAACATTGCTTTAAACGGTTGAGGATGATGACTTCTATGTACAGGATATTTTTTTGATTTCTCTGGATTACCTTTTTTTTTCTAAACGTCTCACGCATTCTTAACAGATAGACGCCATTCGCAAGCTCCATTAGATGTCTAAAAAATGTTCTAAACGTTTATACCACAGACACCCAGTAGAGATAGAATTTAGGCGCAATACTATTGAAGTAATACATACAAAATATATCAAACATGTATTTGATGTTTATGATTCATCTTCATCTAATTTGTTTGTTAATTGGTTAATTAGATTTTTTTCCAAATGGGAAGGAGAAGTCAGGTGTACAAATTTATTGCTAAGCACCTGAACTCTTGCTATATGACAAAATAATAATAAAAAGAAACACGGGTTAGAGTGAGTGAAGGATTAGTTAGGTGCGTCGATATAATTTCTGTTGAGGCTGAGTGGAGTGGTTTGACAACAGTTTGAGGGAAGAACTCTATACACTTGCAATATTTTGTTGCTCAGTTATGTTATATGGAATTTAAACTTATGGTTATCAACAATGAATTATAAAATCTTATTTTGAATTTCCTATAAGCATTTTTGACTCTAAACTTGTGCCATTTACATTGGATTTAATTAGAATAATGCAAGTCTTATGAGACTGATACTGTTCTTTAATAATATGCAAACTATATGTATTTTTGACTCGAGGTCATCTATTTTTTAAATTTTTTTTTACAATGGCAAACAGTTGATCAAAGAGTTCTTAGCAGTGATGCGTCCTACAACATCTTATGCAACAGCTTAGCACTTCCATGCGTGGTCAGTTAGTGTAGCTACATTGGTACAGACAAATTATGAACCAGTTAACCAGAGAGTTAGTTTCAATTTTTTTTTATATTTTGGATTACAGTAAACTTTTAATTATATAAGAACATTTGAAGAGAAGTGCCCTTGTGTTTTTCGTATTTTTTTAATCTTCCCCAGACAATACACTTGGGTCTAATAACAGCAATAAAATAATAACTGACTGCTCTAGAAATATATATATTTTTTTGTTGGTAAAAATACAGATGTATGCTCTATTCGAAAATAGCATCTAGGTACACTAAGAATTATTATACCTGCTTAATCGACTCAAATTATTGTTCTACTGACATTCGAAGAATTACTATGGTCATATTTCCAAATGGAACGACTATTTTTTCTATAACTTTCCTATTTCTTTATATTTTGATTTAATTACGGGATTTGTTGAAGATGCAGTCTGTAAGAGTCAGAACAGTAGATTAGTTTAGCGAATTATATAGCGTGTAGTAAAGACCTATGTACAATTTCCGTAAAGACGTGTACAATTTCCGAAGAGTACTTTCTCTAAACGCTTTTGCAATATTAAAGCTGAATTTTCAAGGCTCACTTGATGATAAAATCTAATTCGGTTTACCTTTTTACTTTTAACTAGTTTTTCTTTGCTTTCTGTTTGATTTGTACTTTTAATTAAAAGGTAAATGGCATTTTTAATTTACTTTTATCAGACAGCCAGTGGCGTGCAAGGCACTATAGAGGGTTTGCCCTTAAAATTCCAAAAGCTGTTTTCACATGAATTAGCGGGGATATCAAAATTTAGTAGGAATTGTTTATTTGGTAGAATAACATGTAATTATTTACGGCTACAGGCTAAAATAAAAACGACGCCGCCGCCACTATAAGCGTCGCGGGGCCAAGAAAAAAACGAAACATATGCATGAACTTTGATAGTCTCAGATTTCAAAAGTACGTCTATATCTTTAGACATTTTTGATATTTGCACCAAACTGATTACTATAGTAGTTTCTAAGATATACAGGGTGTTTCACTTAAACTTCAAACAATGCTTTCTCGAGAAATAACGGGGATATTTCCGTAAAAGGTAAATAAAAGTTTAAATTTCAAATTTAGGTCTATGATTGCTCTATTGCTTTTTGAGATATATGTTAGTAGGATTATAATTTTTTTTGCATGGTTTTAACAAATTGTTTTAGGACATTTTTTTTAAATGATAAATAATTTTTGGTATGTTTTAAACAACAAAATATTATTCTGTTAAGGCCACATATCATAAAGCAATACAGTAATCAATTTGGTGCAAATAACAACAAAGTCTTAATTTACTGTTGAAAAAGAGACCTAAGATTTGAAATTTAAACTTTTTAACGGCACTAGTTGTGCTTTTGCTTGACGCCGCTACGCCTTAACTAATGACGGTCGGAATTTTCTTTTAGCTCAAAATAATTACATTTTACATAACCAGTTTTTACCAAATTGTGACATTCCCGAGAAATCAGTCTTTGAAGTTTAAGTGAAATACCTTCTATCTTATTTATTACTATGATAGTCAACTTCGTGCAAATAATAAATACGTCTTAGAACTAGACGTATTTTTGAAATCTACACCTTTTAAAGTTCTCGTAGTTGTTTTGTTTTTTGTTGGCGTTGCGACGCCTATTGTGGTGATGGCGATAACCGTAAATAATTACATTTTACCGTATCAAATAAACGTTTTTTTGCTTGTTAATTCCCGAGATAACGGTGTTTGGATTTTTAAATGAATGAATTATATGTGGTGTGTGTTAGAGATTTTAAATTTTCGGAAAAATTGGATGCTTGAAAAAAAATCCGTTTTTTTTTTGGAAGAAACAGTAATTTTTTTAGATGTATTCAGGGTTGGAGTGTTTTAAATGTATAAAAATCAAATCTTTAATAAAAGAACATTAATAAAAAGAATAATACAGAGAATACATCATGGGAATAATAATTAAACAATACTTCTGCGCTGATAGAAAAGGGCTGCACCGCGATTAACAAACCGATACACAAGGTCACGAGTTAAAAACATGTTAAAAAAACTATATTAAAAAAACACATGTTTTCTTTAGAATTAAATAGAAACGTGATTTTTTTTTCAACCCTGATAGAAACTGATATTTTCTTGGGTCTTTATTTTTTATTCTATGCTTATTCAAATTGAAAAAGACATTTTTTTTTCTTTTTTCCCGTTTTTTCGAACCCTAGTCATATGTCAAGCCAAAACGGTATTTATTACTTACTTACTCTTACTATTATTTTATGTTGAACTAGCATATCTGTTTGGAAAGTATAAAAGTGTAATGTATAGGATGGTAGTGCGAATTGGTTATGCATACCAGGGCACATTTACAAGACTAAAATAAGGCAAATAAAATCTATCCAAGTTTTTCGTTATAATTATAATGTTAATAACGTTTTTGCGGCAGTTCTGAAATTAGTTCATAAAACATTTTCGACGTTTAGAATTTATGGTATGTTCAGTAAACAAAGTTCGAAAGAGATTGCGTTTGTTTTTGAAATATTTCTTCCTGATTCACTATGAGTTTTTGACAGAAACGTGACATACGTTAAAATTATATAAGGTTATATATTAAATTTGACGAAAAGTCTAAAATATTGAACCCATTATCAAATTTAGGAGCAATATTACCCCTCAAGCCTTCAGCTAAAATTACGTTTTAATTTGTATACTGTGTGCTACAATATTTTGGACGTTTTCAAAACACCTTATGGAATTTTGAAATAACTGGAGGCTATTTTGATAAATAACAAAATTATAGCCCCGTTGTTACTAATTTGTTATTTGAACGGTGTTAATAGATGGAATGCCTTATAGTTATGCATTAATTTTGCTGGGCTGAGTATTTTCATTGTTTTGTTATTTGCTAATTTTCAACTAATACAGTTTAAAATACCTTTTTTACTTTCTGAATCATTAGAAATATTAACGTATAAAAATAAGTATTCTAAAGAGAATTTGTAAATATAAATACTTGGGAGCACTCTTAACGTGGTACTCTATTTGATGGCTAAAATCGTTAAAATTACTAACGAAAAATAATGCTCGATTCTAAGAGAAAACGATCAACGAATTTTATTTATGAAAAACTACCCTGCCCTAAAGCAGAAATATGCAAACATTAAAATTTTAAATTAATGAAAAAAGAAACAAGAAACTAATTTTCATGATCGTCGCTAAAATAATCGTCATCAGATTCGTTAAAATCTATAACACGAAGAATATCGGAAACATAAGTTTTTCTTTCTCCCATGCGGCATTAATTATGTAGTTTAGAGTGTTTAAAGTAATCCTCCATTTTTCCGAGGTAACCTGAAATAAGTGATCTTCATGAAAAGTGGCATGAAAGGAAACTTTATTACTTTTTCATGTGCTTCATTCCACAGCCTTAAACATGTCTCTTGCATTCTGACGACACTATCTCTATCTAATTAAAATCGCAATAGTACGGAGGAAGTCGTAACATGCGATGAGCTTGTTGAGAAGCTAGTCCATCCATTCTTTAACCAAAAATAAAGAATTATTAAATGCATATTTTTTTTACTACAAACGTTAATTATAGGCCGAGAATAACCACTATTCTCGGTTAGAGGTAACTGTAGACGATCCACAATAAGATATAATATATCTTATAAGATTATTCATGTTAACCCTAAATTTGGTGCCGCATTATGGGTCGCTAAAAGTAAAGTAAAATACAAAAATTATTTTATTGAAAAGTTTTTTTTTGGCAAAAAATGAACTATGACTTTTAAAAGAAAACTCCCTGTTAATAGTTTTTGAGAATTCGAACCACCCTTGCATATTATATTTTATATTATAATAAATTGTAGGATAAGCTGTTCCACAAATCACTTTTCAAAGTTAGCACAATTTATAGAATCATGGCACTCTCCAGATTTACTACCCAATTCAACCAAACAATCAACCAGCAGTTTTTTTCTAACAGTTTGAGGTGTACCGTCCTGTCAGCCTTTTCTAAATGTAGCTTTGCTGGAAATCCAGATTTCATCCAGGACAACTCATTTTTTAATTCAAAAATGGCAGAATTATGCCCAAACTAGTGAAAACTGCGCCCCAATGTCTTGTTCCTAATCTAAAATATCAGTGAAGTAAGATTTAATGACAAAATTCAATGGATTTTGATAAGTTCTTTTGAAAACGTATCTTTATATTTTTTCGGTTGAAAAATGGATACTCATGGCAGTTAGTTCTGCGTCTTTGTAAATGTGTTTCGTAATTTGGCAATAGCGAACTCATTCACAACTTAGCCAACAGCTCAAAATATTGCCCCCCCTGACGCCCTTGATCAGAGCCCTATGTTTACGTCAGATTTCTATAAAAATGTCTTTTTGTAAAGAATAAGTACCTTTTAAAACGTAGTAATCCATAATGTTACTTTTGTTCAAGAATTAGTCCAAGAATTATAGAACAATAAACTGCGATTTTATCTTTAATAAAACCCAACTAGTTATAATTGTATATATTTTTTAAGAACTATACTTATTTTTTTTTCAAGGGAAGTTTGTTACTAAATACCTACCTACCTAAATCTACCCTGTTGTAATCAGAAAAAAGTACTTACTTTTTTTTATCTAGTATTCAATATAAAGTTAAATTTTCCTAAAAGGATAAATGAAGTAAATATCTAATATAACATGTATGCTATATTATTTCAGTATAAGTCATTTTTAATATATTTGGAGGCTTTCCTTTTCTTAGTTCATTAATTTGGATCCCGTGTATAGGATATTCGTTTTAAGGAAATCTATTAGCGGACATTGTTTTTATATTTTTGGATGATTTTCAATCCCGTCTTTAAATACAATTTTTAATTTTTTACTTAAAAATAGCAGAACTTAGGAAAAAAGCATGACATAATCTCCAATATTATCTAGTTTAAATGGACAAGCTAAAAATCAAATATCAACCTAAACAATAGTCGTTTAACATTTTTATTAAAAGCGGTTTTTTTCTTTCAAAATGTGCCTGGGCTAATATGCAAAAACACCAATACAAATATGAAATCTAGTCTGTAGCCGTATATTGAATTCACCGAGGAAAAATAATTCGATAAAATTTAATATGAATAAGTTTTGTAAAATTAACAATGCACTAATTTATTTCGTATTTTAATGTTTGTATCTTGGCGATTTCGACCATATATTTAAATACCAGACACAATAGCTTACTTGTGTCGAACATGTTTCAAGCGTTGGTATTCATTAACAAAATACAATATGTCGAGCGCTTTCTACTAGTTTATCATAAACGATAAAAGCGAATTTTATGAAAGCAAGTGATTTTTGCGTATTTTTTCCTAAGCGTTAAACTTAATTCAGAAAAGTATATCTCTGCATACCAATCCTCATAAATTCGATTTTTATCGCTTTCGATAAACTGGCTAGAAGGGCTCAGTATATTATTTTCATCTCAAACATATTTAGATGAAACAGATTTATTCAACTTGAATGTTTCCTTAATATAATTAAAATGCCAAATTGAATTATGTTGGTGTTACTTAGGAAATAGCTTGGTTTCTACTTTTAATCCTCTATACGTTGTTCAGGGATATTGATTCGATTTTGACCGCCCAACTTTTTTATTTTTTAGGTTATAGTGCTGATTTGTTTACCAAATTGTAGGAAATATAGTGTATTATTATAAAAATCAAGGAATTATTTGTAGAAAGTTAAAGAGCACATGAAAAGACCTTTTCAAAAATATGTAATATGACGTATTTATCTTTTTTGTTTTGGAGCTACCAGGGTATAAATTGTTAAATATTGGTTATTTATTTAGTTTTAAAATAGAATTATCATGATTATTTTTCAACAAACTAAATTAATGAATCGTAAATTTTTTCTAACTAATCCAGAAGTATACCTACAATACGAAAATTTGATCTGAATCCCGCATTTATTACTATTTTCATAAATGATTCAAATGAAATGACGAATTCGTTATATGGTATTCGAGTTGGCGTTGAAAAAAAAAGGATGTCGGGAAACGTCAACTTCCATATTATCTTATTTTGATTGGTAACAGCTTGTCAAAATGCATATTACACCAGTAGAAAGTTGCGTTACAATATACTAGGCGATATGGAGAAAATAGAATTCTTCCTAGTTTGAACATTTTTATAATGTTTATAAACAAGTAACGGAAACACTATCGTTTAAGAAAAAGAAATAAACAACAGTTCGAGATGAAAATTACTATGATGACGACTTGAATATTGTGCTGCATGTTCAAGGTAAGCTGTTTAGGGTTTCGTTTTTTTTTTCAAAACTCCGGATTTTTTGAAAATCCGAACACTTCCATATCAAAAACTGTACAATAACTATGAACATTTTATTACAAGATATAAAATACAATGGTCATATATAAATTTTACCCATACAAAATTTTACCTGTCCAGTAAAGGAGGAGGAAAATAAAATAATTCCATTAGATTTTGCTCGGAATATGATGGACTATTGAGAACAAGATAGACTTTTATTTAAAAAATAAATTGGACTGACGAATCAGTGTTTTCAACTACATTAAAATTTAGTAAACGAAATAGTCATATTTGGGAGCTATTCGTCAGGTTAAACGTTCTAGTAGATCATCTATAAATATGTTGTGTGGAATTTTAAACACAGGGTAATAGTACCCATATTTTTTAATGGTTCTTTGAATGGAAAGCGATACTTCGAGTTAGTTCTAGATGTAGTTCAACATTTGCCAGACGACAATGAAGTTTTGTGACAACAAGACAACGCCAGTTTTGTGACGGCAAGCTCCTTATCATAATATCAGTCTTGTAACTTGTTTTCTAAATAACAGATTTCCTATCTGGCTTGGAAGATTTAATCAGAATACTTTCATATTGTAGGTATACTTCTGGGCTGGTTAAGTAGAAATCTACTATTCATTAATTTAGCGTGTTGAAAACTAATTACGATACTTCTATTTTAAAACTAAATAAATAACTAATATTTAACATTTAATACCCTGGTAGCTCCAAAACTATAAAAGATAATTGTCATATTATATATTTTTGAAAAGGTCTTTTCAAGAGCTCTTTACTTTCTACAAATATACAGGATGTTCAATTAAAAAAAAAGAGAAATATTGATTTGCCATATTTTTTTGGGATACCGTTTATAACATTTTTCCCCGATTTTTATAAAAATGCGCTATATTTCCCACAAGTTGGGAAAAAATTCAGCTCTATAGCTTAAAAAATAAAAAAGTTAGAGGGGTGGTTCAAATCTAATCAATATCCCTGCATATACCACTCAATAGAAATTTAGAAGAATGTTGCACAACCTGTTGTGGTGATAATTTCCTATCGCTACTTGAATGGAAATATCACTAGGCTTTAGCAAGCCATTTTTTTGACGTTTGTATCTAATCGATCATGTGATTTTAAAGTCAACGGCAATGTACTATTTTCTGCAGTTTAAACTCATTAGAAAAATATCTGTATTTTTAGTATTTCTCCGCTACGTTTATCATCCGTTCAATCCAATTCTTTTGATGCAAAAACCGTCATTCCTAGAAGAAAATGTTAGATAAAATAAATTGAATTTTACCCTACAATCTCTATCTACAAGTAGAAGTGTAGCGAAATGACTTGTATCTGATTCCAGATTCCCGTAAAATTAATTTGTTGGATTTAAAAAAATGTAATTTATATATATGAATAATGTATTTTTTGTTCTAAATTAAGTACTCTTTAATTATCAGTATGACAAAAAAGTCATCATGAACTTCCTCTTCATTTTTATTTAAATGCTTTATCGAATTGAGTATAAATCGGCAAGGCTTTGATTTGTTACTATAAATGGTCAAAAAGAAATAAACATTGGCAATGGATCTTATTCAATGTATACATATAATTCCAGTTAGGGAAAACGTAAACAACAAACTTATAACATTATAGACATTACATAAAGTGGGTTATTTATGCATATTTACTTCCTAACCCTTGTCAAATTATCCATTTTCGACATAAAACTGTTAAAAATGAATATTGTACTCTTTATAAGAGTTTGATGTGTAACATTTAAGAAATTAAATGTAAAATGATCGCTACGATTATTAATTTTTCAGATGTTTTGTATTAAAGTTTATTTTGGACAAGATATGAATGTTATAAATTTTACATGTATATATCATGAAAACAAAATAAAAATACTAAAAAGTGATATATATGTAACAAAAGTGTATTTATTTTCAAACGCTTATGTAGCCAAATGATGGTTAACCTAAATTTAGTGGTACATTTTTTATAAGCAAGTATCCTATAATAAATAATTCGCCACCAAAAAGCTGTTTAATTTTAATTGTAGTAGTATAGTGTAAATAGTACAATCTTCACTATTTCGTCATAACGCTGAAAATCTTTTGGCTTCCTGTTTTTAAAAATGCCCAAAATTGTACAGAAAGAAAACTCTCGAGACCTAAGTACGGGGTAGCACAAACAAAACCAATACAAAAACAGCGGTTTCTGAGATATGAGTTAGGATCTAGTACAACCAAATTTAGAGCTAGCAGAGTTATAGTATTAGCCTTAGAGTAAGAATTAAAGTAGAGATCACAACTCATTCATAAATCGTGTTAGGGGTATGCGTCAACATGGTTCCCCTATTTTTCACATTCTATCGACCAATGTTTACGATAAAACAAGAAGCGGGGATGGCCCATGCCCAAGCCGTGGCCATTTGTTGACGAATGCCATTGACGGCGTGAGTTTTCACTTCCCGCATGAGGAAATATCATTAATCGTGTGTTATAAAAAAAAACTGGTAAAATATTGGTATGAATTCAATATGGCGAAACAAAATGACGACCTGTTAAAATATTTGATGTACGAAAATGAAGAAATGGGCCATGCTTTATTATTGTTGACAAAAAAAGGATTCTTACCTATTCCTTAATGAGAAAAATAGGTATTTTTACAAATTTCAAAGAAATAATCATTCTCTACTTCACTATCTAAAATCAAACCATTAAGTTAGGTAAATTAGGATAGCTTATTTATATATTATTAAACTTTAGTTTTTAGTTATGTTTGCTTTATGTCACTATCATTTTGTAATTGTGACATTTAGAAAAATTATTTGTTCAGTTGTTGAAAATGTCATCTTAAACCTGTAATTGTCAAGTTAGAACTTTTCTAAAGTTAAACCTCTTTAGTGAATACGGGTGTTAGGAGTTGAAAATACATATACATTTTTAGTAAATATTTAAAAAATGAGAGTAGGAATGTCTAGAATGCGAGCGAATTTTAATATTTTAACAGATTTGATTAAAAATCGGTATTAAGTGAGCAATTCATAAATTTTTAGTAATAAATATTTATAATGGGGATGTCATCAATCAATCAATCCGATAAGTACTTTTTTCAGTTATTTTTAAACATTTAATTAGGCCAACGTTTTGTTCCCCCATTTTGAATTTGTCTCAACATTTTTACCAGTTCATCCCTAGATAATATTTGATTTTTGAGCAAAATTTGAACATAATCGATGTAGTAGTTTTCTGCATCGACAAACAACATTTTATTAGGCCGCTATTTTGGATTGTAGTAAAACTTATCAGTTGATGGTCATGTCACACCTAATTTTTCTGCAAAATGTGGATAAAATGGATAACCAGTTTTTTAGTAATAATTTTTAAACATTTCAGTAGGCCGCCATTTTGTTCGGCCATATTGGATTTTTACCAAAATGATACTATGTCATCATCATATGACTTTTAATTTTTAACCAAAACTTGAAGAAAATAGAACAAGCAGTTCTTGAGCTTTGTCTCGGACAGACTACAGACTAACCGACGGAACTGCGAAAACTGTTTTTTTACAACTAGAATACTTTCCCGTTGCGAGGAAAGAAAAAGCGATCGCTATAAGATAAAAATAGAATAGCCAATAGTCACATTGTTATTCCATGTTAATAGCTAAATTTAAAAAATAAAAGATGTTTTTTAATTTTCAATATCCTAAATCTTAAATTCTAACCAATTTAGAACATGTTTACGAACAGATTTTTACTTTTAATTACCCAAAGAATTACCATGTAAATTCCTTTACCTCACAACACTTATATAAAAAATTCGCCCAACTCAAGTGAAAATTAAAAAAAGGCCCGAAATCATCCGAAACTTTATTATTTCCCCAGATTTCATCTAAAATCTAGTGAATTTCGAAATCGCAGTACGTTTTTTGAGCGTGAGACGCCCTTTGACTATTTTAATTCTCTGGTAGGAAAAACTATTGTAATCGTCAAAATAATCACCTCAGAGTTTTTCTTGTATCATTATGCTTCTGAGGATTCTCACATGACCCCCGACGAAATAAACGTTCTATTGTACTGAATCGGATTGGTCAATATGTCGTGTGACCCAAAATAAGTGATAAAAATATCTTCCATTAGACATAACAAGTCCCCTGGAAAAGGAAATCTAGCTGTTTACTTAACGATTAAAAGACAATTCCAAACTTAAACGGCCATTTTTTTACAAACTCACATTGCCGCACCATAGTTAGGTCAACTAAAGCTCCTAGTTTCGCAATGTCCAAGATAAAGTAAATAAAACTTATTTATTAAATATATAAAAAATCAATGTTCTATTGTCACTGCACCTTTAGAACGCTGCTTCTTGAAGTAAGGCAACATATAATTAAAAGATTTGAACCGTATTAACAATAATTACAAAATAATACATTAAGACACATGCAGAAGTGAAGCTAAGAAAAGCTTGGTAGTTTTTTTCAGCAAATTAATTTCTTTAATGTTAAAGTTTATTGTAGTTCCACGACCTGTTATTGGTTTTTAAGCCACGCCGGTCACATGACCCTGTAACAATCTTTACTGTAGCCTATTATACTTTTTTACTATAAGGATCAGTGTTAGCAATGCTCTGACACGAAACTATCCACCATTCCTCTCAAAAAATCCGATTTTTATCCGATTTTTGTTCAAAAATCTCCCAGATAGGGATGAACGAAAATGAATTAGCTGAACTCTTGTCGATAAGATTAAATGATCGATAGGTATGCCTATAAAAAAGTTTTCATATTGTTAAATATGTAGATTTATTAACTATAAAAAATTCCGTATCTATTGTTTTTTTAAATTTGCTGTTCGGAATTATGTCAGTTAAACCAATACCTTTGACCGAAATGATTAGAAGCTAATATCTAGTATATTTTACAGTGTTGCTATATTTTTTTATGATTATGATTAAATACTTGCTTTAATATAGACTCAGAATTCTTTACAGCAAACCCAACCAATACTAGATTAACCTAAAATGAATTTTTTACTATAGATTTTAGTTTAAAAAAATATAAAAAGTCACGGCCTGCATGGGACGCGGATCCATTGCATCCAAAGTTGAATGTCTTGCCACTGTTCCACGGAGAAAGTTTAACGAACTTACTCTGATATCTTCAATAATTAAGCAAAATGCCGCGATCAGCCCCACTGAGAATATACAAGATTTATGCCTTCTTCAATGTGTCCGCACCTTGGATGTCCGCATTAGAAACATGACGGAAGTTAGCCAATCAAATTAGCAATTGTATTCCGGATCCGTGTCGCTTGGGTTTATATATATTTAGTATAAACCACACTCATAATCAAGTAGTTGAAAAAGATATGTAGTATATATATCTATATATATATATATCTATATATATATATATATATATATATATATATATATATATATATAAAAAAAAATCAAGGAATAACAAGTGTTGGCTATTTGCTTGGAACATCCAATCACTCTAAAATCTGCAAACAAATAAAATAGATGTCTGGTGGACCCGCACTCGTCTTTCATTTTTTATTTATTGCCATTTAAAATAATAATGCGTTAGAGAAGGATGGCAGTCCTAAATAAAACACACATGTGTCAGTTTCGCAACCCGTTTTATTAGGGAGGAGCAAAAAGTATCGACTCGACAGATATTGCGCAGTTGCCGACTATACCTATTCAGTCTTCCCGAAATTTATATCAAATTTCCCGATTGTCGTCCCTTGTTTTGCATAGTCTGTATTAGAACCCAAAAATCCGCCTAATGTCCACTTTTTACCAAAATATCCGAAAAAACTCCGCAATATTTTAAAACCCGAAAAAAATCCACTCTGAAAATATCCGCAAATCGGATTTTAATCCGCTAATTGGTAACACTGATAAGGATCCCTTGTTAATGAAAGTGGGATGGTCTAATACGTGGAGTTGTCGTTCGGGGTTGCCATATCTAACTGAAACTCTTGTACTGGTGTAATCTGATCTAAGGCTTTGGGTATTTTAACTTGTATTTTACTATTAACTAGGTATTAACTATACAGGGCGAAGAAAAAATTTACCAGTCGTCTCTTTTTTTTATCAAAGGTGCCGAAAGATGCACAGAAAATTCGCTAGACGTAGCTCAGGCTAGCACAGTCAAAACCAGTATAAAACGTTAGTGGTTTCTGATTTTTTTTTTGAACGTACGGGGGACCAGGTTCACACTAGTCCCCCTCCCACAATAATTAATAATTATTCTAATGTAGCCGTAGTAAAATTATCAGCTCCCTATTTTTTTTTCAAAAGGTCCCAAACTTACCCAAAAACTATCTAGACTAGGGACGGGAATTTTTTTCGGTAATGGATAGTTATGGATCGGTACAGAGCTGGGCAAAATACTTTGTATGTATGTATGTATGTATATAATTCCCAAATACTAAATGCTGGATCCTGCTTTAAAGTATTTAAACTCTACATTTATAGCAAAAAAGGTATTTATTACTTAAATACAAAAAAGATTTAATTACGTTTTTATATTTAACGCTATTCATAATAGGATTTCAATACATTGATAGTAATTAAATACTATGAAGGTATTTAAATACATTTTGTATTTAAATACTGCCTGAGTCTGATCTGAATCTTGTTTGCCCTCATTAGCACCCAAATTTTCAAAATTTTGATCTGACAGTGCATATCTCCTGGAGGTATTTATAAATGTTCAACTGTTTTTGGACTTTAAAAAATACTGCTCTAGGGACTGTTTCACCCTCTAGGGCCGCTCTATATAGTGGAAAAGTACTTTAGACGTAAATAAAACCAATTTTGATATGTCTTGCAAAAATGTACAATTGTCTTTTAGGCTGACCCTATGAAGGCAAAAAAAGTGTTTCTATATGAAAAAAAATCGGTAAATTCGATTTACCCGGAACATTTCTTGCGATATATCATTCTCTTTTTTATCGTGGAATGTGCACGTGTAATTGTGTTTTCTTGAGAGCCTTCTTGACAAAAGGAAATATTTATTACGACGGAAAGTTCTGGGTAGAAGCAATTTCCTTTTTTAATGAGAGGGCAAGATAACAGAATTACACGTCAGTGGCGGCTCGCGGGTGAAAAAGTAAGTGAAGTGCAAATGAAGCAACAAAATATCGCAATTTTTTTCCAGAATTTTTTTGTATGTGGAGGGGGTAGAATATTTTTTTACGACTTACCTAAATTTTGTATACTAAATCAATTCTCCTATCCTTCATAGCAGCAAATTTATTTATAACATCCTCACAAAACGGATGAGTTGCCCTAATCTCCTCCAGAAATTCCTTTTGAATTGAAATATTGCCAAGAGAAGTAAGTCTTTCTTGAGATATTGTATTTCTTAAATAAGTTTTTACACATTTGAAGCAAGAAAAACTTTGTTCCACTGAAGCACTTGTCGACGGTCTTGTCAAAATAAGGGAAAACAATTTATATGCTTCGGTAAAAATATATTTATTTTTATTAATTTTTTTCACTTACTCTTGCAGCGATATATTCCAATTACTCTCATTGGCAAAAATAAGACCAAGCTCATTTTTAAGTCGTTGGCTTTTTGAAAATATTTCCCCATATAACTGTAATAAATTTTCAAACAGGCCAGTCGAAAAATTTAAACTATATTCCGAAAATTTAGCAGAACCTGCTAAACACGAAAATGTAAGGTTTTCACAGTCTTGAAATCTTAATGTCATTTCCATTAAAATATGGTCCAATATTTCCTAAAAAAGGGTTCTATAGTTAGCCCTAATTTCTTCAAATGACTAAACTAGAAATAAGACACAAAGTCTCGGTCCCAGTCAAAAAGAGTATAATGCGGTTACACGTGTTTCGCCTTTTCAGGCATCATCAGACCTTCGAAATTAACTAAAATCACAAGGACAAATCAAACAACTATAACGTCACATGTTAAAATACACACTGAGACTCAGTGTGTATTTTAATATGTGACGTTATATTATGTGATTAGGTTAGGTTAGGATTGGTGAGGTTTGTTGTAAAAAAGCACGCGGTAGCGCGCCAACAAAGTTTCAATTCTGGGTGCGTTTTTTGGCCAGAAAACTCGGAGAATGGTATTTTTCAAATAATAAAATTTCTATATGAAAATGGATCTAAATCGGCTTTATGTGTTACATTTCGGGGTTAATATATTCTTCGAAAATGACAGTGATGACGAAAAAGAAGTTCTTGTAAAAATATGCAATTTTGCTGAGGAAACTGTTCCAAATTTCAATGACCAGCAATTTCAGTTTAATTTTAGGATGAATCCAACAACATTTCAAAACATTGTTTTGAAGCTGAAATCAATGCCCAACCAACCTAGATACCAAATTAACTGGAAACCCAGAAACAACTCTTGGAAAAGAGTTACTAATTACCCTTTGGTATCTAGCAAATATTGAATGCTTCTGGTAAGTAAATACATAGACATATATTTATAAAAAAAAAATTAACATGAGTTAATTTTTAGAAGTCTTGCAAATCGATATAGAGTTTCAAAATCGACTGCATGGACTTGCTCCAATAAAATTAGCCGTATATTATTGTAAATCAATGTTCAATATGATATTACACTATTTCCAAATGCTGAACATTGCAGTAAGGCAATAAATCATATTGTAGAGAAAACAAGATTTCCTGGTAAGTTGTTCTACTATGGGGTGGTTTTGAGATTTAAAAATTTTTAAATCCTGTCTTGTAGCCGATTTTGTGTACGTAAAATTAGTGAGTCCGGACCTGCGGTCCAATTCAAAGTCAGTGTCTCCATCGCATATGGAGGCGAGATCAACTTCCCTTCCCGAATTCTGTTCAATCTCTGGGAGAGAAAAGTCTAGGCTTACTAAAGAAATTGGAGTCTGAAGGTCTCTTATTGGTTTTTTGAGTTCGAGTGAACTGTCATTAAAAAACGTATGCAGGGAATCGCGCGGTAGGCGAACATTATCGAGCAACATATTCTCTCTATTATTTTTATTTAGATAATCATTTTCAAAAGTTAAATATTCCTTAGCCTAAGATACAATACAAAAATCTTAAGGAATTATTTACTTATAAAGTCCTGGTTGTTTAGGGCTTTTGCCGTGTGCAGGCTTTGCTAAGTTCATACAGCACTAAATAATTCACCTTTTGATTTCGAGTCGGAACGTTCAAGAGATCACTAATGCACTGTCACGTATAGTGTTCAGTATGTACTTTATAGTACTTTAAAGTTTATCAGTTTTTATAAAGTTTGCTCAACAGTTTTCCACTAAAACAGGCGATTTCACAGAATATACCTGTGTACTGTCTTTGCCCAATAAAGTAGTTTTTTGCTCAAATTTAATTAAATTAACAAATCACTCGTATTTGTTTAGTCCTTTATATACGCAATCAACTTTGAATCAAATTTACAAACAATAAACTTAACCTAAATTCGAACTAAATAAAATGAATATCTTTTTACTAATATTAAAAAATCAGAAATATATTTAACTAATTAAAAAAAAATCCAAAATTTAAACTAAAAAATATATTCTAAAAATCAAGCTTGTCAAATAATATATAAAAAACGCAAAAAAATATATATCAGTAAAATTAGCAATAAAATTCAAAAATATAAAAGAGCACGGTTTTGCTAAGTGTTCCTTAAAATAAACAGTCCTCCTCACTCGGGAGAGACTGAAAACTTCGGGAACTGACTTGCTAAGTTCTCCGGAGAAATAGTTTAAGTTTAATGAGAACGGATTCACTAAGCGTACTAAAACTAAACCCTATTCTATCCATACAATATTAGGTTATTTTTACAACAAATATTTGTTTAAAAAAAGTTTAAAATTCACGCAAGTTGAGAGAAAATCCAATACATTGTTATCAGTCAAAATTAGCAAAAAATGTGATTCGTCCAATCAAGGGTAGATCACAAAGTCAAAAATAGAGTAAAAATGTTACAAGATAAGTATCAAAATATTGCAGTAAAAATTGGTAATTATAAATCACATATTTTTAATAACAGTTTTTCAAAAGTCAAAAATCAATGAGCAAATCAAAACAAAAATATCAGAGCAAATATTATTAAAATACAAAACGTTGAGCAAAAAGTTACATTTCAAAAATTGCAAAATTAATTTTTCTACCAGAAGCACAAAGTTTATAAACAATTACACAGTTACTTATATTGGAAACTATCTTATCTTATCTGGAGAACTAACTAAGGCTTGATGAACGCTTAAAAGAGGGAGACCAGAGAGTTAGCTTACCCAATCTTCTTCGCGTAATTTTCACAGCCAATCTTCTTATTCTTCCAGATGCCTCCTACTAGAGCATAAATCAGGAGAACCAGATCTAATCTCCGAGGACGATCTTCACAATCTAAGCCCTACTCGGAACCTTAGTGCAATGGAACTTTCCAGTACAAAGACCCGGCGAATCCCAACGTTGGGAACGTAAGTGCAATGTTCTTCTAGTTGTTTTCGGCTGTATCACTAAGAATCACAATTCAGAAACGCACAAAGTATAACTGCAATCGATGCTTAGGAGGGCAATTAATTCATGTGTCACTAACGCGTTATAAAGTAGATCTCCTTGAATGATCTGCTAAAGAGTCAAATTTCTGTCCATATTTACATGATTTCTACGTCGACGTCACTGTTACACCTTTTTGACCGCTCTAGACCAATGACAATCATTTGGGGTGGAGTTCCGTGAACGAAACTGTCGACAATTTTTTTCAGTTTGTTGCTAGAATTTTTAGTGAAAACATCTCCCGGGATACTTTGAAGTTCCACAGGATCTTTGTTTTTGAGTATTTTTGTAATGTCGTATTTTTCCCATAAATTGTATCACTTTATGTGCCTTCTGGCTAAGTTTCAGATTTTTCTGAAAACTTTTTTCTTTTTTGTCGAAAAAATTCATACGCTATTAAAATATTGTTTAAAAGTTTTTTTTTGTTTATTTAATCATTATGTGAAAGTTTGGGATTTTTTCTGTTAGGAGTTTCCTAGATATTGGAATTTTTTTGCCGGACCTGGTACTTCTCTTCCAAGGCCTGTTTTCCTTGTTTCCTTTTGTTTTTCCGCATAAGGTCTTGTTATAAAAAATGTTTCTTTTTACGGGGGCTAACTTTCTGCGAAAGTCCCATTTTGATATCTGAAAATTTATTTTTTTGTTTTTGTAAAAGTCCGAAAATCGAAAAATGAAATTTTGTAATTCTTTACCTTTAAATTAGGTCAAGTTTATTTCTAGACGAATTAATTGAGATATCGGGATAATTAGGCGTGAAGCGCTTAAAAAAATTAATCATTTCTACCAAGTTTCATTGTTCTAGGTCAATTCTAAGTATTTTAATCTTAATTTAAAAATTGGAAATTGGAGTGACGCAGGTCAAGCGAAGCTTGGCGTGTCTTTTCCTGATTGGTCAGCAGCGATACCAGATGTCAAAAATAAAATTATACAGCAGAGATGCCAGAATTATCGAATTTTAGGGAAATGTATGGCACAAATTTTGTCGTCGGCACAAGTAAAACACTAATTCGAATTTATGTGATAATGATGTATTTGAAAACTTAAAAAAATATACAACTGTATTAAAAAAAAGGCATGGTCAGTTTCCGCCAACTGTAAAATATTTAACATATTTTTAATGTAAATTATACGGTGTTTTAAAGTTTTCGCGTTTTAAAATGTCTAAATAATTTTTTTGCAAAATATTAAATCGGACGAAATTATGGTACAATTATTTATTGTGGTACGTTCACTGACTGTTAATGAATTAAGGTAAAAATTATGGTACAATTCTATAATTATGGTACGTCTGGCATCGCTGTTGGTCAGTTACAGCGCGTCCGGTGCTGTAATTGGTTAGTTTATTCTTCATAGAATTTTCGAGATTTAGGTTTTATGTTTTGATTGGGAGTTTTTATGTTCTAGATGTTTCTTTGGCCGAATTTCCATTGTCTATTACGTGTATTTATATAGGGTACATTATTCTTTAACTAGGCCTTATTTAGTTGCTTATTTCGTATTTTAAATGGCAAAAAGCTTGATATTATCTGTAAATTATTTGATCTTTATTTTCATAATAATATCAAATTAGCCTTTTTAAACAGAATTGGTCTTTTTTTTAGTAGATATAGGAGAAATAGATAGAAAGCCACATACCTATTGTATCACCAAAAGAAAATGCTGCGTCATATGTGAACAGAAAAGGATTTCACAGTATGGTTTTACAAGGCACTTGCAACAATAAAAATTTTTTATGTATATTTATCTGATTTAATTGAAATATTCTACAAGATGGTCATATAGTGGGGGATTCAGTATATCCATTAACGCAAAAATTATTAACCCCATTCAGGGACAATGGCCATTTAACCAGTATTCAAAAAAACTATAATAAAGTCTATTCTAAGATCAGAGCCGTTATAGACCAAACTTTTGCACTACTTAAAGGCCGTTTTCGTAGGTTCAAACTATGTGAAACACGAAGGCCCAATTTAACACCTTTAATAATTTTATGTGCTTGTATATTGCATAGGTAATATATATTTATCAGGAGATGATATTCCTTATGATTTAAATCTTGAAAGAGAGTTAGAAGAAGAACGACTGATGAATGTAAATATTCTATTAAATGTCGAAAATGATAAAAAGATAGCAAAAAGAAATGATATCGCAAATGCCTTATCTTTAGAATTGTTGCGAAGAAGAAGAGTTATAATTATTATTGTGGTATTCTTATGGCAAACTATATTTAATTCGTACTAGGTACCTCGAAAAAGTACCTAAGGAAAATGTTATTCAGTAATAAATAGATGTTGAGTATAAACAAGGGTTTTATTTCTTCTAATAAAAAAAGTACATTTCAGCCCCATATGTGTATATGGTACTCGATATCATTTTTGTATCATAGAGATAAGTATTTATTATAATAAAAAAATATTTTAACGAAAAAAAACAGGTTTTCTTGAACAACAAAAGAAAAAAGAACTACTTAGTAACTTATTTATCATCAGATTCAATTTTTCTTCTAAGCTAATTTTCCACAGTTAACTGAAACAGTTCAAGAAATTTGTTGTATTTTGCAATTTTTTCCTTGTGGCGTTTTTGAGATACAGTTTCTCTTCTTTTTACACCTTGTGAAGAGGTTTTGGAAGTTGATGAACCACTGTCTGATTCCATTTCACTATTTCTGAAAAAAAACATATTGATAAAAATTTAATGTGTATTTGGTATAAACATGTTTCTGTAGATAAGTCTGGTTGTAAAACATACAAACACGTATGTAATGTATGAAGGTTTAGAAATTTAAAATAATAAATTAGATGCATATTTTATGGATCTATTAACAAAAGCATTGCTAAAATGATTATACGTTCTTGGGGCAAATCACTAATTTATTTTTGTTTCAATAAACAAACTGAGATTACCTACACACCGTAACTATGGTATAATTAAGAGAACAATGCCGTAATGCATTTCAACATAATCTAACTGCAACTTACTGTTTAAAACAACATTAGAGTTCGCACTGCAGCATGTTGCTGTTGGCTCAACTTCGGGGCAGTTGACCATAAATTAATCTATGGCCACTTGCTGTCGAGTTGGTCATATGTAAATGTTTTGTTATTTTTCTATCAAACGCATAAGCAATAAAACGTTCTCACACGTCCATCGAATCTACTCCTCATCTAAAAAAAAATATCAATTTGTCTATTTTGTGCAAATCTACATAGAACAACTTACTTTTAGGACCCAAGTCTGCATTTTTCTGGGCATTATTTCCTGTTCGTGTTCCTTCGGAAAGTGATTTTGTACCTCTCTTAGAGGGCCTGTCATGTAACAGATTCCACATTCGCCCTCTTCTACTTGGGCTTTTCATATTAGTAGTTTTTGTATGCAAGTCGTCGTGGTGATCGTACAACAAACATTTGTTTTATTATTTTATATTTCAGAATTGATCAGTATTGCCAGATGCGCGAAGACAAATTATCATATCTTAAACGTTAAAATTATCGTATTTTATCGTACAATTATCCAATACCTACTAAACAACGAGGCCTACGCGCTTACGCGTGACTTCATCAAATTTAGGCCTATGTTATGTCAATACTTTCATTAGAAGGTACGGGTTATATTTAAATGAGCATTTTTCTTTAATTTCAGCAAATAAACATCAATATATAGGGTTCATTTTATGAGTTTTTGAATCTGTCAAATTTATTTGGTTTCGTTATAAAATTAAAATGCCAAAGGCGACTCTTAAGCGATTACTGTTTTTTTTTTTGTTACACGGCGACGAATGCATTTACGCACGAACTATTATGCACAAGGCACTCCAGAACAGTGTGGGACTCGGTAAAACCCCTGTTTATTGTCTGTCCTTTGCCTGCTGGACTCCGGATACAAACAATTTCGTTACGTTGATATTCTGCTGACGAAAACAACCATTTTTCCTATGTTTTCTTTATTTTACGTTTTACAATGACTGAAAAATATATATATGACAGTGACGACTTGACACCTCTTGTCAATTAAAAAAATTACAGGTGTTCCCTGTTCTATGTTAAAGGGCTTAACAGCCCCTACTCACTAAACCCCTCCGTGTTCTTACCCGACAACGTTTGCCGGAATCTACCGCAAATTTTCAAACAGATGTCGGTATGATTTTTTGCTTACTAATTTTAGTCAATTATTAAATTGTCAAAGCCGAGTTATTTGTCAAAATCGGGTAAGGTTTCAAGTCCAGGTAAGTAGTATAGGCCTGTAGTGAGTCCATATGATTTTTATTTTTTTTATTTAGTTCATATAAGATATCAACAGACCGAGGTCCAAAATGATATCTACGGATACATATAAAGGTAGAACAAGTCTCATGAGGTACTACAAATTATGAAAATATAAAAAATACAAAAAAGTGGTACATAATTATTCATAATCATTCCAAAGTAAAAAAAAGAAAAGAATTATTCAATTTGGTAAAGACGTTTGATCAATTTGCGAAAACTGTTTAAAGAGTTATTAAATAAGTCAACATTAGCATATCTCGAATTATATAGTGTAAGCATTCTATTTAATGGGGCATTTCTTCCGAGGTTTGTTCGACAAAAAGGTTCAAAAAATAAATAATTATTTCTTAATGCACGTTGTTGAATATTAAAATGAATACTCGACAGAATATTTGGAGAATCTACAAGATTATTGACGATTTTGAAAAGGAAAATTACATCGGTGTGCTCTCTACAAGCCTCTAGTGAAAAAATTATAAATCGGCTTCGAAGAACGGATGTGCTAATGGTGCTGCTGTTTCCTTACAATATAAATATCTTAAAAAGTTATTTTGAACTATTTCTAATCGGTTTTTATAGATTCCGTACTGTGGATTCCAGGCTACACTAGCGTAGTTTAGTTTACTATAAATATATGAATAATACAGAGTCTCCATAGCTATAATTGAGTTAAATTGTCTACATTGTCTCAAGATAAATCCAAGCATTCTGTTCGATTTCTTAACTACATAGTCAACATGAAGCGAAAAAGTAATTTTTTTATCCAGGATCACACCTAGGTCCTTGATAGAGTCCACTTGTCTTAAGGGCACATTATCGAAGTTATAAAGAAAAATAAATTTTTGAAAGTTACGAGTGAAGGAGACATAACAACATTTATCGATATTAAGAGCCAACTGGTTATTTTGACAATATTGATAAAACGAGTTAAGGTCACTCTGAAGCAGAAGACAATCGCTTATACTTTTTATGCCTAAATAAATTTTTAGATCATCTGCATATAAAGAGAAGTTACAATACCTGAAGCATTCATTTATATCATTTAAATATATTAAAAAAAGAACGGGGCCCAAGTGAGACCCTTGGGGCACTCCCGAGGTTACAACATAAGATTTAGATTTATGCCCATTGACTACAACCAGTTGGCTTCTATTACACACATATGACGTCAACCAACAAAGCAGATCTCCATGCACACCGACCCCAGAGAGCTTAGATATTAAGGTGTTAAGATTTATTTTGTCAAAAGCCTTACTAAAGTCGGTGTACACTGAATCCACCTGCACTTGTGAGTCTATAGAGTTCAAAATGAAGTTAGTGAACTGTGTTAGATGGTATCTACGGATCGTTTAGGAAAAAAGCCATGTTGCTCCGACAATATGCTCATTTTTAGATTATTTGTCAAATGCTTTTGTACAATACTTTCGAAAACCTTGCTAAAAATGTTTAATTTACATATAGGTCTATAGTTTGAGATACAATTCAGGTCGCCGCTCTTAAATATCGGAACGACATATGCGTTTTTCCATTTCAGCGGGAAAGTACAGTCGCTAAAAGATTTGTTGAAAATCATAGTCAAAGGCACACACAGACTAACTGCGCATTTTTTTACAAAGTAAGATGGTAATCCATCGGGACCGCTACCTTTATTTTCGTCCAGTTCTAACAAAACTTGCAGGATGTTTTGTTCAGTTATATGTATCTTACTACTTATTTGATTATTGTTGTGGGGGACAAAATGAAAAATTTTTGGTGGTAAGGCTGAAAGACACTTCTAAAAAATGTTGCAAACAATTCACTAATGGCCGGCCCTTCGGCTAATTCTCTATCAAGATGCATTATATTAGGTATCGTTCTATTACGGTTTTTTATCGATACAAAGTGCCAAAATTTTTTTGAGTTGCCTGGTATATCGTCCTGAATGGAATTCAAATAAGTAGCATGATCCCTCCGGATGAGATTTTTAGAAAGACGCCTGAGGTTACAAAACAATTGATAATCTCTTATGTGTTTAGTTTGTTTCCATATTTTATGTTGTTTATTTTTAAGTTTGATCCATTTAATTATATTATTAGTAAAATACGCCGGAAATTTATTATTTACTTTTCTTTTCGGTATATATAAGTCAGCGACTTCGTAGAGCTGATTATAAAATACTTTAACAAACTGATCCACATTGCTACACTTCCGAAACAAATTTGCCCATTTATACTCTGGATTTTTAAGTTGATCGCATCATAATGACCTCCTCTGAAACTACGAATGAAATCGATATTATATATTAAGTTCACCGGAGAACGGCAAATCAAGTTAAATTCTATACTTTTGTGATAAATGTCTTCATATATTAGAGGGTCTGCTGCCCTTAAGTTGCTAATTAAAGATTTATTACAAAATATTAAATCCAAGATTTTAGTATTGCTATTGAATACCGAGTTGTATTGCCTAAGGCCATAAAAACTAATTATATCCCATAAGTCATTAAATTTTCTAGGAATATTTTCATATGTCAGATAAGTGCAATCAACTTTTGACATCCAGAGTACGTCCGACATATTAAAGTCTCCGCAAATTAATACCGTGTCGCTCGATATCAAGTTAAAAAGACGGTATAGGTTATTGGAAAAACATGACAACGCATTATCATCACCGGGCGGCAGGTATACACAACATAGGTTGATTTTACCTTTGTTCTGAGTGTAAAGCGTTACCCAGATGTACTCTGCGTCGCTCTGCCATTCAGGATGACTAACAGCTTCGTATTCCCTGCTCACTGCAGTTAGAACTCCGCCACCATCATGTTTTACACTAGCACTAGTTTCACGATCTCGCCGAAACACACGAAATTTTTCATCAAAAATTTCACAAGAAAACACTGACGAATTCAACCAAGTTTTCGTGATAAACATTAAATCATATTCAGAGGTACATGCACTTAACTTGAAATCAGTTGTCTTAGTCCGTAATCCTCTAACGTTTTGAACATAGATTGACAGATTTTGCTCCATTGTGGAAACATAAATGTACATGAAACATAAACAAAAGTAGGAACCGAGAGAAAAAACATTTAAAGGTGGATTAGGTCTTCTTCCGACTGCAATTGTATGACCTTACTGCCTTCTTCCTTGCGCAGAAAAATATGGCCGTTTTTGACCCATACGAATTTAACGCCCTTCAGGCGTGCTGCATCCCTTGCTTTCTTGAAAAGCATCTTATTTTCGGAGGAAAGGTGTTCGTTGAGAAAAATTTTGTCAGAAACATCATCAATGCTCAAAGCATACTTCTGAGTAGATGCTTTAGTCATTTTATAGGCCTGCATGACTTCATCCCTAAATTTCTTTGAGGAATACTTAACAATTATATTTTTAGGAATTTTAGTATTAAAGGCATGAACTCTTTGAATTGAGATTATTTTTTCGGGTTCGACAGCGACACCCAGGGCGCCATGGACTTTCTGTAAAATAATGTCCAAGTTTTCATTATTTTTTTCGGTAATACCTTGAAGTTCAATATTATTTATGCGGGAAAATTGTCCTAAATCATTAACCCGCTTATTTAGCACCCTTAAATGTTTCTGAAGATTTACGTTATCCTGCTTCAAGACATCCACGTCCTTGAGACATTGAGCGTACTTCGCCATAGATTTTTCGAAATCGGTGATTTTATCCGAGCAGAAGCTAACTGATTGTACTAAATCGTTTTGTTTATTTCTAAGATCGCCTAAATCTTGTTTTATCGTCATTAAGACATTCATAATTTCCTGCGATTCTGATATATCCCGGGCGATCGGACTGCACGGCAGCATATTCGACGCCGCCGGCGCTGTCTTTATATTTTGTACACAGTCGGGGCACTTCCAAACGAGTGATCCATTACTCCCTCGCAGAAAGTTCAGCTGGTCCGCTGTAATACCAACACACCTGATATGATAAGAGTAAATGCAATGTACTTGACACGATAGACCCGGCGATTTTTTACCGATTGATGTCGCACAAATTTTGCACACCGAAGACATTCTCAGACCGTTTTACGGAAAACAGGCCACACTTTTAAAATAAAAGTCAGATGTCCTCTACCCTAATATCTTACAGTTAGGATACGAGAAAAAAAAATAGACTGAAAAGGTCACTTTATACCACTAAAATAGGATAAAATAACGGAGATAAAATAAACACGACTGTTCACCTTGACCTTTTACCTGACGAAAGAATATAATAGGTTATTATTTTATATTGTCAAAATCGGGTACGGTTTCAAGTTTGGGTAAATAATATATGCCTGTGGCGAGTCCTTATGATCAAAAATACAATAGCTTATTATTTTAACTTTTCAAAATCGGGTATGGTTTCAAGCTTGGGTAAGTGGGCAAGTGGGTAAGTATAAGTAACTATATGCCTGTGCTGTGGTGAGTTTTTTATGATAAAGAATATAATCTACTACCTGTTCTCGAGGATATAAAAGAGCACCTCTACTTAAGGAATTAATCAAATTATAAGAATCCTCTACAACACAAGGTTCATTAAGAGTTAAGTTTTCTTTGCAAAAAGTACAACTATTTTTTTTAAATAATATAGCAGCAGTATCCGCTTAAATAGGTTATTACTGGGAGTTCTGATTGTATAGCTTCGGTATCAGACTGTGTAATTATGATTTTAGATAATAAATTATTAACATGTTCAGAATTTAAACTGGTGTCTAATGACTGTGTTTCACATTCAGGAGGTTCGAAGAACTGATTTATATTAATGTCCCCATATTGTCTAGGCTTTAGAGATAACAGAGTAGTAGTTAAAATAGGGGAGCGCCTCCTCCTTCTCCTCTTCCTTTCTCTCAGGTCCCTCATTCTTATCTTCCTCCCCTTTTATTCTCATTCGCATCATATTTTTAATTTTTTCTCTTTGTCCTCCCACATTTGATTTTGCATTCTTAAGTCTTATAAATAGGTGCATCAAGATCATTTTAGTATGCTGAGGTACATTTACTAAGCTGAGCTCGAGTTGCGTAAAAAGTTATTTTTGAATTTTTCCACCAATTGTGTATAAAACAAAAAGAAAAAATGTGTCAAGTAATAAGGGAATTATGTGTAATCGCGTAAAATTAGTTATATCTATCAGACAGTTAAAAGTTAAATATCTCAATTTCTTTGAAGTGATTTCGAAAGATGAATACACTAAGCTGTTTTATCCACTGAAACGAGATTATTTGGAAGCAATTGATTGTTGTGATGATTATTTAGAAGGAATTATAAGCCTAAATACTACGTTTTTCAATACATTTGGGAAATTATACTTTGTAGGAGAGTTAAGCCACCTAATAGAATTTATAGGAGAAGATTGCCAATTTAGACCTGCTATTATTGCAACCCAAAAGAGGTTTCAATTATACGAAGATAAAAAACCAGTATTATCAAGAAAAGTTAATCCTATTCGCAAGAGACGTCCCCCCACATATTTAAGATATTATGTTAAATAAATTAAATGTCTGAGTTGCTGATTGCAGTTAAATTATTAGAGGACAAATTTAGTAATCTTTCAAAAACCTATTTCTCATATTCTATGGCAAGTGGTCCGGAGTGGATAGACTTTTATTATAATCAATCTGCGGAATTCGTAAAGGCTGCCCTCTGTTGCAACAAATACTTTGAAACATTAAATTTTTTTCAACTTATTCAAGATCTAAAAGATATTGGCTTTGGTTACTATTTAAAAGACTTGAAGCAATTTATTGACGAGGAAAAGGAAGAATAAATTTAATAATATTCACAATGGAGCAAGTGGTTACTGAAATGAATGAAGAGTTTATTATATCTGCTGCATACTTCGAATATTTATCAATTGTAGACGAAGAAGACGCAGAAGCACAAGATTTGTCAGCATACGTTAAAAATATAGATCGAATGGAACAATGTAAATTAGCCGCTAAATTTTGTAATGATTACTTAAAATATAAAAATGAGTATGAACTTTTAAATGAATTTAGAAAATTAAATTTAAGGTATCATATTAATTGTATTCAATCATGGTTAATGGAAAATAAAAATGTAATTAAGTTTTTTTTTATATTTTTAGTCATTCATAAAACAATTGTCATATAAAAATAACACATTTGTCAAAGCACACATACAAGGTGATTTTGAATGATAGAAGCATTTTGGTTCCATTAGCTTTAGCGCTGGTTGTTCGTCTATTTCAATCACAGGCTTTTTAGAATATTTCTCTATAAAATCCATTTTTTTCGGTTTCTTTTACAAAAACAAAATCTGCTTTCTTCGTAAGTGTTTCAATTATTTTTGGGAAATGATGTAATGGAGTAAATCCATTATTCCAATGTATACAATGATGATTTTTCATTAGCCATACCGCCTGCTTTTGACAATCAGGTGAAAGAAACTGCATTGGAAAAGGCTTTTAAAAAGTGAAAAATTTGCAGTTTTATTTCATTTAAAACTTGTCCAGTATGGATGAACGTTTAGCTAGAGAATTGATAAAATCGAGACAAGCCGTGAAGCAGAAATATCGAACCTTGAAATTAGCTACTTCTACCGTTCAGTCCAAATTAGAACAAACTTATAGACCAATAACACAACCTCTTAAACAGCTAATTTCAAATATTGGTAAATCCGAACCATTCGATTTAAAAGAAGAAAGAGTTTCAAAGTATGAAGAATTCAAAACACCTACAAAGCTTTATAAAACATCAACTCCGACGAAAACTATTCAGAAAACAGGAAAAACTCCGTTACTCCCCACAGAACTACCAACATTTTCAGATGATAGTAGTATCACTTCTTCCTCTCCTGTAGTACAACCATTAACATCAACTGTTATAGCGGAAACTTCAGATCCTTCTAGTGACACAACAACAAATTTAAACTTGTCAGACATATTGGAACAAACTAGAAAAACAATTCAAACCTATGTTGGTCATATAAAGATTTCTTAGCAGATTTTCATGAATTACCCAGATCATATATTGATGAGGGTGTGAAAGATACACAACATAAATTTGACCATTATTATGGAATAGTTCATGACCTCGAAACGGATAAGTTTTCTTTTGGTTTAACACAGATACCGGTAGAAATTATTGGAAAAGACATTAAAGTGGGAGGAATAACGTACACAGGCACGCCAGGTTTATACGAATTGCTTTTCAAAAAAGAGCCGAAAGATTATAATAAGGAAGATTTAGATAATTACATGAACATTCTAACTAAAACAAATGTATATCGTAGGAATTTTGATTCAAATAAACAAGTTCAAGAAAATACATAACACAAATATGTTACAATAATAGGACCATATTTACAAAAAAAGGGGATTACAAAGACAAAAACCTTGCAAAGATTAGTTACAGCATGTAACAAACCAAAACCTCCGTTTAGAACAACTAGAGCTAAAACAACAGGAAAGGGATTAATTTTGAAAACAAGCAGATCAAATACAGACTATGTATACTGGAATAATGTAAACGAAATTGTTGATAGGCTACGTTTATTAATTTCATCAAGTGATGCGGGAAATAATGCTCATAGTAACGAGATTATCTCTATTATTGAAGAATTAAGAGAAGATAAAGTATAAATAACAGCTATTAAATATAATCATATTTATTGTTTAATGAAAGCTCAACATGACAGTTTAATTTAATAATTAATAATAATAATAATAATTAATAAATTCTGCTTCTTTGGAAAATACAATTTATTCAAATATTGAAAGTAAAATTCTCAACAATTTTAAGTTAGATTTTATTAAACAAAATCAAGAGGGAATAAGTGACATTAATAATTTAAAAACGAGATTAGGTGAAAATGAAACAAATAATGAAGTCTTTGCTAAAAAGCTTAAGGTTTTTGATGAAAATTTTTTAAAGTATGAAAACCAAATTAAAGGATGTTATACCTCAATTGAAAACGTTAATAAACAGTTGCTAACGCTAAAGCAAATAAGTAAAGATTTGCAATTTTTAAATGAACATGTTAAAAAGGAAGACAAAAAATTAAGTGATGATGTCAACAAAATTAATAAAATAATGGAAACAAATATAAGAGAAGTAATAATTGAAAAACACAAGGAAAGGATTAAACAAACAATTAAGAACTTTTATAAAAAGGTTAAATGATGAAAAAAAAGAAATCAAAATAGCATTCTTAACAGTAGAACAATTGACCAACTCTTTTTGGAAGAAAAACAACAATATATTTCTTTTGGAAAGATGATGTCTAGTGTAATTAAGAAATTAGAACAAGAATTAAATAAAACAGAGGAGAAATTCAAAAATAGTGATAGTAGATCAACTACTTTCTTAACTGAAGAGATAAAAAACTCCTTTAATGCTTTAGAAATGGAGATTACTAAAATTGGTAAAGTTTTAAATGAAAAAAGTTATACAATACAAATTGATAAATTGAATGAATGGGAAAAAACATATAAAAGTTATATTTCGAATTATTACAAAACATAGAAATTGAACTTCCTTTAAATTGAATAAACAAGTTTGTTGTCATGTCAACCGTTAAACAACAAGTCGTTAATGAATTACATAAACCTGCTAGAAAAAACTACAAACGCAGAAGGGTGGTTGTGAAAGGGTTAAATGATCTTTTTCAAGCTGATTTGGTTGAAATGTTACCCTATGCCAAAATTAATAAGGGATTTAAATATATCTTGATTACCATAAATGTATTTTCTAAGTATGTTTGGGCCGAACCGGTAAAATCTAAATCTGGAAAAGACGTAACAGTGGTAATTGAAAAATATTATTCAGTGCAAAAATTCCACAAAACAACTTGCAAATGGACAGAGGGAGAGAGTTTTTCAATGTAAATTTTCAAAATTTGATGCAACAATTTCGAATTAACCATTATAGCACGTTTTCCAATTTGAAAGCGAGTATAGTAGAAAGAGTGAACAGGAATTTAAAGAATAATATGTGGAAAATATTTAGCATTCAAGGAAATTACAAATGGTTTAATATATTAGCGGATATTGTAAAAGAATATAACAATACAAAATATTCTTCAATAGGAATGAAGCCAAAACAAGTAAATAAAACAAATGAAAAGAGAATCTTGAAATCTGCATTTACTCATGCTAAAACGTTAGATATAAAATCTCCAAAGTTTAAAGTGGGTGATCACGTACGCATAAGCAAGCATCGAGAGGTATTTTCGAAAGGTTACACACCAAATTGGTCAAATGAGATATTCCACATTAAAGAAGTTAAGATGACAAACCCCTGGACATATTTAATTCAAGACGAAGATAATCAGGACATTCTGGGTGGTTTTTATGAGCAAGAATTACTAAAAGTAAAGCATACCGATGTGTATCTTATTGAGAAGATTTTGAGAAGGAAAGGAAACAAAGTTTATGTGAAATGGTTGGGACTTGATAAAAAATATAATACATGGATTGATAAAAAAAATATTGTTTAATTAAATTGAAATTAAATTTTAGTTAAACTTGTTTTATTTCTGTTCCTCACTTTATGCTTTAGCTGATACAAATTACAATGTCTGAAAAGTACCTACTCTTATATGCTAATTCATTTCAAATAAAATTCAAATTTAAGAAATTAAAATTTTATTAAGTAAAACATTAAATACAATTTTTATTAAAACGTGTCAAATATATTTTATTTCTATGTTCCTCAGATAATATCGAATCTAGAATAAGTTTACAATAATTTATTCTTTTTTTAAAACGGAGTCTATCTAAGTACCACATCTGAAAGTTACTCCTACGGGCTTGTCTGTAAGCAAAGCTCCACTTCACTAACACATGTACCTTATTGTTCTCTTCCAGAAAAGATATTGTTTTTTTCGTAATATTTTCTTTTTGATCCATTTTCATTGTTTTCTTCGTAATATTTTCTTTTTGTTCCATTTTGCTTCAATTTGTTTTCCATTTCTTCAGGATATAAAGCAAGTAATTCCATCATAGTTGAAACATTTTCACTGTTAGGATTTTGTGTTGGACTTATTATATTATAAACATGCGTACACAAGTCGCCACAATCAGCTGAAATATTATTTTGAAATATGTATTGAATTCTTGCCTTTTAATTATAGATAATCTATAATTAATAATTTCCTTCAATCGCCACAAATTGTCCAAAGACTCTTGTCCTAAGTATATGAAGTGTGGGCCTTTTGTAATTTGCAGAACAGGGATATCATTTATTTTCTGGACCTGCAGATGAATGTTGTTTATCTTCACACTGGTTTGATCAACTTGAGGAAAGTAGAAATTGTGTACAATAATTCCTTGATGAACACAAATGTCTTTCAAATTCTCTTCGGTTAGTGCGATTAAAAATCCAGTTTATCCACCAATTACAATTTTTGGAGAAAAATCATTTAAACTAATGCCAACAAAAACAAATTTTGACAAGGAATTATTTAAAAAATAAATTTTTGAATTAAGAAGCATTTCTAAAGGTTTATGAACCACGGCGTTGTCCATAATGACTAAACGAGACTGAAACATATTGCGTTATTCTTGTACTTAAATATTCTCATATCCACTTTCTTCAAAGTTTCGATTAAAATGGATTAATGAAAAAATAGATTTCCAGTTTGAAATTTGTAATAAAGATAAATAATTAAAATGGTAATGTATAAAAATAATGCAAAGTTTAATGTAACACTCATGATGGAAAAGTAATAATTTTTGAATCCGTCATAATAATTGGTATAGTTGGGGGTTATAATTTGTGACTGATTTTTAAACTCTAACCTTTCGATCCAATTTGTATCAAAAATAGATCGATTTGGATAATGATACAAAATTTTAAAAAATTTACTTGCATTTTCATCTCCATTTATTCGTTCCATCCAACTAATTGTAGTATTGTTAATTAATCCAATTTTCATAAATTTACAATATTTACTTAGAGTGACATCTGTTTTATTAGAAAAACATATTTCACACTGTGTTACGCCAGAAGGATGATGAACATAAAAAATATTTTGGAAAATAAAATGAAGAAGAATGAATTGCGATCTACTGACAGTCATTGAAATAAATTAATAATTATATTCCAAATTTATTAACATTAAGCAGATACTTTCACCACGAAAGCAAAAGCAGTTGTAAAAAATAACAATAAAATACTTAATTTAAAGATATGTAAAAGTTCATAAATAAGGATATTAATAATACTATATAAAATGTGTAGCTAGAAGACTTATTTTGAATGGTTACAATTATTCGATTCCTATTTTTCCATAAACAGATATTTAAATCACAATTCCTAGCAAATTTCTCCAAATCTCGCAAATGTTCCAAAACAGGATCATCATAACTTAACCAATCAAAAATTTCAATACCACAATAAAAACACTTACAAATATCATTGATTGAAATATAGTAAAAGCCAGCTCCAGCCAACACTTCTGGTCTCAATTTTCCTTTCCATTTCTTAAAAGTGGAAAGTCGTTTTTCATATTTTTTAAAATAACTGTTATCAATTTCTTTGTCAAAAGTTTCTAAACACATTTTGTGAAAGGCTTATGAAGACTAACTTTGGTTTCAAAAACAACAAATTTAAATACCTTATAATATCTACATAAATATATCTAAATCTTCATGTTCTGCATTCCATTGATACAAAGCAATATCTTGGTCTCCCCAAGCTAACGTATTAAAACTATAGGTAATTTTATACCGCTTATCATCTTCAGAACTCAAAGCCAATTTATTAATTAATTCGGTGAAAATTGTGTGTCTAGATCGAAAAACATACATTGAACAAAAGGTTTTAAAATGATTTTCAACAACATCTTTATAATGAATAAAATCCAATTGCTGTTTAATGGCACTTTTCTTAACATCTTTTGCTTTTTTTGTTAAACTATTTTCCTTTTTAATACAATATGCTTTTGCTCCAGTAACAAAGAAAGCAGTAATGGGTTCACCAGCATATTCATCTTTGAATTTTCCTATAACTGACTTTGTAATAGGCATTTCATGAATATTATCATGTCAGAATAAATATTTGGAGTTGTGACTTCTAAAACGAACAAATCGGTATCGGTGTATAAAAGTGAAATATTTTCCTGATAAAGAGGTTTTAAAAAATTATAAAAGAAATCATACATGACAGTTTTAGATATATCTGATATGAGAAGTCTACATATATTGGTTTATTGTAAATAACTTGAATCTTTTGCATTTGAATAGTTACCAAGTTTTCAGAAAATATTGTTAAGTCCTTGAAATATGGTTTTGCAATTAAATTCTCAGCACCATCTTTTCTTCTATTTTTTTCCCACTCTGTAACAAGTCTTACGTCAATTCTCCTATCTACATTTTGCGTAGTTTTACCATATATACTATCATTTGCCAACTTGTAAGTATTACGATCAAATTCATTCTTTGAATCATTTCTTAATCTTGAATTCAAGTCTATATATTTTTTCAACCAATCAGATTGAGAAAATTGTAAAACTCTATGAACTTTAGTCAACTTGAGTCCATGTTCCAAACATTGTTTTAATAACTGATAGTGAATAACATATTTTGATTTATCATTTAAATTGGGTATTAATTTTATGCATTTAGAATTTGGCGGTTTAAAGTTTTCAGGACAAAACGGAAAATCGTTTTGATAGGAATGTAGACTTGTAGGATATTCTAAATCAACTTCTAAAACATATCCCTTATTAGATTTTTTAGAAATATTCATAATATTTAAATCGTTGATTTCTTTATCTGTTAACCAAACAAAATCTCCCGTTGGAATGTGCTGTGACATTGCATAACCATAAAAATTTGTTGCATCATAATAAATTATGTATTTAGTTGGCTTTAAAGGATCAAAATTTGAAAGCAATGGATTATTAGCTTCAGATTTTCTACAAATGCAAGAGCTCACACCACCGCGAACGTTTTTTTGAAAAACTGTATCATATCTGGATCTGTTAACAATTCTAACTCTATTCCAGTATAACGCAAACACGCCTCCCAGTATAAACCTGGAAAAGTGTAAAAATGAGCTGGATCGAGCTTATATGTGGACAAACAAGTGCTTCTAAAATTTTCAAAAATATCTGCTAAAAGTAAAGTATCAGAGAGTAAGTAAAGGTCGGAGTATTGACCAAGAGATTCACATTTAAACAATTGCCAAACCTTTACAGCTCTTTGATATTCTGCATCACTGATATGCTCATCCGTTAAAGTATTATAAAATTGCTCTTTCTGAGGTAAAGTTGTTTCTTCTAATTTTAAATAATCATCAATATAATTGTAAGGAAATACACCTTTTTGGCGAATAAGTTTAAATCTTTCTTCATCATTGAATTTTTTTTTATTTCTTTACATTGTTCATCTTTTAAGCTTTCAGAGAGTTTTGATAGAGAATGGGATAGAAATTGAAAAGAATCAATGAACCTTAACGATATATTTTTTTCTTAGCCTTTTGTCTTTTTATCAAAATAGTTATCCACATGAATACGCTTTTCAAATGAAATATATTTTTCCTTGTTTTGTGCGATAACTGTTATACACGTCTCTTTCTAAAGAATTTATAAATAATATATCACAATTTTGACCTCTATATCTTCCAAATTTAGAATAATTATCGTCGAAGGAACATTTAATGTAATAGGCAAATGAATGTAGAATATGTTCATATTGTTTTAAGGTGTATGAAGTATTAGGATATTTGTCAACATTGTCATTATTTATTAATTAAGGCTTTAAAATGCATTCAAAATCTGCATACACCACGAAAGGAACTTTCATTTGTTTATGATAATTTACTAATTTCAAAATATTATCATATGAATAATTTCCAAACTTATCTTTTATTAATTCTTTAGAAGGTAGGTTAATTCGTAAATGATCACAATCATAGCTATTGTGTTGTAATAAATTTTCTTCTGTAGGGAAATATTGTAAACAACCGTCGCAAATATATTTTTTTCCATGATGTTTAGACATTTGTGCAGAAACTAATTTTGATAAATCTCTAATATAACAATAATGAAAAGTTTTTTCATCGTCATCACTTATTAACAATAAATTGACATGTTGATTTTTTTTATTCGATGAATAATAAAGTGGACCAATTACTTCATACCCCTTTTTAGGATGTATAATTTATAATCCATATATATTAATAGAAATGTGATTTTTTTCTTCAAAAATCTTAACGTTCTTTAGCAACATTGGAAATTCTATACCTGACATATCCAAAACAGAAGAGTAGTGTGGGTAGGATGAAGTTCCAAAATCTAATCCGCTTGGTTGGTGAAGAGCAGACACAAGTGCCCAGGCGAAGCAAAAGTTGTCATCATTCCTAATGTTGATCACAGCTTGACGTCTCTTGATCTCTTGAGGAAGTTCGATAAAAGATGAGGCTCTCAGCGGATTGTGCTTGTTAACATTAATTTCCAAATGAAGTAAATTCATCAAAGCCCATCCTGCAACGTAAAAATTAAAAAATTACTTTTTTTGTTGCCGTTGTAAAATAGAAAATAAATTCTTTACCTGAATCTCTTTCTGTAAATTCGTCAGCTTTCTGGTCAATAATGGTGCAGATTTGCTCTAAAAGTTCTTTTGTCTGATATCCCTGTCAAATGACTTGGAACGGCGCATTAAAAGATTTGACATCATAGCTGTCGCTGCTGGGGTTAAAATAGAAACCGAAGAGTTCCATATTTAGCTTGATACATTTATGTTTCTGTAGTTCTTGATCTATTAGATGTACAATTTTGTATTCCAAATGTTGAAAATATTCTTTCACATTTATGAAGTTTTGGGGTGAGGAAATCCTATAAGATATTATTCGTTCCCTGAATGCCGACTTGATAATTTCAACACCTTCCTCCAAGCCTATTTTGGAATTGTTCTTGTGCACACTAGATCGAAGATGTCCACCCCATAGACTTTGGTTTATATTTTTCTTGCATTCTTTACAATATTTTACAATATCTGTATAATCTATAAATTAAGAAAAAATATTTTACCAAATAAAACATGAAAAATAAAATGTTCTTACCTTTAACAAGCTTTGGTTGTTTCAACCAACTAGTGAGTGTTGTGGAATTTCCGCAAACATGTTTTTTAATATGTCGCAATAAATTATCCTTTCTAGTGAAGACTTTAAAATGTTACACACTTATGCATTTTTGAAGTTTTCTAGATAATAATAATAAAATTAATATTGTGCATTTTTATTTAGTTATAGTCAAATTTTGAAAAAAGCAATTGCATTTTTGAAGTTCTCTGGATAATAATAATAAAATTAATATTGTGCATTTTTATTTAGTTATAATCAAATTTTGAAAAAAGCAATAGAAATTAATTGACTTTATGAATCCATTTCTTCAAATAAATCTACTAATTTGTCTCCCTGTTTAATTGTGATCAAATCAGTTAAATTTTGAATAGCGAAACACAGACACTTAAGGTTTGCTACTTGTTTTTTATTTTTTGTATTAATTTTAAATTTTTTTGAATAATAAATGATGGTTTCGAAATTGTTCAACTGGTGAATTATTAAGAGAAATATCCGAAGTTAAATTTGCTTCAATTTGTTTTTCTTGCGAATCAGAATATACAATATCATATGGTGAATTAATAGGAGATATAGCCGAACTTAAATTTTGATCAATTTGTTCTTCTTCCGAATCAGAATTTTCACTAAACAAAAAGGGAGTTTTTTTTTAATGTTAAATAATTTGGATTAGATTTTTGAAAACAAACAATATCCTCATAGCTAGAATTTTGATTTTCGTCAATGTCATTCAGTTCTTCAAGAGTTTGTTTAGTTTTTGTTGTAATTAAGTCCGTTTTGTTGTCAATAATGTCATTAAGATCGTCAAGAGTTTGTTGTTGAGTAGCTGTAAATAAATATTTTTCGTTGCTCTGTTTGTTGACATTATTCTGAACTTGGCTATTATAAATAATTTCATTCAAGTCCTGAATAGTTTGTTGTTGACTAGTTGTAAATTCGTCTGTTTCATTGTTTTGTTGGTTTGCAAAATTTTGCATTTGAGTACATGTGTATAAGTCAAAGTCATTGTCAATTACTTTGCTACTCGATGCCAAAAAATTGTCCATTATGAATAAAATCGTAATAACAAATAAAATACCAAATAAAAGTGTCACAATAAATAAAAATGTCACCAATATAAATAAGAATTAAATTTTGCCAAATAAAAATGTTAGAAATATAAATAAAAATTAAAAAATTACCAAATAGACACAACGAAAACACCAGCCCTGCACAGTGTGAATGCAGAAATCAATTGCATTCGTCTCTTCGCTGAGGCGATTTTATATAAAAAAGTTGATCACATATGTCCTACTTAAAGTTTAACGACAATCATACAACCACTTTCCCAAGCCAAGCAACGACCTTACCCCCCTCATCTCCCCCCTCCCCACGGACCCCTGAATTCCCGAGACTCAAATCCCGGCTCCCCAATTACCGGCTACCCTTTTCAGATTAAGTTAGTTTAAGTTAGGTTAGGTTAAGTTAGGTTAGGTTAGGTTAGGTTAGGTTAGGTTAGGTTAGGTTCGGTTGAAAAAGAAGAAAGGAAAAAAAAGGAGAAGGAAGGAAAAAGGAGAAAGAAGGAAGGGAGAGAATGAAGATAGGGTGAGGATGGGGGGGGGGTTAAGGGGGGTTTTAGGTTAGATTAGGTTAAGTTAGGTTAGGTTAAAAAAGAAGAAAGGAAAAAAAGGAGAAGGAAGGAAAAAGGAGAAGGAAGAAAAAGGAGAAAGAAGAAAAAAAGAAGAAAAAGAAAAAAGGAGAAAAAGGGAAGGGAGAGAAAGAAGATGCGGTGAGGGTGGGGGGATTAAGGGGGTCTTAGGTTAGGTTAGGTTAGGTTAAAAAAGAAGAAAGGAAAAAAAGGAGTAGGAAGGAAAAAGGAGAAGGAAGGACAAAGGAAAAGGAAGGAAAAAGGAGAAAAAGAAAAAAGGAGAAAGAAGGAAGGAAGAGAAAGAAGATGGGTGAGGGTGGAGGGGGGTTAAGAGGGCCTCCCCACTTATGGGGGGTTGGCGAAGTGGGGAGGGGGGCGAAGCCCCCCTTGGACCTTCCCCGCTTCCCCCCGAGGTAAAGTGACAGAGAAAGAGACAGTAAAAAAAACAAAAAAATAAAAAAAAAACAACTTAAGTATTGCAGTTGGATCTGAGAATGATATCACGCAGGTAGTGAAAGTGGTGGTCGATGGGATATATACTTCAGAACAACCACTCGGTGATCATACAGTATCATTCGCTGTAATATAAGTTGTCGCTATTATTTATAACTTATAACCAAATTTTTTTTTTATCAAATCTATATATCTAAATCTAAAGTTCCTAACGATGGCAGAAAATATGATTGGAAACGCTGCCCAAATTGAAGAAAATAATGTGGAGATCGCCGCTCAAATTGAAGAAAGAGAAGAAATTTTTATTAACTTGGAAGGCGATTCCATCAGTTATAAACATTCATTTTTGGACAAATCATCTAGGCTTGTTAGAAGATCATTCTTGTTTAACATTGACATTAATTATACTGAGGAGGAGGAAGATGATCGGGAAATTGACGAAGGAGTGGACATGGATGGACAACTGCTAAATTTGCTGACGTAAAAGTAAGCAAGTTTAGGGCTAGTGAATTATTTAATAATTTTGAAGAAAAAGATGTATGTGTTATAGAAAGCTACACTAAAATTGAAAGTCGAAGACTAGGAACATTTGCTATTTGCCTTCCTTGTAGTGCAATTCACATGAGATATTTACGGAGAGGGGAGTCTGGGAGCTGCCACTACAAAAGAGCTTATGTTGTTAGTGCTTCTGATTTACATTGTGCTATTTGTAGGATACATCTTTTTCTACTAATTCCTGAACGTGTTTGATTTTACTGCAATAAAAATGAAAAAAAAGAGATGGAAGATTATGTTGTTAAATATTAATATTAAACATAGTTTGTAAAGGTGATGGGTAGATTATTTTAACAATATTAATTTTAAATATAGGTTATAAACGTAATGGGTAGATTATGTCAAAAATATTAATTTTAAACATAAATTGTAAAGATAATAAGTAGAATACGTCAACAATATTAATTTTAAAAAATGTCAACTGTTACTATGAGCGGTTATATATTTTCAGTGCTATATGCAAAATACTTCTTTTTATTCTAACATCTGACCCTGTATTTTTTTTTATTGCAACAAGAACGTAAGATGCGGTTTCGTTAAAAATAAACAATATTCATATTCCATATGGAAACCAAATAAATAGAAAACAGGATGATGCGATTAGTTTTCATCTTCAAAATAGAGTGGCTGTACTAATGGCGAATTAGTAGTAAAATGTACGATAATTGTTGAAACATAATTATTATTTAGGTTTAGTCATGAGCAATAGAATTAAAGATGTTAATGAACCAGCAGCAGCAGACCAAGCAGAAACAAATATAGACGAAGAAGGATTACTGTAAAAGGGATAAATGATCTATGGTAAGGTAGTTTAGTTGAAATGTTACCAAATTGGAAATTAAATAAAGGATATAAATATATTCTTGTAGTTATCAATGTGTACTCAAAATTTCTTTGAGTAGAACAAAAAAATATTAAAGAGGGCAAAATATTAACCGAAAAATATACAAACTCATATGAGAAAAGAGTTTTTTAATAAATATTTTAAAAATTTAATGCTTAAATTTAACATAAATCACTAGAATGCTTACTCACACATGAAAGCTAGTATCGTAGAGAGAGTAAATACTATAAAAACTTTAATGTGGAAAAGGTTTGGTTTACGTGGAAATTATAAATGGGTAGATATTTTGCACGAAATTGTAAAAACCTATAACACACTTCATTCTACTACTGGTAAAAAATATCTAAAATCAATAAAACTGACATCATATGTATGTAAGATGGCTCTGTAGAGGTTGCACGCTTGCTTATCATCAGTCTAACTAAATCGTGATTTCTCAAATTTAATTTTTTTTTAAATTATGTATAGTTCATAACAAGATGAACGAATCCATCTGTGAAGTGAGGACGTAAGAAAAGTAAAGCAGTGATATATTTTAGCAAAAGTGCAGGTTTAGTTAGATCGAGTATCTCATCTGTCATTAGTCAGTATGGTGTTCAAAAAAGCCGAATTGGATCAACTCAAATAATTGATGTCGAAGATAATCGACTCAAAAATCTATGAACAGTTCCAGCAGTCTATCATAGACAACGTTGTGAAATCAGTAAGGGATATACTTAGTGCCGAAATGAAAAAACTAAAATGAATATGAAAAATATATTAAGATATAAAAACCATTACAATTGACAATTTTTTATAAGTATTACTGTATTTAAAATAATATCAAAATTTATCAAAAATATGAACATGATTTCTTAAATCTAAAAAAAAACATGAACAATAATCCGTAAAAAAACAGTTCAATGAAAACGAAAAAAGTTCCAAATTTAAAGCATGTCCCCCAATGGAGAAAAAAAGTTTGACTTGGAAGATGTGCCCACTCAGAACATTAGTTTTTTCATTTTGGTCTTAATTTATTTCACCAAGGAGTTGAAAAAATCAATGTCATTACGTGCCTTATTACAGAACCTTGCCATTCTTGTTAATGCAGTATTCTGGCTGTAATTCGTGCGAAGGAATTTTATATTGAATACATTCTGGGAACGAACAGTTTTTATTGGTGTCGAGAAGCGAACCAGAGTTAGCAGATCTGGGGCTCTGACTGTGCCGCTTATCAACTATATTAAACACTTACTTTTTGGTATTTTGGAGAAAATATAAAAATACTTTTTTTTTGTTGCTGTCCCAGCATGATTTTAGGGTATTTTAAATGTTTCTTAGAAGTAAATACACAGGTTAAAATTTTCAAAAAGGAGATGATCAGATTTATGTTAATTAGGTGCATATTAGGTTTTTATTAATTTTTGCTTCAATTTATAATACCTATTCATTGCATTTTGTTGTTTATTTATTTATGAAATAAATTGTCTTAGGTGGTTATATATGCTTATAATAATGTAATAATGATAAGTATATTTTCGAATGTACCGGATTTTGATTAGTGTTCATTGCATTGATATTAATATTTAGCAAAATATGTGTTTTCTCGACCGCTTATTGTTTGTTTATTAATAAAAATAAATATGCTTTAGGTGGTTACGTATAGTTATAATAATGTAATAATGATATGTATATGTTTTTAAAACATACCGGATATTCGTTTTTGGTTAAATAATCAATATGATTAGATCTTTAACGATTTTTGCATCAATTCTAATACTTGTTCATTGCATTGTGATATTAATATTAAGAAGATATGTATTTTATCAAAGCTTATTGTTTATTTTTTTAGAAAATAAAGTGCTTTAGGTGGTTACGTATACTTAATAATGTATATAATATGATGGGTATGTTTTTCAAAGCAACAGATATTGGTTCAAATTTGGCTATTGTTTTTCTGTGCATAAAAATATAATAATAATAATAATAATAAAAATCTTTACTTCAGATCGTATTACAAATACATTTCCTGTACAATTACATAAAAATATATCAACATGAAGTGAAAAATAGCTTCAAAAAAAAGAGAAAAAAGAAATGCACATACACTTATCTCACATACTAACTAATACTATATGGCCCCAAATCAACCAATAAAGTTTTGACAGTAGTTTTAAAACATCTTAGGCTAGCCATACATTTTATGTCACTCGGCAAGTTATTAAAGAATTTAGTACACATATAACTTGAACTTTTCTCTGTTAGAGTCAATCTATGAATAGGATAGTTTACATTTCGCAACTCTCAATAAAACCAGTTTTTTGAATTTATCTTAGAACCCGTTTTTGAATTACAAATACTTTTTGTGCTAAATTGTTACTACCCGAAAAATGACTCCATATTTTAAATTTTATACAAAATTAGCATTGTACATTGTTTTTAAACATTTTTCATTCATCCACTTCCCAAAGTCCAATGGAATTTACTTTTTGCATTAAGGCCAATATGTGATGAGACCAATCTAGAAATTCAGCTACATGGACTCCCAGAAGTTTTGTCACCTCTGTGATATTAACATCTGTTCCTCCAATATGTATTTTAGAGGGGGTGTCAATATTAAATAGTTAGGTTCTAAAAAGGAAAACATTTGTTTTGTTCTTGTTTAAAATTAATTTGTTCTTGGAAAACCAGTATTGGCACTGTTAAACCTAGAGGCACCCTCTTTTAAAAGATTTAACATACTTTGCTCACCTGTGATTAGATTTGTATCATCTGCGTAGCAAATTATATCTTTTTGGAGGATTTGCTATGGAATATAGGTCATTGTGAAATATTACAAATAATATTAGTCCTGCAATACTTCCCTGAGCAATTCCATTTTGTTTTCGGTTACATCCGAAAACCCAGATTGTCCTCTCTTTCTTATCTTAACCTTTTGCTTCCTACTTGTCACATAAGATTTAAACAGATTTAGTGCATTACCTGACACCATACAATTCTAACTTATGTATTAGCAGATCTGGATCAACACAGTCATATGCTTTAGATAAATCAAACAAATCGCGATAGCTACATCGCGTTTCTCCAGAATTCTTCCTATAAATTGGAATGCGTCTGCGTGGATCTACCAGACACAACCATGCTGACTTGTGTTTAAAATGTCGCAGTTATTTGAAAAACAATCAGCTGATGACACAACTCAAATAATTTCCAAAAAGCTGGTAACAGGCTTATGGGTCCATAATTCTTCATTAATTGAGGATCATCTTTTTATATAAAGGTTTTATAAGCGCAGTTTTCGTCTGGAAAATGCTCTTCTTAAAGGACATATTTATAAGATAACATAGAACATCTTTTAGAACAAGACTTGCTGTTTTTACAATACTAGTAGGTACAGCATCCACCCCGCAACTGTGCTTATTCTTAATGCTTTTGGCCAGTTCACAAAGTTCATTTGTAGATCGTACTCTTAAAAACAATGACTGATTGTTTTCTACGATCTTGCAATTTAAAGGAAAACTTTTAGCAACTCTGGAATTATAGAGAGTAAGTAATTATTATATTGTTCCACGATTTCTTCGGGATTATTCAAGACCAATATCACAACACTGTTTGTCACGTCCTATTATTTAACGACATATGGACCACATATATTTCATTTTGTTCTCAGTTTCATTCACTCTTCTTTCATATTCTTCCGACTTAACGGCCAATAACAATTTGTCATACTCCCTTTTTGCTAAATTATATGGATCGTTATAGCTATTACTAGGTTTAGATAAAGTTAAAAGAGCATCTAAACGATTTTTTCACTTCTTTATTTTAGGATTGTCTGGAGTAATTAAAAATACTAATACACGTATTAACAAATGTGTTCCATTGTTTGCTGACATTATTTTTTTCGATCTCATATATTTCCAACCAATCCTGTTCCTTCAAGCAATCCAAAAAAGAGGTCTTGTTTTGTGCTGAGAAAGATCTTCTATACTTTAAGACAATTTTATTACCTGTTTCAAATAAAAATACGACTTTGGGCAGTATGGTCATAAACAAAGGTGTCCAAAATTTTACTTTCGAAAAATTTTATGTTAACAAATATATTATCTATACAAGAAGATGGGTTTCGAACTATTCGAAAGTATTTGCAAATAATTTTTGCTTTAAGTCAAAAGACTGCAGCATAGACATGAAATTTGTTTTATGAGCACTATTTTTAGCATGTCTATTAAAATCGCCCACTATCATAATTTTACTCATTCTTGTCAATACTGCCTCAAACTTAATTATTTACATTACCACTAGGCGGCCTATATATTGATATTACTATTATTTGCCTTCCATTAACAGTACACTCTATTGAGGCGCATTCAAATTCATTCTTAACGGATCGTTTGTTTATTTTATTCCGTGCTCAAAAACTTAAACTTTTATGTACATACACACCACTTCCTCCATGATGTACGGCCTCTCGACAGTAGCTTGCTGCGAGTTTAAAATTTCTTATGGTTAAGTATTTCAACTGCTCGGTTGATTTCCAATGTTCAGTTATACACAGCAATTTACGGTTCGTGTGGTCTTTAAGTAAGTAATTTAATCTACCTACCGCGTTGCCCACTGATTGAACATTCTGATGGATAATGCTAACCTCTTCTGAGACACTTTTTGGGGCCGGTTGCCATTTCTTCTCTATAAAAAATCGTCGTAATTTATATTATTCTTCAATCTGGCGAGCATTCGTTGATATATTGGACAATTTCTATCTTTTGCCTAGTGATCCGTATTCGGGAGTTTCATCTTTTGATAGTTGGGACACTTTAGTTCATTTTTTGCACACTCTATTTATGACAACATTGTTCCTATTTGCAATGTTTTGCAACGTGATCAAATCCTGAACATTTAAAACATATGGCTATATTTAGGTGTTCTTGAACATGAACGGTAACAGGATCAAAATAATTTTTTTCTTTTTTCAATAACCACTTCGCGATCTTCGGTGGAGCTCGCACAATCCAATTTTCTTTTCTTGTGTTTTTGCATTGTTTTCTTGTAATTATTTTAATCTTATCTTTTACGGTAGTTTCCAGTTTCTCAACAATATCATAGTTTAATCTTCCTAGTTCATCAATAAATTCCTCATCTGAAAAACCTTTCTGAATGCCTGTAATCATAAACATCGGGTTAACATTCTCAATCTCTTTGATTTTCACGTTGTTCATTCCATTTGCTGCTCTTTTCAAACTTTCTGCTGAATTGTATGAAAGCTTTCTACAATAATAGCTTCACTTTTTGTTTATATAATGTTTTTAAATGCTTTTCCACTTCTTTTATATCTATTTGTTTTTTAAAAGTTTTCATTATTGCTTTTGGGTCTTTTATATTGTTTATCCTAATTACCATTTCATGCCTTTTGACCGTTTTTGGAGTTTTCCATATTTCCCATTCCTTTAGAATTTATTCCTCATTGGATATTTTTATCTCTTTATGCAATATATTATTATTTACTTTTTTCTTTGCTTTTTCTGCGTATGTCTGATTTATATTGTATACATTAGATTTTACGTATGCATTTGCTTGCGGACAGGTTCACTCATCTGTCGGTACTTTAAAAAGGAAAAGCGTCACACATTCTCAATTGTGTACGTATTTTCACACATTCGACCAGACGCTCAAGGAGGAAGTGTTGTTTAATATCCCATTTAATATTTAAATACATAGCACACGGTCATTACAAGTAAGTTTATGACTAAACTGTCTTTTTCTACGAATCAAAATAAATTTAGACTTAGGTCGTAATAGCGAATTAGTGATTCATTTAGTGAACGATGCACCGATGGAAACATAGCAACTTCTAGGAATAAGTGCCATAAAAAAACTTATTTCAAACGCGTCATTGAATAGAAATTGAACTAGTTTTCAAAAATTAATTTCCTGCACTCGTTATGGAAAATAACTACCCTCACCCTACCTTGTAAAACGAATAAAAAAAATAAAAAATTATCATTTATATAACGTATAATGTATAAAACTACACATTCTACATTTATTAAATACTATGTATTACTTTCCCTTATTTTTTTATTTATAGCCAATCACTATTCTACAGAATATATCAATTTTTAACTAAATGTGTATAAAAGCATATATAAATTCAATAAAATAAATAGAATACAAACAAGGAAACAAAGAAGAAAATTTATTTTATTGTCTTCACCGATTACTTCGTGATCGTTTGACCAAATGGGATGAATTTTCATAACAATGAATGGGTTTATGGTCTCCGTGGTTTTTAGGCGCTCGAATTGCTAAGTTTCTATACATATGCTTCTATGTATAGGGTCTGTCCTCATAATTCGCCAAGACCAATATTGGTTTAATTAAAGTTAGAAAAATGTATTGAATATAAAAATGGTAGGGTTTAATACGTACTTTTAATTAATTATTATTTTTATATACAAGATATCTTAAAAATGTGTAGCAAATCCAACATATATATTTTTTACTGGAACACCATGTGTATTATTATGCCCATCAAATAGGATGCATCTTGCTGATTATAAATTTAGATAGTTTGATACCTATATCTTTAAAAAATCCCCACAAATTTGACAAAAATTTTGCAATAAAAGGTATGAGACGGAGAATGGTTTACTACATAGTAGAGTCAATAGGAATGCATTCCTTCTTATGGCAGCGATTGACTCTCTCCCAAATTTTTCGGGTGTTTTTTTAAGATAAAAAGATGTTTTATAAAGATATCGATCCCAGTGTATTTATAATTAGCAAGAGCTTCGCCTTATCGGCATGTAAGCGTGTTCCATTTACACGGTGTAGTTTGTAACATTAGATTTTCCTTTTCTAACTGCTCGGTTTTAAAAACTAGACAAGTAAATAACTTACATACATTTTGTTGCGCATTTTTCAAAATTTTTTTATCTTGTGTGGTAATCATTAGGTTTTCATCTTGATTATTGCCTTCATCTACAATTTTAAAAATTTCTTCCTGCAACTAAAACAAAATCATTTACAATTTTTCTGAAAAGCAGTTATTTGTACAATCTGTGTTTTAAATATTTTCATCATTTAGAATTACTGGATTATTTTTATTTTCCTCACATTGTCCTTTCACAGAATTTTCATTTTGTGGACTTGTTTCTGATCTTGGTCTCTTATTGCTGCTTCCATCTACAGTAATTTGTTCAGATTTTTTAGTTTCAATCATATATGATCTAATATTTATAAAATTTCTTCTTCTATACACATTTAGCCGGTGTCTGGCGCCTGAGGAATTGTTTTTTTTATTTCATTTCTTGTTGCCATCATTGTCGACTATATATAAAATACTATTCACTAAGTCTAGTAAAATACTTATTCTCTCTATTTTTTATACTTCTTTCTTACTATACATCTTCATGTTTCAGTGTGAACACATTAATTTCAGATCAGATAAATAATTTTGACAATTTTAAGTAATATAAATTCGCATTATAGTGTAGTAGGTATGACTGAGTGTTGGCTTTCACCTAATATAAGTGATGATGTTATCAGCATGGAAAATTATAATCTTGTCAGACAGGATAGATGTGGGAGAGGTGAGTCGGAATTTACATAGATGGGAAGTTCACTAATTCAATAGTATACAAAGAATGCGCGGAATGTATTGAACATATTGGGTTTAAAATTAAAATTGATAATGAAACAGTTATTATAAGCAACATTTACAGACCACCAAAGGGTGCCTATGACGACCTTCTCGGAAAGTTCGAAGATATTCTAATTCAATGCTATACTCAATGCTATAAATTGTTATGTTTTGGCGATTTCAATGTCAATACGCTGAATCAAGTTATTAGTTACATAGTTTTACGTTTATTAAAAATTTTAAAACAAACGTTTAACATGACTCACAAACCTTGTCAATTTAATATGTTATAACTCGAGTAATATTAAAGAAAGTGGCATAAAAGATATTAATGTCTCTGATCATTTAATTGCATATTGTTGTCTGGATTTTGGAACTAAATCTGTACTAAAAAATAAGATATACGTATAGAGCGCTAGATGAAATCAACGTGGTAAATTTTCAAGCAGATATGGGGGGTTACCTTGGAATAATTTTTATATCAAATTAATGACATTAATCAAAAAATAGACTTTCTAACAAATAACTAGCTTTACTTGTTTGATTTATGCGCTCCTCTAACAACAAAGGTAAAAAGGGAAAGGGTGTACTGTCCATTACTGATAATATAAAATACATGGAAAACATTAGAAATGAAGCTTTACATCATTTTCGAAAACCACGGAATCAAAAACACTTAAATTAAAAAATATTAACAATATCCGCTATTAGGGCAGAAAAGAAAATATATTTAAATACTAAATTTCGTGACTCTACATCAAAAGAAAAATGGTCTGAATTAAATAAATTAAACATATTAAATGAAAAATCAAAAGAATTCCCTGATCATCTCAACTTAATATGCTCCCATGCAAAGAAATCTTACATTATTATAAAACTAATATAAAATACGAAAATTCATTTGCTTTTGAAACTGCTAATGATAATATCATTTCAAAATATTATTTTAAAATTCAAAAGTAAAGTATTCAGTCAGGATAACCTAAATATCACTCTAGTTGTGATTTGCGGTCCATTTATTATCCCATATTTAACGCACATTATTAATTGTTGTATCACAAGGTCATATTTTCCAAAACAATGGAAAGCTTCTAACATCCTACCTTTTCCTAAAAAACAAAATCCATCTGAGTTTAGACATCTTAAGCCAGCTTCAATATTACCCATATTTTCTATCGTTTTAGAAAAAGTATTCAGATATCATACGTTTTTAAAAAAATATATATACAATTCTGCTTAAACAATCTGGATTTAGAAAAGGTTTGGATTCTCCGCAGCATTAACTGATGATATTGTTGGCATGATGTGGGAAATACAACAATTCTTGTCTTATTGGACTAGACCATGGCTTTCGACATGTTAAATTTTATTTTCTCATTTTCATCTGATCAAACACAAAGGGTTATCGATAATAAATTGTCACAATCATTACCTATTAATGTAGGAGTTCCACAAGGAAGCATTGTAGGTCCTCTTGTATAGTATTTTTATTCCAACATTCATGGAAGCATTACAATATTGTCAATATCATCTTATCGCGGACGATACTCAACTTTATATGTCATTTAAATCTAGTTACTCGGCGGTAGCTTTTTTAAAAATCTTTCCTTTACAAAAAAACTTAAAAATAATAGAAATTTAATTTATAACAGTAATAAATAAATCCCAGAAAAGTTGATATTAAAAATACCCAGGAAATTATTATGAAATTGTTGTGAATTTAATCTTAGTTATAGATTTGTAAAGTTTTAGGTGGATTTATTTATTATTTGTTAATTTAATGAAATAGACTTACGTTAGTCTTTATCCATGTAACAACTACGGTAGTGCCAAAAATTCTTCTCGAATGCTCTCTTAGGCTTAATTATTTTCACTGCAGTATTTAAATTATTCTGGATCATTCTATCCTAGGATATATAAGGGCGCCACGATTGTATAACCTTTCAGTGTATTTTTTCAGGTGCTTCAAGCGTATAAAGGTCAACTTTAACTTTGAAGTATATTTGAAATTCATAAAATGACACGGATATTTTCGAATACGTTATTGGATGATCTCAGATTTATTTGGATACCGTAGTTGTTTTGCAGAGCCTCTCCAATACCTTATGATTTGTATTGGGTAGGTATTAGTGCTTAAATTTGAACTCGAAAATTAAAACTATGTGATAATAAATACAGCAGCCTTTTTCGGATTTCTAAAAAAAAACATCAAGAATTGTTATCCGTGTAGCTTGAACGTATTAATAATCCCAAAATTATGTACTTTCTGTTTGAAATTTTGCATCAGAACTATGTTGTATATTCAGGGCATTTTTTTCCTGAACAAATTCGACATGGATGTAGAAGGGGAATAAAAATTGTAACATTTAAATATCTCGACAACCAAAAGATGTTGTTTCAGCCTATTGTTATTTAGTTTTAATGATTATCTTGCACTACCACGTAACCGAATTATTTCCATTTAAATGTATGAAACTTTTGGTTCTTTCGTTTTTATACTTAATATGCATGATATTAGTAGAGACATTTTGTAGGAATCTAATAAATACTAAGCTCTGATTGTCTGTATAACAACTTGAAAAAACATATTACCTGGAACTGGAATTTTTCAAAAATTGCTAGTATAAAATAAAAATAACTCGAAAACCGTTGATCCAAGATCAAATTAAAGATTTAAAATTTGAATGATTATTCTTTTTATAAGATTTTCAAGATATGAGCAAAAATGTATAAAAATAAATACAACGGTATTATACGCATTATGACCGAATAATACTGTATCTACTCCGCTCCACCCTCACTTAGTATTTTATCGAATTAGCCGAAATACAATTTTAAAAAATAGCTGGAACCCAGCACCCACAAGGTAAGATGACTTTATATTTTTAATTCATTTATTTTTTTAAGGTTAGTAATACTTTGACGTGTGTAAATATGTCATTAAAACCAATAAATATTACCTCTCTGCCTTTGCAGATTTTTATTCCATTTGATATAAATACATTAAATCTGTTTTTGTGGGAGTTTTTTTTGCATTTTAGTTTTTTTAAATATCTATATTAAAACCTATAGATATTTTTAAAAATAAAAAGTGATAAACTTGCTACAAAATCAAATTAAAAAGTAAATATTCACGAGACCTGTGATTTAAACGTTCCGCCTTGATAATATTAGGTATGCGGTCAGTCGATAGATGGCGTTTTCTTTACTGTCAATTCTTAGCATTTCACTTTACGTTCCAATGTATTAACATAAGTGGTTCCACGTGTTCGGTTTTGCTACTTTATTTCGGAGGGAAGCGGGACACTCAACCGCTCAGAGTGGAAACTAACGACCGTGCTAGAAAGGGAGCAGACGCTCTGAACGTGTGAGGCCTAGTTGTTCCTGCATTCTATCCCGTTCGCCTGCCGCAGTTCTACATAAAATATTAGTGTAATAGCTGCTATGTAACGGGAGTGGGAGGGGTAAGGAGAGCTTGAAAGAAAAGGTCATCTCGTGAAACCAATAGTACTCTCGAGAGGCATCTAGTGGAAGCCAAGATGCATTAGAAGGGTTTATAAAGAAAGACACATTTAAAGATATTGAAATACACGGGGTGAACGGGAGGTCAGAGCTGGCCATTCGGACATCCCACCGATAAAGTCTCCAAACCGGAATAAGGTGTAAATTATCTGGAAGGGTAGCTCCAGCTCTAAATAAGCCCCGGGCGGAAAGCAATCTGGCAAATGGACAAAACACCTTACATTCTAAAGGGGGCTGTTTTGAGGTTTGAGATTTCGAATAACAAGCTGACAGTGACAATTTTAAAGTTACCTTACACGTTGATACCTGTATGCCGTGTTCTAAATAAAACGAGTGCATTCAGAAACTATGTGTTTGTGAACCGGAAAATTCATTTTACTATGAAAATAAATAGAATTGTAATTGAATATGCATGGGGTATTTTCCTAAAATTTTTTAATCCAGTTAGTATTAATACTCGTATTGTAATATTTAATAACAAGTCAATATGCAAAATATTATTTTATAGGAGCCTATTTTGTTATTAGTATATTTTAATACATATTCTTCGTTTTTTCTACTTCTACTCGAAAGCCACAAACATACAGCCAAGTCGCAAGTTTTAAAATATTTATAATGTTCATCAATAGGACAGTCATCATATATCCACTCAAATATGTCTACATCACAGTAAAAATATCTACAATTATCGGTATCGGAAGTGTAATAAAATCCTGCTTTTGCTAAAACTTCAGGTTATAATTTTTCGTTCCACTTCTTAAATAAGGAAAGTCGTTTTTCGTAATTTCTGTTGAAATTGTTGTAAATTTCAGAATCAAAGCTTTTTAAACACATATTTACTTCAAGTACTAAACCAGCTAAAGAAACAACTTAAAACTAACTACGAGTTAGTTGAAACTACTTACCTTAACTTAAACACTACCTTGAAAATTAAAAGACGAAGGGAAAATTGAATATACACATTTGAAAGGTCTTCAAGGTTCATTGACCATTCGTAAAAAGGAATATGCAGTTAACAACTCGAAACACGAGAAATTATTTTTAAAAAATCAATTTTATTTCATAAGCGTACAAAGAGAACTGACTACAAAATGCATTTTAGTTATATTTATAAGTTCAGTAATGCTTATGTTGCATGAGAACGAAAAGATAAAAGTCTAAGAATTGCAAGTGCATAAATGCAGAATTGCATTTCTCACGGGAACGTAACTCCTCCCCTCTTAGTTGAAAGCACGTTCTTAAAGACGTGTTTTCAAAAATTTCCAAAAAGGTTTAAAGATTATTAATATTTTAGAAAATTCTATTATTTTCTTCAATATCTAAAGTATTAGAGTTTGCATTTAATTGTTTTTTCTTAGACTTTTTTACAAGTTTTTTGTATATGAAAAATATAAAAATTATTGAAATGAATATGTAAAGTAAAATTGTCCAAAAACTGGTCTTCTTTACATAAATCGTTGTGGTCATTTCTTCTAGGGCCTTCTTTTGGTTTTCCAATTTGGCTTCGATTTCTTTAGTAGTTTTTAGGTTTACGTAGTTTAAGTCCATACTAGGAGGGCTGTAGAATGAATCTCGGTTTTCCTTAATTAGACTTAAATTAAGGGTAGGTAGATTAATTCCATTAAATGTTAATTGGCTTGATTTATATTTTTCAAGCGTAATTGACTTTATCCGTACTTTACATCCTGGGGATGACTCAAGAAGATAGGAACCATATAAGGGTATGTTATCTTCGGATTTTTGACAATTTATGACGGCGATTACTTGTATTGGTACTGTTATTAGCCATTTGTCGTCGATTATTTTTGTTGTCTGGATCTCGTGCAGTTGAGTTTCGAATGGGTGGCAAAACGTAATATTTGGGTGATGTTTGATAAGTTGAACAGCGCAGGAGGGGCTGTCTTCGACCAACGTGGTGTGGGCTTCTTTACACAAATATTTTTGTGGTTGGATTTCGTGACATCTTTGGTCCATATGGGCATATTTTGTATTGCCTAATGCTAGGTAGGGTTTATAAGGAATATTTACAAGAAATGATCGATTATTGGGAATTGGTAAAGGAAATAAATTAAAATATTGATATATCTCCGATTCTACAAGAGGAAGTTCAAATATAAATACAATATTAAAGTTTTTTAAGAAACTTTTAATTTCTATAATTTTTTCGAAATTAAGTATATTTTTATAAGTTACTTCTAAAGGGAGTTTATCTGAGCCTAGATGATCGTGTAAGTTCTTTATTTCTATAAATAGTTCATTTGGTTCTATTATTGAATTATAAAGTACATTAATTTTTGCAAAAGTGATACCTATTTCAATCTTATTCAGAATATCGTAGATTGATTGATAAATTGTTGTTATTTGATTGATTATTGTATATATTAAATAAAATTCGTGATTACTTATTTGTTCCATTTGAACTTTATTAATTATTTTTTCTATTTGTAAAATGCGTGACTTTAGTACCATTTGGTTATGTGTGATATTAGATATAATTGTTTTAAATTTATTAATAGTGGATTCTAAAAGTGTAATTTGATTGATAGCGTCAATTTTCAATTTATTTTGATTTTCTTGTAATTTCGTGATTTTGGCATCAATTTGCTCTGCGTCATTTTGATCTAAGTTTCCAGTTATACTTTTTATGAATGAACCTAAGGGGTTAAAAAGACCTCTTTTACTACGATAATTTTCTTGATTTGGGACAATTTGTTCTAATAAAGTTTCTATTCTTTTTTCAAGTGTACATAATGTATTAAAAGAATTAAAATATTCCTTATGGTATTCGCTGTTATTTTGAATGTTTATATATATTGATTTTGCTTGTTTTTGAATATTTTGAAATTGGTTAATTAAAGGGGTTAGGTTAATATTTTGAACGAATGTCCAGTGATTGGATTTAAGTTTAGCGGTTCCCATTTTGAATGGTAGTATTCCTGGATGTTTATTTAAATCATGGAATTTTACGTAGCCGCCGACGATGGTCCAGCATCTGGAACAAGGGGTATTATTTTAGTTTCGTTAACATGTATAATTTCTTTGTATTTATTTTTGGGATTTTCTATTTGTATTTTATTATTTTCTAATATAGCCGTTAGTATGAATGGGCCTAAATATCTCTTTTTTATTTTTCCAGATCGATTATCTGATTTTTTATAAATTTGTGAGCCTATTATTAAATTGGTCGGGGTTTTATCCTTGTTTGCCCTATCTATAATTTTTTGTTTTAGTTCTCGTGATTCCTTTGTAATTTTGTCGTACAAAATTTGTGTGTTATTTTTATGATTATTGACATACTCGGTATATACATGAGCGGATATTAAATCCATAGGATCTCTAGAGTCTGTGTGTCCGAAGACAAGTTCGTATGGGGTAAAATTCGTACTAGAATGGATCGTGTTATTATAGGCAATAATTGCGTACGGCATAAGTTTGGTAACTTCTGCATTGGGGTCCGATTCTCGAAGTAATCGAATGTGTTCGATTAATGTGGAATGTAGCCTTTCAACAGGAGAGTTTGATTCATGGTGGTAGGGGGTAGTGAAGTGTATTTTAATATTATGTGTATTTAATAAGCCTTTAACGACTTCGTTCTGAAATTCAGATCCGTTGTCTGAAACTATTTGTTTTGGAATACGTAAAAAGGAAAAGAAATTAATTAACTGTTCACAGCACGACACTGCATTTCCAGTATAAGGCAAGGCTTGTGCGTATTTGGAGAATTTATCTATAATAGTTAGGAATTTTTGTTTACCTATGATGAAAGTGTCGATATGAACAATTTCGAAAGGTTTGCTTGGCGTTTCGGTTAATATCAAAGGTTGATCTGGTGGTTTTCGATTATATTTTGATCGTTGACAGATTTCACAATTATTGATGTATTTTGTTACATCTGCCTTAAGTGATTTCCAATAATAATTTGCTTTTAAAAATTTGCAAGTTTCTTCGATTCCTCTATGATTTGTTTTGCCTTCATGACGATATTTAATTAGTAATTCTCGTTCGTCAGGTTGAGCATTATTTATTAATTTTGAACATTCTATAAGTTTTAAATTTTTAAAATGGTTATTCATTGTTTGTTGAAAATAGGTTCTTAGTTCTTTGGAAAAGAAATAAACATATGTTGTTTTATTTGTTAAATATTCTTTCAAAAAGTTAGTAATTACTATAATATTAGTGGGTAATGTTGCGTGAATAATTTGATGTCCTTCGAAATTTTCACGTTTGGTTTTAACATATTTGTCATAAGGTGCTTTTTTAATAATAAGTTGATGAGCTTTATTATTAATAATTTCATCTAATATAGTCATATTGGAATGATTTTCGTTAGCATTTGTACTATGTATTGTTTCCGTTACGGGTGGTTTTATTGGAATATTAGAATGGGTTAGTTGTGTTATAGGTGGAGTTATTAGAATGTCAGAAATAATATTAATTTTGGGTGTTGTTTCAGGTTCGTGTTCTAGTCTTTCTATTGTTTGTGACACTACTTCAGAGTCAAGGATATCTGGGTTAAATTGGTCGTTTAGGAATTGCGTTACGTCGGTGTCTATATCGCCTGGGTAATTTATTAATGATTCGGATTCGATTGCGTTTAATTGAATTCGGCTAAGGGCGTCAGCGTTAGTGTTTTGTTTCCCTTTTTTGTAGATTATTTCATAATCATACTCTTCAAGTTTTAGCCTCCAACGTACTAATTTCGAATTTGGTTCTTTGAGGTTAAATAACCATACTAATGGGCGATGGTCAGTATATATTTTAAATTTTTTGCCATAAAGGTAAGGTCTAAAGTATTTACATGCCCAAACGATTCCTAAAAGTTCTTTTTCAATCGTTGAGTATTTTTGTTCTGTTTCATTTAGAGTGCGCGACGCGAATGCTACAGGGTTGTCATTTGGCGGGTTGCCTTGAGAGAGAACAGCGCCTAGGGCTACATTTGAGGCATCTGTCGTAAGGACGAAAGGTTTTTCAAAATCAGGGTATTTTAGTATTGGAGCATTAATAAGCAATTCTTTTAAATGGTTAAAGGATTGAATAAAGGCTGGTGAGTGTTCAACTTTCGCTCCTTTTTTGAGACATAGTGTAAGGGGTTTCGTGATTTTTGCGAAGTCTTTGATGAATCTACGATAATATCCGGCTAGTCCTAAAAATGACTTAATGTCTTTTTGGGTTTTTGGTATGGGGAAATTTTTAACTGCGGTGACTTTATCAGGATTAGGTTTTACACCTTCGCTTGTAATTTTGTGACCTAAATAAGCAACTTCTTTGTGTAAAAATTCTGATTTGTCTAGCTGCACTTTTAAATTGGATTCTCTAAGTCTATCAAAAACGGATTTTAATCTATCGATGTGCTCTTGAAGTGACGTAGAGAAGATTATTATGTCATCAAGATATACAGAACAGATTTCATTTTGAAGTCCCCGAAGGACGTTGTTCATGACTCGCTGAAATGTAGAGGGCGCATTTTTTAAGCCAAAAGGCATGCGTCTAAATTCATAATGACCTGTATCGGTTGAGAAGGCTGTTTTAGGGATATCATTCGGTTCCATTTCTATTTGATGGAAACCGGTTGCTAGATCCAATGTGCTGAAATATTGAGATTTTCCAAGTTTATCGAGAATATCCGATATATTTGGTAAAGGAAATTTATCATCAATACTGCGTTCATTGATTTTACGGAAATCGCAAACGATACGCCATTTACGTTTACCGGACGCGTCCATCTTTTTTGGGACAATCCAAATTGGACTACTCCACGGTGACGTTGAGTTTTGAATGATACCGTTCTCTAACATTTTGTTAATTTGGGTTTTAACCTCTTTTTTATGAATTTCGGGATATCGATAAGTTTTTGTATATATAGGTGTGTCATCGGTTAGGTTTATTTTATGTTTAATTTGATTAGTAAATGTAAGTGGGATGCCCTCACAATAAAATATGTCACGATATTCGTAACACAAGTTTCGAATAGCTCTGTATTCTTCCTGATTACAATGTGACAGTCTTAAATTTTTTAAGTTTTGTTTTTGTGTATTATCCATATATTCATTTATTTCTGTATCGGTTTCCATTTTTTCTATGAAGTTGTTTTCTACTTCATTTATGGTTTCGATATCTATGGGATTAAATATTTTTATTTTAACTGGGTTTTCGCGACTATTCGTAATTATAGTTGTTGCGTAGGAGTCAATGACTTGTACTAAAGCTTCTGGCATCTCTGCGCAACCAAAATCTGTATATTTTAAAATACCTAAACCATTCGATTGATTTACAGGCAGTTTGATTCTTTGACATGTACGTGGGGGAATTATTATTTCGATAGTTTCAAAATTATGTAAATTTGATATATTATTTTGATAATATAAAGGCAATGTTACAAATTGAGTATCTAAAGAACAATGTTTTAAATTTATATTAGCTCCAATATGTGTTAGAAAATCAATTCCTAAAAGTCCGTCAAATTTAGGTGAAAAATCAAAAAGATAAAACTTATGATTACCTGTATGATTAAAACAAGGAAATATTGGTATATTAATTACTTCATTGTGAATGGACGTAGCGTGGGCTGTCCTTACTGAGAAAGGTTCCGAAAAAATGAAATTTGAATAAATTTTGTATGCTAAATTAGGCTTTATAAAACTTTTGCCACTACCTGTATCAATTAAAAATTTTGCTTTGATTTCGGGTATGAAAATTACTGGTAAATCTGAATTTGTATAATTATTTAAAAGTATTATGTTTGGTTGTTGGAAATTTGGTTCTCCTGAAAATTTTCTTCATTAAAATCAATTTGATTTTCATAAGGGTTATTTTCTAGACAAGAAAATTCGGTATTGGAGTCATTATACGAATATTGCGAGTTATCGGTGTATTCCGGGTAATAATATTGAAATTCAGCATTGCTAGTTTGAAAATTTTCATTTTGATCATTATCGGCATTTATCGATTCGACTGATTGATTATATAGTTCTTCTACAACAATATTACGTTGTGAAGAATGTGGTTGTTGGTTTCTTCTAAGGATTGTGTTCCCTGAAGAAGTATCCATCGGCTCAGGCTTTTGTTGGCGTGATATTCCAGAAGGAGTTGGGCGTTGATTTTGGGGGTTAAAAGATGGTCTTGGGGTAAAAGTGTTTCTTTGCATAAAATTTTGATTTGGGAAATTCGATTGTCTAAAATTATTTGCGGGTTGCCTAAATTGTCCAAAGCCCATAAATTGATTATTTCCATTATTAAAATTTGGGATTGGTTGTTTATAAGAAGGCATAAAATTTGAAAATTGCTGAACGGGGTAATTCGAAAATATTGGTCTCACATTAGCAGGATAATGTGCTTGTGTAGGCAAATTTATTTTTGGTTTTTGTGAATTAAAATTTGGGTTTTTTGGTAATATGTTACTACGGTTCTTATAATACATAAAATTTTCTTCTTCCAAGGCACAGCTCATTGCCTCTTCTAAAGTAACTGGATTTTTTAATCTAACCACAAGTTGCATATGGTAGTTTAGACCGTTTATGAAGGTTTTTAATACTAAATTTCCGTATTCATTAATTTTTAAAAGTTTTAGAGCTTGCGTTTCATTGCTTAAATTTACTTTGGAAAATAACAAACTGCGAGCGTCTTGCAAACGCAGGCCAAATTGTTGCGGTGTTTCATTTTTTTCCGGTTTGGACGTTATTATATCTTGAATAATACAATCAATCGATCTATGATCTGAAAAAGTCGAAATTATTGCAGCTTTTACTGCGGGCCATGTATTTAATTCTATTCTAGAACAAATAATATCGGCTGCCCTACCTACAAGTTTACTTAATATAGTATCGTGTAAACATACATTTATAGGTGCATTATTGTCAGTTTTATTTCTATGATTATTATAAAAATTATCACAAGCATTAATAAATCTGTTTATTTGTTTTGGATTCCCATCAAATAAGGGAATATTGTCTGCCTGATATCTGACTAGTTGTAAATTAGGTTCAGTAGTCATTATTTTACTTATTTGAATTAAATTAGAAAAAGGTGTTAGATTTCTTTCACAATTTAAATTTCCAAAAGCTGATGTTAAATCTTCCAGTTTGCGGAATTACAAGAGACGTAAATATCAATATTTAAGATAGGATAAAAATAAAATGAAATAAGGAAAATTGAAAGGAAGCACTTACAGCAATGTACTGAAGATAATTCCAATTCTCATTCTTAAACTAGGGTCCAATAGGAGAGGCGATGTGGTCCTTTCCCTGGTTAGCAGCTATGAGGGTGGGACGATGTGTGTTCCCAAACTCGCACCAATAGGACGCTGGACGATGCTGTTCCAAATCCCTGGTCAATTTTTGAGTTTCTTAGTACACCCTGAAGATTTTTTAATTGTCCGATTTTTGCCACGAATCGTTGAGACGAAACCAGAAAATACGCACGATGCGCGACTGTTGGCAATCCTACCGACTGCGCCAGTTAACAACTCGAAACACGAGAAATTATTTTTAAAAAATCAATTTTATTTCATAAGCGTACAAAGAGAACTGACTACAAAATGCATTTTAGTTATATTTATAAGTTCAGTAATGCTTATGTTGCATGAGAACGAAAAGATAAAAGTCTAAGAATTGCAAGTGCATAAATGCAGAATTGCATTTCTCACGGGAACGTAACTATGCTGATGACCTTACGTAAGTGTGTCAAAGCTGTTGATATTTTAAATCTTTTATCATCAGAAGACTTAAGGCCAATTTACCGACTAATTCGGTCTAAATTGTATGTAATCGAGATTTTAATAAATACATTGTACAAAACACATCTTTATAATTAACAAAATCTAATTATTTTTTAATACTACTAGTTTTAATTCCCTTGGCTTTCTTAAGAGTATCACTCTCGGTTTTCACACAATATGCTTTGACCTGAAGTGCCGTAAAAATACTTCATGGTTTCACCAGCATATTCATCTTTAAACTTTCCTACTATGTGTTTAATTTTTCCTTTATGTTCTAAATCTTCATACACATCTTTCATTATTTCTAATATGAAAGAGCCTATGTCAGTGTAAAAAAAATTAACTTTATATTCATAAAGTGGCTTCAAAAAGTTATAAAAAAATCATACATTATAGTTTCTGTATATCTAAAATTGAAAATCCCACGTAAATTGGTTTATTATATTCTACTAAAACTTTTTGCATTTGTAGAGCAACTAAATTTTCAGAAAACACTGTTAAATCTTTTGTCAAATGTGATTTTTTGACCATTGCGTAACTAACTTGATATTAATTATCGTATCGGCATTTTCCATGGTTTTTCAGAAATACAGTGTTATTTGCTAACTTATAATTAGTTTTATCGAATTCATTTTTTGACTCACTGCATATTTTGTATTCAAGTCAATATGCGGTTTTAACCATGGTGGCTGAATAAACTCTAAAATTCTATGTAAAAATAAGCCCCGGTAAGGTATTTCCAAATTTGTCTTCTTTGTAATCTTTTGATTGTAAATTTATTCTTACAAAATTGCAATCAAAAGTATTATGTCTAGTTAAATATTCTTTTGAACTAGAATACTGAAGACATCCATCACCTAGCTATTTTTTCCATTATATTTTGAAATCCCTAATTAATAACAAATTAATATGTTTTGGTTTTATAGATTTTGAATAATGTAATGTGCCTACTACTTCATAAATAAACCTAAAGTTTTTTCTAATTTTTTCCAAATAATAAATATCAATAGATATATTGTTTCGTCTTTCAATTTTTTCTACGTCCTTTAAACCTATAGGAAAGTCAATACCTCAAATATCCAAGATTGTTTCGAAGTGAGGATATAAATCGATTTCATATTTTATTCCAGTTGGAAGACACATTGCAGCTACCACACATCACGCCAAACAATATTTGTCCTGATTTGGAGAGTTAATAACAGCTCGCTTAAACTCAATTTCTTGAGGTAGTGGAATGTAAAAAGTTTGCAGTGAATTAAATCTGTTGAAATTCATTTCTAGATGCAAAATTTTCAGAAGAGCCCACCCTACAACAAAAAATATAATTAGAATATATTAGATTTTTAGGATTCTTAATAAAATAAACAATTGTTTTAAAATACTCAAAAAATTACCTTAATCTTTTTCTGATAAATCATCAGGTTTTCGATCTATTATTTCACACATTTCATTGATGTTCGATATAATAGCTGAACTGGTACAAATAACTTTAAACGGAGTATTGAAGGACTTGATTGCATTAACTCTGTTACCAGGATTGAAACAAATGCAAACAAATTCCATATTTAATTTTAAGCATGCATGTGTTTCAAAAAATGTTTCTTTTCTATTAAGCTTCTGATTTTATGTGCTATATCATTTATAAACAGTTGAATGTTTATATACAGGGTTTCCCAAAAGAACCAGAACGGGCAAATATCTCAGTAACAGATTAACGTAACGTTGTGAAATTTGGAATTAGGAGGTTATCAGTGTTGCCGGACCTAAAAATAATATTTACAGCGTTGCCGATTTTATAGTTTTTCCGATAGAGCTCTTAACTTTATTTTTTTAAAAGCAATACTATAACTGTTTTTCGCTTATAATGTTCACCAAACCAAAGTGTTTCCAATCCTAGAATATCAAATTTTTCGTCTGGAAATTTTAAAAGATATGGCAAGTCCGCATTTTCATTAAAAAAAAACCGAACGGCCAAATATCTCCATAACGGATTAACATATTGTTATAAAATTTGCAATAGGGAGGTTAACAATAGTGCCGGATATAAAAATAATATTTACAGTGTTGCCGGTTTTAGAGTTTTTCCGATAGACCTCTTAACTTTATTTTTTTAAATGCAATATTATGATAGTTTTTCACTTATAATGTTGACCAAATCAAAGTGTTTTTAAACCTAGAATAATACGTTTTTCTTCCGGAAAGTTTAAAAGATATGGTAAGTCTGCATTTTCATTCAAAAAAACCAGAACGGCCAAATATCTCGATAACGGATTAACATATCGTTATAAAATTTGCCATAGGTAGATTATCAATAGTGCCGGATGTAAAAATAATATTTACAACGTTGCCAGTTTTATAGTTATTCCGATAGAGCTCTCAACTTTATTTTTTTAAACGCAATACTATGATTGTTTTTCACTTATAATGTTGACCAAACCAAGGTGTTTTCAATCCTAGAACACCAAATTTTTCTTCTGGAAAAGATAATATCATATTATGGCAAACCGCATTTTCATTCAAAAGAACCGGAATGATGAAATATCTCGATAACGGATTAACAAATTGTTATGAAATTTATCGGGGCATTATCAATAGTGCCGGATCTAAAAATATTATTCGCAACGTAGTCAGTTTTATAGTTCTACGATGGAGCTGTAAACTTTATTTTTTAAATGCTGCTTTTTTGCTTATGATGTTGACTAAAGCAAAGCGTTTTCCTAGAACATAATTTTTTTTCGAGAATTAACAATAGTGCCGGATCTAAAAATAATATTTACAGCGTGGTCAGTCTTATCGTAGATAGAACTCTTAACATTTTTTTAAAGCAATGCTAAAGTTACGTTCCCGTGAGAAATGCAATTCTGCATTTATGCACTTGCAATTCTTAGACTTTTATCTTTTCGTTCTCATGCAACATAAGCATTACTGAACTTATAAATATAACTAAAATGTATTTTGTAGTCAGTTCTCTTTGTACGCTTATGAAATAAAATTGATTTTTTAAAAATAATTTCTCGTGTTTCGAGTTGTTAACTGGCGCAGTCGGTAGGATTATTGCCAACAGTCGCGCATCGTGCGTATTTTCTGGTTTCGTCTCAACGATTCGTGGCAAAAATCGGACAATTAAAAAATCTTCAGGGTGTACTAAGAAACTCAAAAATTGACCAGGGATTTGGAACAGCATCGTCCAGCGTCCTATTGGTGCGAGTTTGGGAACACACATCGTCCCACCCTCATAGCTGCTAACCAGGGAAAGGACCACATCGCCTCTCCTATTGGACCCTAGTTTAAGAATGAGAATTGGAATTATCTTCAGTACATTGCTGTAAGTGCTTCCTTTCAATTTTCCTTATTTCATTTTATTTTTATCCTATCTTAAATATTGATATTTACGTCTCTTGTAATTCCGCAAACTGGAAGATTTAACATCAGCTTTTGGAAATTTAAATTGTGAAAGAAATCTAACACCTTTTTCTAATTTAATTCAAATAAGTAAAATAATGACTACTGAACCTAATTTACAACTAGTCAGATATCAGGCAGACAATATTCCCTTATTTGATGGGAATCCAAAACAAATAAACAGATTTATTAATGCTTGTGATAATTTTTATAATAATCATAGAAATAAAACGGACAATAATGCACCTATAAATGTATGTTTACACGATACTATATTAAGTAAACTTGTAGGTAGGGCAGCCGATATTATTTGTTCTAGAATAGAATTAAATACATGGCCCGCAGTAAAAGCTGCAATAATTTCGACTTTTTCAGATCATAGATCGATTGATTGTATTATTCAAGATATAATAACGTCCAAACCGGAAAAAAATGAAACACCGCAACAATTTGGCCTGCGTTTGCAAGACGCTCGCAGTTTGTTATTTTCCAAAGTAAATTTAAGCAATGAAACGCAAACTCTAAAACTTTTAAAAATTAATGAATATGGAAATTTAGTATTAAAAACCTTCATAAACGGTCTAAACTACCATATGCAACTTGTGGTTAGATTAAAAAATCCAGTTACTTTAGAAGAGGCAATGAGCTGTGCCTTGGAAGAAGAAAATTTTATGTATTATAAGAACCGTAGTAACATATTACCAAAAAACCCAAATTTTAATTCACAAAAACCAAAAATAAATTTGCATACACAAGCACATTATCCTGCTAATGTGAGACCAATATTTTCGAATTACCCCGTTCAGCAATTTTCAAATTTTATGCCTTCTTATAAACAACCTATCCCAAATTTTAATAATGGAAATAATCAATTTATGGGCTTTGGACAATTTAGGCAACCCGCAAATAATTTTAGACAATCGAATTTCCCAAATCAAAATTTTATGCAAAGAAACACTTTTACCCCAAGACCATCTTTTAACCCCCAAAATCAACGCCCAACCCCTTCTGGAATATCAAAAGCCTGAGCCGATGGATACTTCTTCAGGGAACACAACCCTTAGAAGAAACCAACAACCACATTCTTCACAACGTAATATTGTTGTAGAAGAACTATATAATCAATCAGTCGAATCGATAAATACCGATAATGATCAAAATGAAAATTTTCAAACTAGCAATGCTGAATTTCAATATTATTACCCGGAATACACCGATAATTCGCAATATTCGTATAATGACTCCAATACCGAATTTTCTTGTCTAGAAAATAACCCTTATGAAAATCAAATTGATTTTAATGAAGAAAATTTTCAGGAGAACCAAATTTCCAACAACCAAACATAATACTTTTAAATAATTATACAAATTCAGATTTACCAGTAATTTTCATACCCGAAATCAAAGCAAAATTTTTAATTGATACAGGTAGTGGCAAAAGTTTTATAAAGCCTAATTTAGCATACAAAATTTATTCAAATTTCATTTTTTCGGAACCTTTCTCAGTAAGGACAGCCCACGCTACGTCCATTCACAATGAAGTAATTAATATACCAATATTTCCTTGTTTTAATCATACAGGTAATCATAAGTTTTATCTTTTTGATTTTTCACCTAAATTTGACGGACTTTTAGGAATTGATTTTCTAACACATATTGGAGCTAATATAAATTTAAAACATTGTTCTTTAGATACTCAATTTGTAACATTGCCTTTATATTATCAAAATAATATATCAAATTTACATAATTTTGAAACTATCGAAATAATAATTCCCCCACGTACATGTCAAAGAATCAAACTGCCTGTAAATCAATCGAATGGTTTAGGTATTTTAAAATATACAGATTTTGGTTGCGCAGAGATGCCAGAAGCTTTAGTACAAGTCATTGACTCCTACGCAACAACTATAATTACGAATAGTCGCGAAAACCCAGTTAAAATAAAAATATTTAATCCCATAGATATCGAAACCATAAATGAAGTAGAAAACAACTTCATAGAAAAAATGGAAACCGATACAGAAATAAATGAATATATGGATAATACACAAAAACAAAACTTAAAAAATTTAAGACTGTCACATTGTAATCAGGAAGAATACAGAGCTATTCGAAACTTGTGTTACGAATATCGTGACATATTTTATTGTGAGGGCATCCCACTTACATTTACTAATCAAATTAAACATAAAATAAACCTAACCGATGACACACCTATATATACAAAAACTTATCGATATCCCGAAATTCATAAAAAAGAGGTTAAAACCCAAATTAACAAAATGTTAGAGAACGGTATCATTCAAAACTCAACGTCACCGTGGAGTAGTCCAATTTGGATTGTCCCAAAAAAGATGGACGCGTCCGGTAAACGTAAATGGCGTATCGTTTGCGATTTCCGTAAAATCAATGAACGCAGTATTGATGATAAATTTCCTTTACCAAATATATCGGATATTCTCGATAAACTTGGAAAATCTCAATATTTCAGCACATTGGATCTAGCAACCGGTTTCCATCAAATAGAAATGGAATCGAATGATATCCCTAAAACAGCCTTCTCAACCGATACAGGTCATTATGAATTTAGACGCATGCCTTTTGGCTTAAAAAATGCGCCCTCTACATTTCAGCGAGTCATGAACAACGTCCTTCGGGGACTTCAAAATGAAATCTGTTCTGTATATCTTGATGACATAATAATTTTCTCTACGTCACTTCAAGAGCACATCGATAGATTAAAATCCGTTTTTGATAGACTTAGAGAATCCAATTTAAAAGTGCAGCTAGACAAATCAGAATTTTTACACAAAGAAGTTGCTTATTTAGGTCACAAAATTACAAGCGAAGGTGTAAAACCTAATCCTGATAAAGTCACCGCAGTTAAAAATTTCCCCATACCAAAAACCCAAAAAGACATTAAGTCATTTTTAGGACTAGCCGGATATTATCGTAGATTCATCAAAGACTTCGCAAAAATCACAAAACCCCTTACACTATGTCTCAAAAAAGGAGCGAAAGTTGAACACTCACCAGCCTTTATTCAATCCTTTAACCATTTAAAAGAATTGCTTATTAATGCTCCAATACTAAAATATCCTGATTTTGAAAAACCCTTTGTCCTTACGACAGATGCCTCAAATGTAGCCCTAGGCGCTGTTCTCTCTCAAGGCAACCCGCCAAATGACAACCCTGTAGCATTCGCGTCGCGCACTCTAAATGAAACAGAACAAAAATACTCAACGATTGAAAAAGAACTTTTAGGAATCGTTTGGGCATGTAAATACTTTAGACCTTACCTTTATGGCAAAAAATTTAAAATATATACTGACCATCGCCCATTAGTATGGTTATTTAACCTTAAAGAACCAAATTCGAAATTAGTACGTTGGAGGCTAAAACTTGAAGAGTATGATTATGAAATAATCTACAAAAAAGGGAAACAAAACACTAACGCTGACGCCCTTAGCCGAATTCAATTAAACGCAATCGAATCCGAATCATTAATAAATTACCCAGGCGATATAGACACCGACGTAACGCAATTCCTAAACGACCAATTTAACCCAGATATCCTTGACTCTGAAGTAGTGTCACAAACAATAGAAAGACTAGAACACGAACCTGAAACAACACCCAAAATTAATATTATTTCTGACATTCTAATAACTCCACCTATAACACAACTAACCCATTCTAATATTCCAATAAAACCACCCGTAACGGAAACAATACATAGTACAAATGCTAACGAAAATCATTCCAATATGACTATATTAGATGAAATTATTAATAATAAAGCTCATCAACTTATTATTAAAAAAGCACCTTATGACAAATATGTTAAAACCAAACGTGAAAATTTCGAAGGACATCAAATTATTCACGCAACATTACCCACTAATATTATAGTAATTACTAACTTTTTGAAAGAATATTTAACAAATAAAACAACATATGTTTATTTCTTTTCCAAAGAACTAAGAACCTATTTTCAACAAACAATGAATAACCATTTTAAAAATTTGAAACTTATAGAATGTTCAAAATTAATAAATAATGCTCAACCTGACGAACGAGAATTACTAATTAAATATCGTCATGAAGGCAAAACAAATCATAGAGGAATCGAAGAAACTTGCAAATTTTTAAAAGCAAATTATTATTGGAAATCACTTAAGGCAGATGTAACAAAATACATCAATAATTGTGAAATCTGTCAACGATCAAAATATAATCGAAAACCACCAGATCAACCTTTGATATTAACCGAAACGCCAAGCAAACCTTTCGAAATTGTTCATATCGACACTTTCATCATAGGTAAACAAAAATTCCTAACTATTATAGATAAATTCTCCAAATACGCACAAGCCTTGCCTTACACTGGAAATGCAGTGTCGTGCTGTGAACAGTTAATCAATTTCTTTTCCTTTTTACGTATTCCAAAACAAATAGTCTCAGACAACGGATCTGAATTTCAGAACGAAGTCGTTAAAGGCTTATTAAATACACATAATATTAAAATACACTTCACTACCCCCTACCACCATGAATCAAACTCTCCTGTTGAAAGGCTACATTCCACATTAATCGAACACATTCGATTACTTCGAGAATCGGACCCCAATGCAGAAGTTACCAAACTTATGCCATACGCAATTATTGCCTATAATAACACGATCCATTCTAGTACGAATTTTACCCCATACGAACTTGTCTTCGGACACACAGACTCTAGAGATCCTATGGATTTAATACCCGCTCATGTATATACCGAGTATGTCAATAATCATAAAAATAACACACAAATTTTGTACGACAAAATTACAAAGGAATCACGAGAACTAAAACAAAAAATTATAGATAGGGCAAACAAGGATAAAACCCCGACTAATTTAATAATAGGCTCACAAATTTATAAAAAATCAGATAATCGATCTGGAAAAATAAAAAAGAGATATTTAGGCCCATTCATATTAACGGCTATATTAGAAAATAATAAAATACAAATAGAAAATCCCAAAAATAAATACAAAGAAATCATACATGTTAACGAAACTAAAATAATACCCCTTGTTCCAGATGCTGGACCATCGTCGGCGGCTACGTAAAATTCCATGATTTAAATAAACATCCAGGAATACTACCATTCAAAATGGGAACCGCTAAACTTAAATCCAATCACTGGACATTCGTTCAAAATATTAACCTAACCCCTTTAATTAACCAATTTCAAAATATTCAAAAACAAGCAAAATCAATATACATAAACATTCAAAATAACAGCGAATACCATAAGGAATATTTTAATTCTTTTAATACATTATGTACACTTGAAAAAAGAATAGAAACTCTATTAGAACAAATTGTCCCAAAGCAAGAAAATTATCGTAGTAAAAGAGGTCTTTTTAACCCCTTAGGTTCATTCATAAAAAGTATAACTGGAAACTTAGATCAAAATGACGCAGAGCAAATTGATGCCAAAATCACGAAATTACAAGAAAATCAAAATAAATTGAAAATTGACGCTATCAATCAAATTACACTTTTAGAATCCACTATTAATAAATTTAAAACAATTATATCTAATATCACACATAACCAAATGGTACTAAAGTCACGCATTTTACAAATAGAAAAAATAATTAATAAAGTTCAAATAAGTAATCACGAATTTTATTTAATATATACAATAATCAATCAAATAACAACAATTTATCAATCAATCTACGATATTCTGAATAAGATTGAAATAGGTATCACTTTTGCAAAAATTAATGTACTTTATAATTCAATAATAGAACCAAATGAACTATTTATAGAAATAAAGAACTTACACGATCATCTAGGCTCAGATAAACTCCCTTTAGAAGTAACTTATAAAAATATACTTAATTTCGAAAAAATTATAGAAATTAAAAGTTTCTTAAAAAACTTTAATATTGTATTTATATTTGAACTTCCTCTTGTGGAATCGGAGATATATCAATATTTTAAGTTATTCCCTTTACCAATTCCCAATAATCGATCATTTCTTGTAAATATTCCTTATAAACCCTACCTAGCATTAGGCAATACAAAATATGCCCATATGGACCAAAGATGTCACGAAATCCAACCACAAAAATATTTGTGTAAAGAAGCCCACACCACGTTTGTCGAAGACAGCCCCTCCTGTGCTGTTCAACTTATCAAACATCACACAAATATTACGTTTTGCCATCCATTCGAAACTCAAATGCACGAGATCCAGACAACAAAAATAATCGACGACAAATGGCTGATAACAGTACCAATACAAGTAATCGCCGTCATAAATTGTCAAAAATCCGAAGATAACATACTCTTATATGGTTCCTATCTTCTTGAGTCATCCCCAGGATGTAAAGTACGGATAAAGTCAATTACGCTTGAAACATATAAATCAAGTCAATTAACATTTAATGGAATTAATCTACCTACCCTTAATTTAAGTCTAATTAAGGAAAACCGAGATTCATTCTACAACCCTCCTAGTATGGACTTAAACTACGTAAACCTAAAAACTACTAAAGAAATCGAAGCCAAATTGGAAAACCAAAAGAAGGCCCTAGAAGAAATGACCACAACGATTTATGTAAAGAAGACCAGTTTTTGGACAATTTTACTTTACATATTCATTTCAATAATTTTTATATTTTTCATGTACAAAAAACTTGTAAAAAAGTCTAAGAAAAAACAATTAAATGCAAACTCTAATACTTTAGATATTGAAGAAAATAATAGAATTTTCTAAAATATTAATAATCTTTAAACCTTTTTGGAAATTTTTGAAAACACGTCTTTAAGAACGTGCTTTCAACTAAGAGGGGAGGAGTTACGTTCCCGTGAGAAATGCAATTCTGCATTTATGCACTTGCAATTCTTAGACTTTTATCTTTTCGTTCTCATGCAACATAAGCATTACTGAACTTATAAATATAACTAAAATGTATTTTGTAGTCAGTTCTCTTTGTACGCTTATGAAATAAAATTGATTTTTTAAAAATAATTTCTCGTGTTTCGAGTTGTTAACCCTAAATAGCTTTTTGCTTATCCTGTTGACCAAACCCAAGAGCTTTCAATTCCAAAAAAAACTCAAATGTTTGCTCTAAATTTTTTAAAAGATATGCAAGATCGCATTTTCATTCACCAGAAACGGAACGGTAAAATACTTCGGCATAGGATTAACATATCCTTATGAAATTTGCTATAACAAAGTTATCAATATCAAATCGTTATTAAGATAAAATAGTTTTTGGTTAAGTAATGCTGAACGGATTTAAAGATTAATCTATTGTGGTTACGATGCTAAAATAAAAAGTTTTTAAAAAGTTTCTGAATTATTTAATGGTTTACATCCAGAGAAACAAATTAAAACATCTACAGGTTTTAACAATAAAAAGATACAAACAAACATGACATATAAAGACTAGCCAAAAACTGTGCGACCTATTCCGTTTCTTTTCAATGAAAATACGGTCTCACCTTATCTTTTAAAAATTTTAGAAGAAAAATTTGTTATTCTAGGATTCAAAGCACTTAGGTTCGGTCAACAATATGAGCAAAAATCTATTACAACATTGTATTTAAAAAAAAAATTAGTTGAGAAGTTTATCGAAAAAACTATAAAACTGGCAAGATTGTGAAAATTATTTTAAGATCTGACACTATTGATAATATACCAACTTTCATAACGATATGCTAATCCGTTACCGAAATATTTGACGGTGCCAATTCTTTCAAAAGAAAATTTGGACTTGTCATATCTTTCAAAATTTCTAGAAGAAAAAATTAATATTCTAGAATTAAAAATACTTTGGTTTGGTCAACATTATAAGCGAAAAACAATCAGAGTATTGTATTTAAAAAAAATAAAGTTAAGAGCTCTATCGAAAAAACTATAAAACCGGCAACGCTGTAAATATTATTTTTAGGTTCGCCAACATTAACAACCTCCCAGTTCCAAATTTCATAACGTTACGTTAATCTCTTACCGAGATATTTGACCGGTTCTTTTGGGAAACCCTGTATAATGCTTCTGCTAAAATTCTGTACGATATGATTATTTTATTAAAAGCAGATTTAATAATTTCGACTTCACTTTCTTCGGCATTCATAGTTATGTTATTCTTAAGTGTATTGGTTCGAAGGGGGCTAGCCCACAGTGATGTTCTAATAAATTTCTGACAGTGATCACAATATTTGTTGCTTTCAAAACCAAGAGCATTTTCTAAATAACTTAATATTATAATAAGAAAACGCCAAGTAAATTGAAAATACAGTGCAAAAATAAAAAAGTACTGCAGTGACATAAAAAGAGATGTAAAATAGCGAAGTCACCGTTAGTATCAGCTGCAAATCGTACCTTAAATTTTACATGTAAAATGGGTGAAATTACAAATAGATCGGCATACTTATATCTATTATAAAATGAATGCCAGTAAAATTTGATAACTCTAACTGAAAAGATTTTATATTGAGTATAGAAAAAGTTTAAGTTGAATATATAAAGTAAAGCAATGTTAGGTATTATGAGTTTTAAAACAATGTATTGCTTCGCGACGCCAGGCGTAAAAAAAAAAAAAATTAGGAATATTTTCTAATTCATAAAAGCTGCCCACCCATCAAATATACTTTTAATTCTCCCCTGGTTCGTTATCAACGGCATTATTTTTTTATTGGGAGTTAAACAAGTTGTTTAAACAAAAGCCAAAAGATTTTAATTTTGACAAACTAATGATTCCCTTCTTTTAGGTTTTTATTTGAATGCCAAGATTAATTTTTTTAACGCATCGTATGTCTGTTTGCGCCAAATTTGTCCTATGAAAATACAATTGCTTAGAAGTTTTTGGTTCTGGAGAAAATGGTTCTAGAGGAAATAGTTCAAATTTCGTATTTTCATTAGGTGTAAATTCTGTCTAAGAAATATCACTGTACTCGGACCTGTGGAGAAAAATAGGACTTCTCTGTTCGCCAGTGATATCCCTCTCAGAAACCTGATAATTGTCTGCAATTTGAGATAAAATTGAAGGGAAATTCGGAGGAGTATTATTTTTTAAAATGTCATTGTTTGGACCAACTGTGGTTTCTGTAGGACAATTATTGATCAAAATCAATACTCAAAATGAAAATCTTCTGAATTTAACTATTTTTATTCGGCAGATAACGGCACTCTGCTTAGTACGAATCACGTTTTAAAAAAACAAACCCTACGTCCTGATTTTTCAAACTTAAAAAATTAATTTCTAAGGTTTCGATTACTGTAACCTATCAAAGTCAGAACATGGCATAACTGGTGGGGAAACCTATCAGAGAGGTGCTGTGTTCCGTGATTCCGAAATTTTTCAAAATGATAATTCAAGTAAAATGTACCACCCATCATACCATCAATCAGAATAGTGTGCACCAGTTTATTAGACTATTGATAATTTCCTGAAGACTTTTAACATCTGCAGCGGAAGCTATTGGTTTGTACATTTTCAGGTCATTCGCAAATAATAGGAATGAGCACTGTTGGAACATAAAAGATAAATCATTTATAAAAAATTAAAAATAGTATTGGTCTCAGATTAGGGCCTTGTGGGACGCCAGAATGTACATCAATATCTTTGGAGAGCGTATTCCTGAATGAAGCAACTTTGTCAAGAGGTTCAAGGTGTCAACAGTCGAAATCCCGACACATTGGAATGCATGGAATTCGTCGTTGGGTTTAAACGTCGAAATACATAAACATGCACGCCAATGACGTGAGAAACTTCTGTCACTGTTGCCAAAATGCATTATTGTTCAAATGAAGTACATATTTCCGACAATATTAGTAATATTGTGAGTTACGTTCCCCATATTGCTGAATGTGACAAATTCAATTACAGATAAGGAAATCTTATAAATATAAGCAAAGGACGGTGATTGAATCACTTGTTAGTCTGCTCTTGATCTTGAATCTTGTATTTTACCTTTTAATAAAAATTTGACGTTTTTTAAAAAGGGTGTTTTCTTCGACCACAACGTAACTGGCGCAGTCGTACGGATAGTGAAACGTGCAAAAAACACGGTTTTTTCAAAAAATTTATTCACTAGAAAATCTACGTATTTCGACGGTTCGAGTCCTAAAAAGTAAATAGTACCGATCTAAGGTGACTTCGAGGGAGTGCTCGAATCAAAGAAGCCCTGAGAAAAATTGGAGCTCATAAGAAGTAGACAGTGCCGATCTAAGGCGACTTCACGGGACCAACTTTGGGGAACCGGCGAGGAATAAGAACAGGACAGCTAGCAAGTCACACAAGGCATTACTGGGGAGGACAAACATCGCCAAACCAGCAGCCTAACCACCACTGGGGAGGACAAAAATCGCCGATCCAGAGGCAAACCACACTGGGGAGGACAAAAATCGCCAAACCAGCCTAGCAGTAAGGACCTAAGCTAAGAAAAAAGAAAAAAGAAGCCCATGAAGCTAATTTTTCTTCTAGTATTGTAAGTCATTGCAAACATTTTAATATTAGCATTTTTTTTTCTCTATTTGCAAAAATAAGTAATAATTTTTGATATAAATAATTCAAAACGTAAATTTGAAACTTATTTTTGGAAATATAGTTTGTTTTAACCATTTTATATTTTTAAAAAGTATACCTATATATATTTTATCAAAATTGAGCTCTTTAAGGAAGTAAACCTAGACGATCTAATTAATTCTCTAAACGATTTATCAATTCAATCTGGTTCAACTGACAATAAAAATAAAATAATGACAACTAATTATACTCTTTTACGTTACCAAGCTGATAACATTCCAAATTTTGACGGGAATCCAAAACTTTTACAGAGATTTGTAACAGCCTCCGAAAACCTTTTAAAAGCTTTTCAAAACACGGCTAATTTAAATGACCCAATAAATATTTGCTTATTTGACACCATATTAAGTAAACTTACACATAGGGCCGCCGAACTTATTGTATCTCGAACAGAATTAAATACTTGGGCTCTAGCAAAACAAGCCCTTATAAGTACCTTCGCTGATCAAAGATCAATCGATTGTCTTATACAAGATTTAATTAATCTAAAACCTTTTAAAAACGAACACCCTATTAATTTCGGCATGAGAATCCAAGATTCTAGAAGCCTATTATCTGCAAAATTAAATGGAACAAATGAAGATCCCGCAACCAAATTAATAAAAATTAACCATTACGATGAATTTGCTCTAAAAACATTTATACGAGGGTTACCTTATAATATGCAATTAGTTATTCGACTAAAAAATCCAACAGCTTTAGAAGAAGCTATGGCATTTGTGCGAGAGGAAGAAAATTTTATTTACTTTAAAAATTCACAAATACCACAAAATAGACCTGTGCCAATGAGTACAACAAATTCGCAAAATAAAAACCAAAAATCGCCACCAATGTATAAACCACCTTATTTATATAATTTTAGTCCAAATTATACACCTAATTTTAACCCTAATTATTCACATAATTTTCCCAATGCAATAAATCCGAATTTTCCAAAATTCCAAAATAACATAAACGGTAATGCTGTAAATAATACTACAAATTATTTTGGAAGAAACGCGAATAACTTTAATTCAAATTCAAATATAAGACCTAATAATTTTCAACAAAATTTTCAAAGACCTAATTTTTACCAACAAAGACCCTTTATGAGACCTAACACCAATTTTGCACAAAATTCTATAAGAACAAGACAAATAGAACCTATGGACACAAGTTCTGGAAACACAATTTTAAATAATAATATACAAAATAAAAAAGTAATTACCGAACAACTTTACAATCAAGAAGTTTCCGAACAAAACCCACAAAATAATACTCAATATGATTATACTGTTAATCATGAAAATACAAATGTTAATTTCCCAATTTTTGAAAACTTTGATTATGCTGATAATCAAGAAACACCAAATTTCGAAAATCCATTTTATGAACAAAGTTATATGAATACATATGAACCAAGTTACACAAACATATACCAAGAACAAACTCACGAACCAGAATATTTCCCAGAAAATACTAATAATGTAAATTTTACGGGAACGAGCCCGAACAACAATACGAGGTAGTATTTTTGAATCACTACACAGCCGAATTACCATATATTCATATACCCGAATTAGACGCAAATTTTCTACTAGATACTGGAAGTACTCGAAGTTTTATAAAACCAGAAATTGCCTATAGATATTTTCCCGAAAATATAAAAAGAGAAATATTTCAAGTTTAAACAGCGCATGCTACATCTTTCCACAATGAAATAGCAATAATTCCATTATTTCAGACGTTTAAAACGCAAGGCAACCATACATTTTATTTATTTAATTTTTCAAACAAATTTGATGGATTAATAGGCCTAGATCTTATTATCCAACTTAACGCTAATTTAGATTTCAATACACGAACTTTACAATCGCCGCATACAGAAATACCAATACGCTATTTAGGAAAAAATGAAAAACAACTTTCGCCTGAAATTATTAAAAAAAAATTTACTTATATAATTTCACCAAGATGTATACAAAAAATAGAAATACCTGTGAATATCACAGAAGGAACAGGCATAATTGCTTACCAAAAATACGGAAATGTAGAAATTCCTGAATGTTTAGTAGAAATAAAAAATAACCTTACTTATACAACTATACTAAATCCAACAGAAAACCCAATTAAAATCCAATTTCTTGAACCTCTAGAAGTAGAAAAATTAAATGTGAATGAACTTAACTTCGTCGATTATAATTCAAATGAACAAAAATCTGATAGAGATCTAGATAACCAACTTAAAGCTAATTTAAAAAATTTAAGGTTAGACCATTGTAATTATGAAGAAAAACAAAAAATACGTAAACTTTGTTTTGAATTTAGAAACGTTTTTTATTGTGAAGGGATACCTTTAACTTTTACAAACGCAATAAAACATCAAATAAAATTCACAACAGACACTCCTATCTATACTAAAAGTATAAATACCCTGAAATTTATAAAAAAGAAGTAAAAGATCAAATTTCGAAGCTTCTAGACCAAAATATAATAAGAGAATCAAATTCTCCTTACTCATCACCAATATGGATAGTTCCAAAAAAGCTTGACGCTTCAGGAAAGCCGAAATATCGCATGGTTTGCGATCTACGTCGTATCAATGATGTAAGTGTTGCAGACAAATTTCCGTTGCCTAATATTACCGAAATATTAGATAAACTAGGGAAAGCACAATATTTTTCTACGTTAGACCTTGCTAACGGTTTTCATCAAATCGAAGTATGTAAAGAGGACATTCCCAAAACAGCATTTAGTACAGACTTTGGTCATTATGAATTTTTAAGAATGCCCTTCGGTTTAAAGAACGCTCCCGCAACATTTCAACGCGTTATGAACAACATATTAAGAGGTCTACAGGACGAAATATGCTTTGTATATCTAGACGACATAATTGTCTTCAGTACGAGTCTAGACGAACACATTTTAAAGCTAAGAAAAATATTTATAAGACTACGCGAAGCAAACTTTAAAATACAACTAGACAAATCTGAATTTTTGAAAAAAGAAATACAATATTTAGGACATATCGTAACACCAAACGGAATTAAACCAAATCCTGAAAAAATATCAGCTGTAAAAAATTTTCCTATACCTAAAACTCAAAAAGAAATAAAATCCTTCTTGGGCCTTATTGGGTACTACAGACGCTTTATAGAAGACTTTGCTAAAATAACAAAACCAATGACGAAATGTATAAAAAAGAACTCTAAAGTAGAGCACACGCCTGAATTTATAAATGCGTTCGAACATTGTAAAAGCCTGCTAATAAATTCGCCAATATTGCAGTACCCTGACTTTACAAAACCATTTATATTAACTACAGACGCGAGTAACTATGCTTTAGGAGCAATCCTATCTCAAGGAACATTACCTAATGATAAACCGGTAGCTTACGCATCGCGTACATTAAATGAAACCGAGACTAGATACTCAACAACAGAAAAAGAACTTTTAGCCGTAGTCTGGGCCTGTAAATATTTTCGCCCTTATTTATTCGGACGACAATTTTATGTATATGTTGACCATAGACCTTTAGTATGGTTATTTAATCAAAAAGATGTAAATTCGAAATTAACTAGATGGAGATTACGTCTAGATGAATATGAGTTTAAGATTATCTATAAGAAAGGCATTTTGAATAGTAATTGTGACGCCTTATCGAGAATTCAGTTAAATCTATACGAAAATGATTCCGTATTAAATAATCCTGGAGACGCTGACAACGATATAGTTGAATACTTGCGTAATCTTTCGGAAAATATAACCGTGACACAAAACCTTGACTCTCAAGTTGCAAGCTCAAGTAGAGATAACCCTGACTCAGATCAAGTTCGAAACTTAGATAACGAATTACCCTCAATTTCCGTAGGTCAAGCGAACAATGAACAAAGAATAAACATTTTATCTGACATTCAAATTTAATTACTTCTGACAATACTGTGCATAGTAATCAAAATGAGACAGAAAACCCCGGATTAAATATCTTAGACGAAATAATTAACAATAAGCCTTTGCAATATTTAATAAAGAAAAAGTAGACGCCATTTACAATACTGTCACAGAGAGAAGCGAAACACAGAAAGAAATACTGCTAGAAAAAACTAACCCTAAAGGTGACAAACCCTATGAATTTAAACTTAATCAAAAAGTGTATAAAAAACTGTCCCCTAGAAATAAAAATCAAGCCAAATTTAGTGGCCCCTTTATAATAAGAGAAATCCTTGAACATAATCGTGTAAAAATTGAAAATATCAAAAACCCAAAAAAGACAGAAATTATACACATAAAAGAACTAAAAAGACCTCTTGTTACAGATGGTCCTACACACGAGGAGACAGACCAAAATACCACGACTTAAATCTGAACCCTGGCATCTTACCCTACAAACTAGGACACGCCCAGAAGACAATTAATCACTGGACATTTGTTCAAGTGTTTAATATAAAAGGTATAATTGAGGAATATAAATCCTTGAGTTTAAAATATAATATGTTAAAATTACATTTGAAAAATAAAACTGACTATAATACGGAATACTATAATTCCTATATAATTATTGATAACCAAAAACAAAAAATATTACGCCAAATAAATGAAATACTACCCCCTAAACAAAGTAGGCAGAAACGTGGGCTAATTGACGGACTAGGAAGTATAATTAAAAGTATAACAGGCAATCTAGACGACAACGATGCAATTTTAATAAATAATGAAATAAATATTCTAAAACAAAATCAAAATAACATCAAGTTGTCAATGGACAAACAAATGACTTTACTCAGTAATTCTATAAAAGGTTTTCAAGAAATATCACAAAATATATCCCATAACCAAAATATTCTAGAATTTCGAGTAAATCAGACTATACAAACACTAACCAAAATCGAACTACAAGAAATATCTGATTTCGACTATTACCGAACTCAAATGATCTTAACACAAATATATATGCTATATCAAAATATTTTTGACACATTAGCGAATATAGAAATCGCTATATCATTTGCAAAACTAAATAATTTTCATAATACTATAATTCAACCTAAAGAACTGCTATCAGAAATAAAAATGATTAAAAAATACTTAAATTCAGAAAAATTGCCATTTGAACCAAACTTAGAAAATATCCTAAAATATGAGACAATCCTAGATATAAAAGGTTACGTAATAAATAGCGAAGTTACTTTTATTATAGAAATTCCTTTAGTCGAAAAGAAAGAGTATACCTTATTCCATTTGTTTCCTATACCCACACCCAATGGCGAATATTACAAAATAATAATACCCAACTTTAATTATCTTATAATTAATGATAAGAATTTTGGATACTCGAATGATCCATGCAAAAAAGTCACAGAAAATGAATTTTTATGCAGTCATATACATTCTGAAAATATATTTCAAACATTACCCTGCGAAATGCAGCTATTAAAATATTATCATAATATCACGAATTGTAAGCAAATTCCTGTAAAAATAGACAGCCTAGAAATTCAAAATATAGACGAAGGAAAATGGGTTGTAATAACAAATAAAGATATTACAGCAATGGAAACTTGTAAAAACACCCAAAATACTATTTTACTAAACGGAACTTATTTAATTGAATTAAGTCCTATATGTAGTCTTAAGATAAATAATATAATACTTAAAAGTTATAAAAACTCAAAAAACGAATATTTAAATGTGCCATTGCCTAATATTAAACTCAATTTTACAAACCGAACTCTTTTTAATAATATAAGATTTTTGAAAACAAATTCTATAAACTTGGAAAAATTTGATGATCTACAAAACGAAATAAATAAACAAAAAATTGAAACCTCTAAACTTTTAACCGACACTGTATATTATCATAAGACAAGTTTATGGACAATTTTACTATATGTAATTTTAATAATTATAATATTGTATATTTTGTACAAGTATTTATGGCCTAAGTTAAAACTTAATAAACTAAGAAATACTGACCAAATAAATGATATAATAATTTAATTAATTATTTTAAAATAATTAGGTCATAAAAACTTCCAGTTTATATGCCCATTAAGGGATGGAGGAGTTACGTTCCCCATATTGCTGAATGTGACAAATTCAATTACAGATAAGGAAATCTTATAAATATAAGCAAAGGACGGTGATTGAATCACTTGTTAGTCTGCTCTTGATCTTGAATCTTGTATTTTACCTTTTAATAAAAATTTGACGTTTTTTAAAAAGGGTGTTTTCTTCGACCACAACGTAACTTGTGATAACATGTTATTAATATTCCTGAATAATAAGTTTTAAATCGTTCTCAAACAATTACCTAGTTTATAAAAATAGCAAATAGCTACGTATTATATCTACTGCGACCGTATGAGTATTAGGATACAATAAAATAACTTTTACTAGCATGATGAAAAATGCCTGTAAATTGTTAGTTGATTCGGTTGTGAAACGTGCAGAAATAATATGCAAGCTTTTACTGTCTTCCCGATACGTCCTGAATTCTCAGGTTTTCGCCTATTTGAATGCGATTTCAAGAACGAGATTACTAGAAATTAAATTCAGCAATTTAAAGGGATTATCAATATTAAGACATCAGAAAGTATATTGATTAAATTCAGCAATTTAAAGGGATTATCAATATTAAGACATCAGAAAGTATATTGTATTGTACAAATTTCATATTGGTAAGCCACCTAGATTCTTTTTTTGTGTAGGTATACATCTATTTTCTTACATGTTCTTCTTCGAATTTTCTACAATATACCGGTTTTTAATGTATAGTGCACACTAAATGTTAGTTAAAAGAAAAACCTCGACAAAAACATTTTTATTTGGTTGATAACATGATTATGATGTATAGTTGTGTATGCATTTTTAGGAAGACCAAGTAAATTCATGGATGTATCATCCACAGTGGGCTCCATCTTTGCAAATCTGGGTATGAATCTTAAACAACAAAAAAAAAATGAAAATCAGCTTTGCATATAAAATTATAAGTAGATATACAAAGCAGTGAGGAATGTTTCCATGGTCCATCTGAGAATAAATATAGAACTGCTGAGGTAATTCATGTCAAAATAATTAGATATTTTAATAATAATGAGGCATTTTTCCTTTTCAAAATATTTGCTTGTTACAAAGATAACTTTTAGAAAAATTTGTTAAATAGGTTGCAAAAGAAAGTGCTTTGAAGATTTATTTAACATGAAGAGATCCATATACTTATCATTTTTAAAAAGATACAGCGCCGTGTTTACCCTAGCCTTGACCTGGGACAAAATTTATTTGGGTCTGTATTTTCAAAAAAGACAACCAATTTTGTTAATATTTGACACTTGTGTCTTCGATGTTGGAAAACCCCTCGGAAAACCCTAAGATATTTTGATGTGCTCTATTTCTTCAATGATTTAAATGAACAGTTCATTCATGCTAGGCTCTACACATAAGCAGGGCGTATGTAAAAGTTAAAATAATCATCTGGGGAACAGAATTCTCTTTCAATAAGAATTTTTTGGTTTACTTTTATGCTTTGAATACATTTTATGTTTAATGTTAATATATATAATTTTATACATCCGACTAGACGTCCCTTATGAAATAAAGAAATTTGGTGAAGTGTCATAACCAAATCATTCCTATCCCTGTGTTGATATTATTGGAGATATACCTATTTCTAGAAATTAAGTTACCATTGTTTAATAAATACATTATTTATACACTGAACGTAAGCATTTTGAAGAGTTGATACTGTTGAAGACTTGGGAGTGCTATTGAATTCCAAATTTACTTTTGCCAAACACATAGATAATATAACGAATAGGGCAATAAAACTATTAGGATTTATTTTAGGATGTCTTTGACATTTCAGCAATGTGTATGTTTTAATAGAGTCTTTTGTGCCGTGCCATCTGGACAATTTTATTGTCACCTTCCCTCTTATGTAAAATAAACTTTCATGTTCTTGTCAGATCAACAAGATAGAAGCAATTATTTCAGACTATGTTCCACAGAACTAACTCTTCAAAAAAAGCAAACATTGTTTCTTACAAAAACAGAAAAAATTACACAAACAAAAAGTAAGTGTTATGATAATTAAAATAATTTAAATTTTCCTCTACACTCTACAAGGTTTTCTATAAGAGAATTTATTTATGGCACAAATATAATTGAAATTTTAATGTTACTTAAATGCTTTATTGTCTAAGAATTCTATCTTATTGACAAAGCTGATTTAGATATTGAAGCAAGCATATTAAATATATCGGAATGATGCCATATTTAACATATTTTACACGAGCGCGAATGACAAGATATATACATATATATATATATATATATATATATATATATATATATATATATATATATGTTACACTATTAATTCAAAAATTCACTTTTTAAAAGATTTATTATTTAACTTTGAAATTACTTTATACAATATCGAAACTTAAACTGGCATAAAAACGGTATATAGTATGAACTAACTAATATTTACAATTCAGAGCGTTTTATATGTTTTAAAATGCTGATGCGGCACCTTCCAGCTGTGGGAATTGCAACTCGAAGGTACTGCTTACAACTGAAGGTCATTGCCTACACGTGGCTATAAACGGATATAACATCTCCCCCTTTTGGTCAAAAATTAACACCCTGTGTAAACTTCTGTAAGATTATTATATTTCGTCTTCGTCTTCTTCTTCTTGGGCTTGAGGGTGGATGGTTGGTCGTCTTCTCGCAAGGATGCTGCTTAGTCTGAGTTTGAGTGGTCTAGGTGGAGGTGGTGAACCATCATCCAATGGAGCCATGGTGATGCTGGGTAGTCTTTTACGGCGCGGCGACACGAAACAAGACGAGCAGACTGACTAGAAGAACTATCGTGACGATCGTGAACCATGACAGATGTTTATAGACAAAAGGTTGATTGATTAATTTGTCTAGTTCTTCGGAGTATTAGTCCAATTTGTGCTGGGCAATATTGAGATCTTCTACGTCTATCTTGTTCAGTTTTAAAGGTTTAAGGTCTGGAATGTGAAACTTCGATGAAATATGTTGGCAGCACTTGTATGGGATTATCACTGAGTGGCTTTTATAAGTAACATTTTGATACTTATCAATGAGTGCTTTGGCGTGAACTCTTGTGCTTCCTATAAAGGCATTACAATATGGCTGAAGTCTAAGAAGAGAATTGACATTGATGATACTTGTCCTGACCTCTTTTCCTTCACATTTTATTGTAAGTGGTAATGGGTCTGACACTGTAATCAACCAGAAGTTTTGTTCGATGTCCTTAACGTTGTATCCCTTTGCAAGAAGAAGAGATACCTGGCACGTCTTTGGTAAATGGTTTGGTCCTCTAAGTAGCTGAGCTTCGTAAATCGCTTCACTATCTATCGAGTAGGGTAGAACATCTGAGCAGATCTTTTGGCCTCGCCCTAGTGATTTGCAGCTTCCCAGGTTTTGAAATCAATATAACATTGAATCATCGTCCCGCGCAATATATTTTTGTGTTGTAGGGATTATATGATGAAATTCTGTTCGATTATCTAATACGGGTATTGGATAGAGATGATACAAAGTATATCTTTCAGGGTTTACTAAGGGTATTTTTAGAATAAACACTACTTTAGTATTAGATTGCTTCAAGCTCTATAATCTCAACTTACTGGGCAAGCGTTGAAGAGTATACAGGTAGAGGAAGATTATTTTTTCTGAGAAATTGTGAAATTTCTAGAAGGGAACTAATCAGATCTCCCGGGGTTATTATTGAACTGTGCAAGATAATTAGCCTGGCGAATGATATCGCGTTCAGAGCGTCGCTAAGAAAATTTTCTAAAAAAAATAACTCTCCATTAATGATTCGATTTATGTCCAGGTTAAATGTTTCTTCGTCTATTTGAAGTTTTTGTATTGAGGCGTTAAAGGTTTTTATTACTGAGGTAGTAACCGATATCTGATTTTTGAGGAGATTGTCGATATGTTTTTCGTCTTGAGAGACTTTATCAATGCGTTCATTGAAGTACTCACCGTCGGAAGCATCGAGGTTTCCAGTTATGGATTTCCAGACAGTGCCTATACCGTTGAATATTCCGCGCTTCTCCCTGTAACTGTATTTTTTCGTATCCGCGATTATTTCTTTGAATTTTAAATTGACAGTGTCGGATATTTGATTGAGCAGGCTTCCGAGTGTGTTGTTGATAGGTGTAATCGAAAATTGGGTCAGGCCTGCCGAGAGGAGCCCAAGGAATCTGTAAAGAAGAAGAATACTTATTCAAAATAGGGTTTTAGCCTATCGAAGTTGACTTTAGTTGATTGGTTTGTTCGAGAATTAAGAAGGATAGCGGAATTTTGAATAAATTCTGTAATTTCAAAAGGGCCATTAAATTTGTTTTCGGCTTTAGATTTTATTTGTGACTCTTTAACATACACTTTATTTCCGACTTTGTATTCAGGGATACTAGTTACGTGTTCGTCAAACCTGACTTTTGCTTTTTCTTTTTGTCGTTCTGTTTTTGCCCTAGCGATTTTGTAAAAATATTCCATACGGTTATTAAGGTCTCTTACGTATTTTGATATTCATTTTTCCTGGTTGTATAAAGTTTCGGGTGGTCTACTTGACGTGTGACCAAAAATAAGTTCAAACGGTGTAAACCCATGAGTTTTATTTTTCGTATTGTTGTAGCAGATCACCGCGTAGGGTAAAACATTAAAGGGATGTTCTTTTGGGTTTTCGGCTATATTAGCTCTAATCATTTCTGATAAGGTTGCATGGAACCTTTCAATGGACCCGTTAGACTGGGGGTGATTGACACTAGAGAAAGTTAATTTTATGTTAAATAGTTCACAAAGATCTTTGAATAATGAGTTGTCAAATTCGCGTCCATAGTCGCAATGTATTCTTAGGGGTGTACCGAAGTGTTGGAAAAATATTAATAAGGTATTCACAATTGTCGACGCTTTTTGTCTTCGACTGCGTAAGCCTGTGTGAATTTTGTAAGTTCGTCTCGAATCGTGAGTGTGTAATATCTGGTTGAGTATTCGAAGATGCCAATGTTTATCCTTTCAAATGGGGTTTTCGGAGTTTCCGTTAAGACGAGAGGCGTACTTAGGTTTTTTCGGCATATTTTTACCTTTTGGCATATTTCGCACACTTTTTATTAATTTTTCGACGTCTTTTGTTAAATTCGGTTAATTGTACTTTTCTCCTATGCGCCTGACTGTCTCGTTAATTCCCCTATGCAAATTAGTTTTGCCCGAATGGTAGTGTTCTAAAATTTGGGGTATTTCATCGGCGTCTGAGGTTTTTACAACATTTTGGCAGATTTTAAGTTTTATTCCTTTGTCGGCGAAAATGAATGAGAAAATTTCGAGGATAGGCAGTGCTAGGTTATTTTCCACGTAATACGTTTTGGAAGGGTCGAATTCATTTTGGGCCTTAAATAGGACATAGAACAAGTGTTGGGCTACAATTTCCGGATAAAATGGTATTGGGATAATAAAGTATTTTCTATCTTTCACGGTTTTGCTAGAGACAATGTTAACGCTCATGTTTTCAAAATGAAAGGGTTCATTTTCTTCGAAGATATCTTCGATTATTTTGTAATGCATTTTTTCTAGTTTATTTTGCCAGAAAAAGGTAATAATTAGTTTATGTGGTTTATCTAAAAGCTGTGAATTTGAAAATGAAATTGAAAAATCGATTTGGTTTGGTACAGGTCTACAAACTTGTTGTATTCCTGTGTAATGTACTCGTCGTCTATCTCGACGTCATTGGACTCGGTTTTGATTTCCGTTTCCGCTATTATTTTCATTGGCTGCAAAAATGGGGAATTTTGATCGGAATTATTCGCGATAGAGCAGCTGCATTTTTGTTTATTTTGCCCGGTTTATGTTCTATTTTATAGTCGTATTCTTCTAATTTTAGACGCCATCGCGCAAGTCTGCTTCCGGGATCTTTAATTGAAAACAACAATGTTAACGGCCTGTGGTCTGTGATAAGGGTAAACTTTCGTCCAAAAAGATAAGGGCGGAAATGCTTTACTGCCCATACAATTGCTAGTAGCACCCTTTCGATGGTGGAATATTTAGTTTCTGCACTACAGAGTGTTCCGGATGCAAAGGCTATTGGGAGATCTTTTTCGATTGGTCCCTGGGACAGCACAGCGTCTATTGCAAATGCGCTTGTATCTGTGGTAAGGAGGAAAGTTTCTTCAAAATTAGGATAGATTATAATGGGGTCTGAAATTAGGGCTTTCTTTAATTCTTCAAATGCACTTTTACATTCAGAATCAAAGAAGAATGAGATGTCCTTTTTCAAGAGTTTAGTTAACGGCTTGGATACTTTTGCAAAGTTTGGAATGAATCAGCGGTAATAACCCGCTAATCCCAGAAAAGATCCTTTGCCTTTTTTGGTTCTGGGAAATTTTGAATACATTCCACTTTTGAAGGGTTAGGTTTAACACAATCTTTGGTAACGAGTTGTCCCAGATAGGCAGCTTCTTTCCCTAAAAACTCGCACTTATCTGGTTGAATTTTGAGATTTGCGTTTCGGAGACGCTTAAAGACTTGTTTTAGCCGGTCTATATGCTCATGTATGGTGGGAGAGTAGACGATTATGTCGTCCATTTGAATGCCCAAGAGAATGTTGTCCATGACGCGTTGAAACATGGACGGGGCATTCTTTAGACCGAATGGCATGCGGACAAATTCATAGTGTTCATTATCAACTGAAAATGCTGTCTTTGGTATGTCATCGGGATTGATCTCAATTTGATGAAAGCCGGACGCGAGATCAAGCGTGGAAAAATATTGACATTTACCAAGTTGGTCCAAAAAGTCTGAAATGTTTGGTAGAGGATATTTATCATCAATACTGAGGTCATAGTGCTTTCTGTAGTCAATAACTACACGCCATTTTTGTTTCCCGGACGAATCAAGTTTTTTGGGTACCACCCATACAGGTGAGGACCACGGTGAAATGGAAGGCCGTATAATTCTCTGGTCTAACATCTTTCCCATTTGTGTTTTCACTTCCTCTTTATGTATACCTATGTATAGGATACCTATAAGATTTTGTGAAAACGGGCTTTGCATTATTAGTTTCTATAACATGCTTGATTTCATTGGTGAAAGTTAGTTTATCACCTTCGATGTAAAATATGTCAGAGTATTCTAGACAGAGATTTGTGATCATTTCCCTTTCTTCGGAATTAAGGTGCTCGGTTCTTAACTCGTTTCGAATTATCTGTATTCTGTCGATTTGATCGGCTTCATAATTATCTTGGGTGTTTAGGTTTAGGACAACATCATTAGAGGTAAATGGTTCGATAGAAAGATCGGAAAAATCGATGGTTTTTGGCATGGCGTTAGCATTTAAAATAGAAGTCATAAATTCACCGCTTTCGTTAACATGTACAATAGCATTTGGTAAACGAACTTTTTCTTTTTCTTGAGACATTAATAGGGCGTCTGTATTTTTTAAGTTACATGTTAATTTAAATTTTTTTTCTGTGCAAGCGTCAATAGAAATTTTGTTGTTTATCTCGGTTTTATCGACATTTCTTCTGTTGTAATAGCCCCGACCTTATGCAACGGAATCGTTTTAAAGTTCGTTATTAAATTTTTTGATTTAAGATCAATTATACACTCATAATGTTAGAGAAAATCAAGTCCTAAGATTCCATCAAAATCGATATCTAAGTTATAAATGTATACTTTGTGTGGGTTACCTATTTCAAAAGGGACAAGAGTCGATTCAAATATAGACAATTTCTGATTTGTTATTCCCTGAATAGTTACGTTTTCTGGTGATCTGAGGGGAAACTTTTTCACCGTATTTTCCTTAAAAATGGATATCCCTGCTCCCGTGTCAATTAAAAGTTTGAATGTATTTAAAGCATCGTTAATATAGTACAGGTTCTTGGGGTTGACAGTAAGAAACGGGTTTAAAGGAACGCTTGTTCCGGAAAATTTACATTGGGGTCCAAATCGTCTAAATTCATTGTCTGAATCTGAATGTGCAGTTCCGACACCGAGTTGTTCGATTGGGTAGTGATCTCCGGAGGATGGTTTTTGTAAAGGGGAGATGGAAAATTTTGGAAATCTGAGTTGTCAAATTGTTCGAATTGTGTTTGTTCGTTTTCAGTATAATATTCTAGGTATTCCAAGTTGCTATCATCTTGAGAATATTCGTCGTAATATTGTGGTTCTTCGTAAGATTTGTAATCATAATGGCTTGGTGGAGCTCTTGTTGATTTAGAGAGAAATTCGAATTTCTTTGCATTAGAGGTGAACGAGATGCAGTATGACTTTGTTGGGTAGCTGCAGGTTGTCTATATTGAGACAAAAATGTGTTGGGTCTATTTTGCTGTGAAAAATGAGGCACTGGGCTAAAAGAAGGAAACTGCCTTTGATAATTTATGTTACCATTATTTTGAGAATAACTAGGATGAGACATTGATTGGGAACGGCATTCTGCAGCTATGTGGCCGTTGCGTCCACATTTCAGACATTTTATAACTTGTGGTAACTTTTTCCTAATTGGTTGGGGAGGTTTCGGAGAAATTTGTTTATTTATTTTTAGAGTTTCGAAATATGAGAGCTGTAGTTCACGCCTAATGCGGGAGTGAGCTTCTAAAAGATCTCTTGGATTACCTGCACGAATAATTTGGCCTAGGCGAGGTTCTAGTCCAGTTAAAAGAGTATTTAGGCTCATTGTCTCAATTAGTTTGCTTTGGGCAGCTTTTTGATCATTACTTAGGTTGGAAGCTTTCTGAATACTTGAGAACATTTTTGCATTCAAAACCTGTAAGCGATTGTAAAATGTAAGGGCGGACTCGCCAGGTACTTGGCGGAGTCTTTGAAGGTCTTGTATAAGAGACGATAGGTCCCTCGAGTCACCAAAATGAAGGTTTAAGAGTTGTTTAATCTCGCAATATGTTGCAGGGTTTCTTGAATTTACTAATTGCGCGGCTCTACCTTTAAGTTTGTTTTTAATGTGAATCGTTAATAACAGTTTTTGGTCAGTTGTTGCCATTTGATTAGCACAATCGCACGCTTTAAAAAGGTACCCAAGGAGATTTGATCGCCTTCAAAATCAGGTACTATAGAAAATATTTCGGAAAGCCTGTAAGGCTCAATTTCTACCTCAGCACCTCGTATCGGTTGCTGGGTAGGTGGCTGAGCTTTTGGGTTTGTTGAGCTTGTTGAGATTGTTGGGAACGTGTTTCAGACATTTTGCTAAATACTATTTGTTTTTAATTTTCAAAATATAAATTGGGGGAAAACAAAATATTACGCAAGTATTGGAGAAAGAAAATTCGCATATAAAATTCACCTTTCTTTTTAAATTCATAAAAATAAAATCAGGGAGTATGTAGAAAAATCACGTATAGGGTATCTTCGAGTGAGGACGCCTTAAATGTGGTTCTTTTCTTCGTTAAGGGATCAAATCCGCCGTCAAGAGTTAGGTCTTCCTTGTTCTGCCGACGTTAGACGATTCCTACCGACTGCGCCAATTTGTTACACTATTAATTAAAAAATTCACTTTTTAAAAAATTTATTATTTAACTTTGAAATTATTTATACAATATCGAAACTTAAACTGGCATAAAAACGGTATATAATATGAACTAACTAATATTTACAATTCAGAGCGTTTTATATGTTTTAAAATGCTGATGCGGCAACTTCCAGCTGTGGGAATTGCAACTCGAAGGTACTGCTTACAATGCATCCTTGTAATGTTGAAATTGTTATATCCGATACCGTGTGACCGAAGGTCATTGCCTACATATATATATATATATATATATATATATATATATATATATATATATATATATATATATATATATATATATATATATATATATATATATATATATATATATATATATATATATATATATATATATATATATATATATATATATATATATATATATATATATATATATATATATATATATATATATATATATATTAACCTAAGTTTAGGCCTTATACCTTGAAACTTTGTATAAACAAAATTAACAAGGATGAATTAAAAAAATTATAAAAAAATAAAAATGACTAAAAAAAGCATTAAAAAGTAAACAATAATATTTTATTTCTATGTAGGTACTCATTATACAAATGTCTGTTTATGATTAAGTTATTAAGAATTAACTTGAAGATGACTTCATAAAGTCAAATTTTCAATGTGGAATAAAATATTATTTTTTACTTTTTAGTGTTTTTTTTTTTGAAATCTGTTCTATTTTCTATATAAAAAAAATCTGTTTGGAGAACAACGCTTTCTGAAGTAGACATTGTGAAGAAACTCCCCAGAAGCGAATCCCATAGCCTGTGTCTGTGAAATCAAAGCCAAACTTATTCTTAGTTACCTAATCACAAAAATATATTTAGGTAATGAGTGTTTTGTTTTACTATCTCTATTCGTTTTGTGACTAAAATTTGCCAGATAATATTATTTTCTAATTTTAAGTGCATTTTTGAAGTCGATTTTATTTGTTTATACATTTTTTTATTTCATCCTTTTTAGTTCTATTTATATGAGTTTTATTTTAAAAGTCATATTTAACAAATAACCATATATATCTCTGTAAATTCCTGATAAAATGGTGAATGCTTTTATTACGACAAATAAATTTGTCTTTGTTTTAGTCCCAAACAGAAGAACTCAGACATACCCGAACAAGTGGAACTTTAGGAGTGTGTGGTGAACTGAGGTGTGAGTACTAAGTTTCTTGGAATTCGTATAGACCAGATTCTCGACTGGTCCACACACATTATGGATGTTTGCAAGAGAATAAATAGCGCTTGTTATACCCTGCATGTTATGTCAAAGTATTTAGATCTTGATTATCTTAAGTCTGTTTATTTTGCAAACATCCATTCAATACTACGCTTATATTATTATGTTCTGGGGAAGTAGCTCAGGAATTCAGCAGGCTTTCGTGGGCCAGAAGAGAGCAGTGCGCATCATTCTTGGTATGGGTTGGAGGGACTCGTGCAGGGGAAAATTTAAAGAACTGGGTATTCTTACACTTCCAGCCTTATATGTGTTTGAATGTTTACTGTTTCTATTCAAAAACCTTGAGAAATTCACAGACTTTGAAATCAACCATCCTTTTGATACAAGATCCACCCAGTATAATGTGCCTATGCACAGACTGACTGCGACTGAGAGGGGTCCCACATATTCATGTATTCGGGTTTTCAACAAACTGCCCAAGGGTTTAAAGGCAGAAACAAACCTTAATGTATTTAAGAAGCATGTCCTCAGCATGCTCGTAGATATATAACCTTACTTAATGTCTTATAAATGTAATTTTAGATGTGACCGTTTATGTAGTATCCTGTATAAGTTTTACTCTATTTTAATCTAATTTTAAATGTGACCGTTTATGTAGTATCCTGTATAAGTTTTACTCTATTTTAATCTAATTTTTAATTATGTTTTAACGTCTTTATATGACTGTATTTTCTACTTTTGTGACGCCCTTTCATTCAACTGTCTACGACACTTTTTTGAAAAAAGAGATATTGTATTGTAATATTTAATATAGCGTCATACTTTTTTACAATATGCTAGCTGTGGGACCACTCGAGCAATATCTCGAATATTCCCTGAAAATTTCATCCAAGTTGTTGAAACCATCGCAGAGTAATCGTTGTACATACATAAAAAAAATGCATAGGGTCAAATTGATAACCTCCTTGAAGTAGATCCGCCATTTTTTGTCCAATTATAAATATTTAAAAACTGACATTCACAGAATTTAAAGTTTTTTCGGAATGTAAACATGCATACATGGCACCACTTCTGATATATTTATAACATGCCTAATATAAAGCTAGAATATACTTCCACAAATAAGCATTTAGTATAATCAATTTTTTCGAAATTATATGGGCTAATTATTTAAATATAATATGTAGTTTTCTTTTTCGTTTTCTTTTTAAAATTCAAATAGCATAAGTTCACCAGGACCTGGTTATTTTTCTAAGTAGTGCCATATCTATTTCATTCATTTCTTTTTTTTAAATAATAGTATTATTGTTTTCGAAAGTAATTAGGAATTTTCTTTATTTTTCGTATGCCCAGGGATGACCATTATGTAATTAGATCATCAACAAGATGTATGCTCTAGAAAGTACGAAATAAGAGGGAAGGTGACTTTATAATACAGTTAAGAATTTTAAATAAATTACACAAGTCCAGATGGCACGGCACAAAAGACTCTATTAAAACATACACATTGCTGAAATGTCAAAGATATCCTAAAATAAATCCTAATAGTTTTATTGCCCTATTCGTTATATTATCTATGTGTTTGGCAAAAGTAAATTTGGAATTCAACAGCACTCCCAAGTCTTCAACAGTATCAACTCTTTTCAAGATGCTTTTGTTCAGTGTATAAATAATGTATTTTTTAAACAATGGCAACTTAATTTCTGGACAAAGCAAAATATACCTAAAATAAGACATATCAAAACATTAATCAAAAAGAATTTCGATAGGTCAATGCTTTTTAAAAATGTAAATTATCAATTTACCAAATCGCAAAACACACGTTAGAATATAACATAACATTGCCGCAAAACAGTTAATGAATCCTAATAACCTTATAAAAGTAACACACATGTACGAGGTGAATAATTTCGATGACATTGAAATCAAAATTGCAACTATGCGACCTTAAACTCTATGAATTATAAGAAGATAATATTTACTGTAGTGTGTTTTAAATAAATTTTATGTTTAATATAATCTTAGATTTAGATTTATTCTGAAAATAAGCTATATAAGGATTCATTCGCCATTTTGTCAAGTGGGTTTTATTTGTCACTACAATGTGTCTGAATTATTTATGAATAGACTTTTATTTTCTAAAACATTTTATTTCTCTAAACTTTTTATTATTTTTTATTGCTTTATTTCCTAGCTGTAACAGTACACTCAAATCTCTGTTAATTTAATTAAAATTTGGGATGATTAATTGTTGTAATTGAATAAATTAGTTTGCTTTACATTAAGAGTCAGTTTAAAGTTACCCAAAAACCGTTTAACCTTATTCATGTCCTTAATTAATAAATTCTACACTTCTTCCCATGTATTACTGGGGAAAATCAAAATGGAGTCATCAGCATACTAGCTTGTGCCAAGACTACAAAATGTTAAAAAGCACAGGACCTAGCACTGTACCTTATGGTACTCAGTGGCGGCTCGTGAGTATATTGAAGGGTGAGGCTACATGAGGTTAATTTTGTTTAAATGTGAATAAATTTCCACGTCACCCATGAGGTATTATTCTGCGACGCGTTGACCTTTTTTTTTTAATGGAGGTCATCGCCAATAGCCCTACTAAACAATTAAAAACTAAAAAAATAAACTCTAAAAAAAGTAAATAAAAAGTAAACAAAACAAGTAAAATATGTACACCTATCACTAAAATATAGCGGTGATTGCGATAATAAAAACATAATTTAGTTTATTAAAACTTAAAATAAATAGTTGTATGAAATAAGATAAAAAAACTACTTTTTGTACATTAAATCTATACGTCTGTCTTTTAAGGTTGCAAATTTATCTATAATTTGGTCGTAAAAGTTTTGGTCTTCACTAAGTTCTGACAGTAATTCCTGCTCTATTGACATCATTGCTAAACCCGAAAGCCGTTCTTGTGTCATTGTGTTTCTTAGGTAGGTTTTGATCCGTTTAAGACATGAAAAATTTCGTTCGGCCGATACACTTGTTGCGGGAATAGTTAAAACTAAATTAAAAAGCTTATATGCTTCCGCAAAAATTGCTTTAAAATCTTTAAATAACAAAGCTAGACTTTTTTCGACATCTAAATTTGAAAATTGTTCATCCCTATACAATACAGAAAGCTCATTCTTTAATCTATCTCTGTCAAAAATGTTTGGATAATTTTTTAATAAATTATTTAATAAGTCGTCTGGAAAGCATTTAACATATTCCGAATATTTTGTACAATCGACTAAAGCAAAGAAATTTAAATTATTTAAATTTTCAAACCGCGTCCCTAATTGAAGAATTATACAATCTATTATTTCGAAATATAATATTTTATATTTAGTAAAAATATCAAAGTCGCTAAAACATTGCCCTCGGCGTGTCTTAGTTGGCAGAATAGTGGCTTTTTTAGCAATATTGAAAAGTTCTTTGAAATGGTCCTCGTTTCTAAATTCAATAATTCGTTGCTTGGCAAGGTTTATTTGCGAAATGCAGTAATTTATATCTAAATGCTTTAACTGTAATATTTGAAACAGTACATCAGTGCAACTAAAAATTTGTTTATAAATATGCGTTAAAAGGCAAAATTCGAAATCATTAAAATGCTTTAGAAATCCTTTTGCACCATTAATAGATTCTGTTCCAGAACTTAAGTCATTAATAATAGTTTCAAATACTATAATTAAATTGTCCCATTCATTAGCCACTAAGTTTAAAATTTTAGACCGTGTATACCATCGCGTTTCTACAGCTCGCGGAATTCTTTTACCTACTATCTGATTAAGCACAAAAGACCGTTTTGGTGATTGGTGGAAATAATTTGGTATTCCTAATAAAGTGGCAAAAAATATGTTTTGCAACTTTGGGTAATCAGTTTTGTTCCCTGTTGTAAAACTAGATTTAATCTGTGGGAGCAACAAGGAGTAAACATAGCTAAAGGAGCAATAGATCTAACTTTTGTTTGAAGCCCATTTATTTCACCTGCCATAACACTAGCCCCATCGTAACACTGCGCGACCAATTTATTTTTAAAGTCATAAGGCTCTAAGCTGTTTTGTATTAAATGAAAAGGCACTCTGCTGTTCTATTATCGCTAACGTCAAAAAATCCTAAAAATCTTTCTTTTAAAGATCTGTTGGTCACATACTTAACTGTTATCGAACACTGTGATTTTTCTGTTATATCAGTACTATCATCCGCAATTACGCCAAAAAAACAACAATCGGTGTCATTGATTTCTTTTTTTATATATTCTTGAATATAGTCATGTATGCAACCAATTAGTTCATTTTGTATAGTCTTAGATTGTCCCGTAAAAATATTACTAAATTTAGCACAATGTTCAGTAAGTTCGGCATTTCTTTTTATTAAGCATGCAAATATTTCCTTAAAATTGCCACGGTTAAAAGAATCTGTTGTTTCATTATGACCTCGAAATGCCAAGTCCTGTTTACCCAAAGTAATAGTAACATCAATTAAATCATTTAATTTTTTTCGAACATTTTCATTATAAACAATTTTATTAAGACTTGCATTTTCTTGTAGCGCATCCGCAATAGTCGCCCTATTTTGCTCCAGTCTTGTAAGTGCTACCGAATTTTTAATATGCTCTCTTGAACTTTCATGCGATTTTACTGCTCGTGAAAAATTTTTTAAATCCGAATATCCGCCCCCTGAACTCCAATTATTTTTGACGCAAACTAATAAAATACAAGGCCAACAATATAAGCTTTCTTTATAAATACTTCCGCATAGCCACCTATAAGTTTCGTACCAAGATATTTGAAAAGTTCTTGAATATTTTTTACCTTGCCTCTTATCGTTAAATATTGCTAAAATTTTCGGCGTCGGACGGCTACCTAATATCTGTTTCTTTTCAGTTTCGCTTCTTCTTAAAAAAGGCGTTTCAATTAATGAAGCAATAATGTCGTGAAGAGGATTAATTTCAAAAGCAAAAAGCAAATACAAAAAATGGAACGGTCCATCTTACCAAATCAAAACAAAACAAAAACTTACTCACGTGTATTTATTCACCTTAAAAGACAGAACGCCCTCAATCAGCGATTATCGCAATCTATTTCCTATTTCTTTCTCAGCCGCACGCACCACGTAAAAAGAAGCCGTTGGAATATTTCGCTAGTCATGTGATTTAAATAACCAATAAAAGCATATCCAAGCTACAGATTTATCGCCTCAAGAATGCAATAGAAAACGCGTGCATCGGCAATCGCCATCCCGCTCTGTCGTAATCAGGTGACTCGCCGGCATCGGCACCGGCCGTTGATAAATAGGTCAGAAGTCGAAACTTTCCAAGCTAAAATTATTTCGCCTCATTCGAGAGCACTTTCTTTAGGAATGGGTTTGCACGGATTGCACGGTCGCGATTTTTTGATGTGGTCAGAATTTTTTTTCTAAAATATTTATTATGGGATTATATTTTGTTTTTTTTTTTTAATGTTATTATGTTGTAAAACTGTTAAAAAGTATATTTCTAATTGGTAATAGATAAAAAGTTATATAAAAAAATTCTCTTTTCCTTTATTTTGGGGGTGAGGCGCGGCCTCAGAGGCCTACCCTGACGAGCCGCCACTGATGGTACTCCAATTTTGATTTCTTTGGGCTGACTCAATGCTCCACCTTTAACATAATTAGATACATTTTGAAAACATTCAACACTGATCCTCCAGATCATATAGCTATCCGCAATGTGCAGCAGCATAGCCTGAGGCATTGTGTCAAATGCCTCACAATAATTAGAAACTTACACAGATGTTTAACTTTTACAAATATTTGTGATTAAATACACAAAATGATTTAAAGTATTTCATTTTTTAAAATATAGCTATTATTATTACATCCAGGGTTAGGCTAACTTCAGAGTGGAAAAAATTCATATAAACTCTCTAAATAAACTTAATTAAAGTTATCATAGCAAAAATACAGTTGTCTGTATTTTAAAAACAAGACAATCTATCTTGTTAATCTTTTCAGAATTTGAAAGCTTGCTCCTTTAGCTTTAAGAAGCCAGTTATTTTGATTACTTCTTCAATTCGTTAAAAATAGTTCGTTCACACCTTAAATCTAGCTTCAAAAATCACCTATCATATTTAATATTTAGTCAAAAAGAGGGGTAGCAGCCATTAATTTCTTATAAAATTATTTGTAGTCAGACTTAAATTATTCATGTTGTAAAAAAGTGATATAATTTGTAGAATTTTGATCAAAACCAATGCAAACTAAGCTTCAAAAATGATTGGAAATTAAATATCAGTATTTTTTTTATTGTAAGGTTAAAAAACTCACAAAATTATACGTAGCTTCATTACGCAATGCAAAAAAAAAATTGAAGAAATGTGGATCACTAAAACATCTGTTTTTCTATAATTAATAATTATGGTCTGTTGCATTTGGAGAAATTGAAAAAGCAAAACATAATTATAGGCTCTGTTTACTATATCCAAGTTGGGCCCTGAATAATGTTGTCATACCAACCAAGTTATTTGTTTGAAATTGTTTTTGAATAATTTTAATAAGAAAAGTGGATTTTATTGTATTTAATAAATTTATTTGTTATTCCAGGCCTCAATATTTAACTCTTACCCCTGTTTACTGAATGGTAAAGCATTTTATCACCTTAACAAAAATATCCAACCTTATATCTTAGTTTTTGTTATTTGAAATAATCTGTGTAAATAATTTTTAACCGACTTCCAAAAAGGAGGTTATCAATTCGATCCTATTATTTTTTATGTATGTACATCGACTTCTGATTTGACCAATTTGGATGAAAATTTCAGGGAATATTCAGGATATTGTTAAAGTGGTCCCATAGCAAGCATATTAAAAATGGGGAATGGTACAATTTTGAATTGTTAATATGTCAAATTGCCCACTGATGTTCTTCGTATTTAATTTTTCTCAAAACTAATGCAATTGTTTCATATTCTTCCTTCATGATAGTAGAACGACCAATAGGAATTGAGCCATTTGTTACCGTTATGTAAAAGAACACATTTTAAACTACGTTTTGAACTGTCAATAAAAAGGCGCCAATCATCTGGAAGGTATTCAGGCAAACCCATTTCTTATATTGTTACAGAATACTAAGTCATTTTCCTGAGCGAAAAAAGGCAGCAGATCCGTATCTCTTTTACTATAAAATGTAATATTAGTATCTGGAGATTTTAAGTAGATAAAGTAGATTTTTTTCTTTTAATCTGGATACAAGTAATTCAGCGGATTCCTTTGAGAGATTCAGGTCTCTTATAAGATCGTTTAGTTCTTCTTGATTGAAACACTGCGGATTTGCTAAATCTGCGTCAAATTCGCTGTCGTTTTCTGATTGAATTCTTTGAACTTCGTCAGACGTTGATGTTTCTGTATCATCTTCTATCAGTTCGGGTAGACTGCTGAATGATGGAACGGGTATTTCTTCCAAATCCGCTACAGGCCTTCTTGCAGAATCTAGATCATGATATGTCCATTTGTGTCTATTGTTTCTATTTATGTCTTTAATATTAACGAGACAAAAATAGCAGTCGTCATGATGGTTTCGCGGTTCTCTTTAAACGATTGGTACACCAAATTTTAAGCACTTCCTCTTTCCAGTTGTCCAGTGTCGCAAATGTTCAACACATGTTTTACATATGAAATGTGGGGCCCAAGATTTATCTTGATCGCCTAAATGAACGCCAAAATAGGCAAAATAAGCTCTTTTCACAAAGTCAGAAATCGTTTTTCTGCTCTCTTTCAAAGTGTATTCACCACACACATAACAAAAAACATCGGGATGATTTACACAGGTACGTCTGCTTGTCGATGCCATTGTTTCAGTTTAGCGTATTGATACTACAAAACGACTAAAATTTACACAAAATGATAGCACAACTTTACTTGGGAAAACTCAGTAATATACTAAATCGAGTGCAGCCAAGCAGGTATAGAAGGATCAGGTCATAGACAATTACAGGTATAAAAGTAATTAAGAGCAGTGTATTGAGTAGTTCCTAGTATAGGAAAATTGGGTCAGGGACAATTTCAGGTACTCATTTGGTTAATTAGGTTCTGGTAAATATCTATTTTGACGATTAAGTACATATTTATCTCTTTATTTGTTGTCCTTTATCAGTAAAAAATATCAATTAACCTGTAACCTGTATCTCAAAAACTAGAGCTGATAGAAAAAATCTGGTAGCATTTTTGGAATCAGCACATTAAAAACATCTAAAATCAGATGTTAGATTTCCGGCACCAAATTTTTGTTTTCATTTTGTTACCCTGTGAATTGATCATTTAAATGACAAAAATACTATTTGTTTGCCTGTCATTGTTATTATATTTTATTGTTGGTAAAATTATTTCTAATACAACCTGTCTTTAATTGTCACGGTTTTAATATGATAATTTTAAAATGATGCACATATAGATATAGACCATTAATTTAATTATATTTCAATAAAAACTTTAAAGTAACAAATGTCCACTCAGACTCTGTGACATCAAGAGAATACATTTTTCATTTTTCACTCTAATGTTATACTTCATTCCGCAGCAAAGCTTAACTCTCAAATTACTTAATCACTTAAGCTTTTCATTCTACTATCATGAAGGAAGAATATGAAACAATTGCATTAGTTTTGAGAAAAATTAAATACGAAGAACATCAGTGGGCAATTTGTGTTTTTTTAAAATTTTTAATTTATTTAAAAATGGTTAACTTCCTCCTTGGACAGCAGAGTGGTTATACAAAATATCCTTGTTTTTTGTGCCTTTGGGACAGCAGAGCTAAAAATGAGCACTGAGTTAACAAAAATTGACCTTCAAGAGATGTCATGATTCAAGGAAAACAAAACGTGATCAACGAACCTTTGGTTTCAAGAGAAAAAATCTTACTTCCGCCCTTGCATATCAAGCTAGGCCTAATGAAGCAATTTGTGAAGGCTTTAAATCGAGATGGAAATTGTTTTGGGTATTTGTCACGTAAATTTCCTTGCATTAGCACGGAAAAACTAAAAGCTGGTATTTTTGATGGTCCTCAAATAAGGCAACTTGTTAAAGATCCACAATTCACCACATCAGTGAACGAGACTGAATCTAACGCTTAGTGTCCATTTGTTCAAGTAGTACAAAATTTTCTTGGCAATCATAAAGCAGAGAATTACGTAGAATTAGTTGAAACTATACTTTCATATTTCAATATTCTCAGCTGTAACATGAGTATAAAAGTTCATTACCTCCACAGCCACAGATCGTTTTCCAGAAAACTTAGGTGATTGTAGTGAAGAACAGGGGGAAAGATTCCATCAGGATATTAAAACTATGGAAGATCGCTATCAAGGACGATGGGATAGCCACATGATGGCGGACTACTGCTGGAGCCTTCAGCGAGACTGCCCTAGTAAACTTCATTCTAGAAAGTCGTATAAAAGAAACTTTTTATGTGATTAGTGACTAATGTAATTATGTAAATTAAGTTTTTGCAATCAATACTTAAATCCATCAATAAATTGTTTTTTTAACTGCCAATAGTAATATTATATATTATAACAGTTATAACGTAAAATATATACACAATTTTTTTTTAAAACTAGATCTGATAGACAAAATCTGAGACCTTTTTTACATTCTGCATCCAAAAATTACCCAGGAACAGTTAAAAAATCGCAGGCAGCAAAATATGTGTTGGCTGTGATCATCTAATAATGTACAGGAATATTGATTATAAATTGAACCCTCTATTTTTTTATAGGATACCCATGTTATTATATGTCCATTAAATAGGCATCTTTTTGCTAATCATAAATATGTTAGGTTTGATACCTTTACCTTTAAAGACAGAAAAACCATGTCATAAGAGTCAAGTTATTCATATCGGTGTTATGTTTTCTCTAACATCTCTTATAATAAATATATTGTCAATTTCCTCAGTTGTGTTTCACTATAAATGTGTGAAACTTGACATAATTATAATTAGCAACAAGAGACCCATTTGATGGACATATACAGGGTGTACCATCAAAACAAAAAAAAATTGTCATGCTTTTCCGAAAAACACCCAGTATACATAGAAAATAATGGATTAAAAATCTACAATTTCTGCATTTACCAATTTTTTCTACCTCTTTCAACAAAAAAGTTAAATGGAGCTTTAATTTATGATCAATCAAAATTCTTATGCAATCATAAAACACTTACTTCATTTTGAAGTATTCAAGATTTTTGTATAATTATATAATATGATTTGTTCTTAAATTCCAATGGAATTTGGTTATATATCCTTGGCACCATTTATTATGAGTTTATTTTGACAAATAATGACATTGTGTCAAAGTCAGTTAAATAAGATATTGTTTAAACTAGATTTTTCTCAATTAAAAAATATTTTACTTAGTCAGACATTAAACAAAGCACTACAGGTATTATAAATTCAAATTCAAAAAACATTTATTGTGTAAAGATTAAAAAAAAAAAAAGTCAATATTACACAAAAGGACAAGGTACACTAGATAGTGGTATTAACAACCAGGCCCCAATATGAGATAATGCTTTCCGTCAATGTCTATCCCTCTTGAAATACTGTCTCAAACTTTAGCCTTATTAGCCTTAAAATATGATACCTTAATGTAGAGCTGATAATTGTGATATGTCGGAATCTATATATAAAGCTATTGTAGGATACCTTTTTACTGGTTTGGATTTATTTATTTAGAAAACTTTTAACATTTATTTGAATAAAGACTTTAAAAGATATACCATAATTTTTTTAACAATACGCAGTCTTATAAGTTTATCGGCCAGTTCCCAACATATGGTAAAGTCAACAATAAGATGTAATATTTTTAGGAAACTCTATAAGATTAGGCTATAAAAGTTTATATTTTAAAAGTTAATTGATAAAATAATTTACAAGATCTAAACTACTTTATACCAGTTAATAAACTTAAGAATCTGAAAGCATGAAATTAATTGAGGGTATCTTCGAAAGACGTTTGTCATTTATAATTATATCATCTACCTAACTTTTTCTTAAACCATACTTAAATTAAAAAAAAATTAAAGGTGTGATGTGCGAAATCTAGCATACTTACTAAATTAACTTATTACTGAAATATGGGGAAAAATTATTCAAATTTCTAATCCACTTTAGCTATATATGTTTAATCAATATACAAAATATGTGATACACTTTAAAGCAATAAAAAAATGTATTCAACATAGATTTAAAAATAAAGTTGACACTACATTTATCATATGGTGCATCTTTTTTAATTCTCAAACTACACACTTTCTCAGCTACAGTAATTATAAATGAACCATTTTATGTGACAAGCATATTTAGTAAATTTAAAGGTGCAGAATTTGAAGCTTCCATATAACAAAGAGTCCCAATTATTACATTGATGGAATGGGCTATAATTGGGGCTATATGACACTCGGATCAATACACGTAACTAAAGTATTTTCTTTCTTCCTATGCAAACAGGGCAACAAAGAGTACTTAAGTATGACTATAATATACTACTATCTGCAATGCACATATGAGCAGAACTAAATTTCTAAGCCTTGTCTACGATACCTATATCAAACGTCAAGAAGACTTGCATTGGTCCTAAAACAAATTATAATTAATAAAGTACCTGCATGAATAACAAGCTTAGGGAAAATTATTATATTAACAATCTTATAAAATACTAATCAATATGTGACTGATAAAAACTGATTTTTAGAAAGGTATTTGTTTAGGATCAGGATAGAAAATTAAACATTAAAAAAACTTAAAGGAAAAGGTTCAAATTATGTGTCTCAAAAAGCTCACAAAACAAATTAGTTAAAAGATTTTGTGTAAAACTTTGTTTTATCTTTAGGTAGGGAACAATATCCACATTAATAACAAATGGGGACTCAATCCTATAAACTAACAAATAAGATTATCTGAGTGTAAGACTCCAAAAACTGAAATGGTTGCAACGTTATACCATATTCACACTATTCTAAAATAAACATATCCACTTTAAAAGTAGAAGGGTAAAAATCATCTCAATGCAAACAAGCCATAACCTCTTCTTGGGCTTTCCAACATTCCAACAATTTTATTTTTCAATATTCAATCTCCATTATTCCATTTAATAAAAATTGTCCTGTGATAAACAAATGCTTTATAATAAACAAAAAAAAACGGTCAAAATATTTTCACATCAAAGTTAGAATGCAGGCAAATACGCTAATATCATTTTTTCATGGTGTGGTTTTGATTAACAATAAACAACATATTTATTTTATCAATAAAACTTGACAACACAGCACGCCTATTGAAAGAATTTTTAGCAGTAGCGTACCAATAGGGCCCGCAGGGCCCGCGTTGTGGTCGGGCCCCAGAGGTCCAGGGGGGCCTCTCGATCTCAAGCAAGCTACTTACAGAATTTGCTTACATCCCATAATTTTCTAAAATCAAATATATTTTGTCTTATCACACCCATTTTATAGCAAAATTTGACAACACGCCAGTGTAGTCGAAAACTGCAAAAAGTGGCAACGTTACAGTGACGCGACGCGTTACTATGACGACCGACTGATTTCCGAGAGTCGTAGGCCATGCTGTGGTCCTCTCTCGCGTGATTGAGACTAAACACATTTACTGTTGAGTGCTTTATTCGGATATTGCGTCGCGACGTAACAGCTTAATATTATAATCAGGCAATTACTAATTAGTGTAACGTGAAAGTATTGTTTTATGTTTATTATTTTACTTTGATAGTATAATATTATTATATTTATATTATCAGGTTCACGAAAATATTTAAGTGGAGCACAGAAAAGAAAACTGAATGAAATAAAGGAAGAGGAGAAAAAAACTAGTCAAAATAGATAGTTTCTGAAGATCTCAAGCAACCATGTACATCTACCAGTTCTTTAAGTACGGCAGAATCGACAATTTCTGAAGAAAATAAGCACCTAGGAATGGATATTAATATTACTGATACAAATGATTCATCAGGAGATGAAGAATCTGATTTAACACAAACAACAGTATTTTGTAGTGATATAGCTTCATTTTTAAATACTCATTTGGATGAAAATTCCAAAAAAGAACTTGTACAAATCGGCCCCACAGACCTTTAGGACCTTTCCCTAAAGATGATTTAAACAGGTCATTCAGTACGGCTTATTATGAAAAAAGGACTACGACCGGACAGGAGTTAGAGAGGTAAGTAAAATTTGTGAGTTTCTTTTTTTTATTTTAAACTACATTTTTATTTTAGGTTCTGAATATCATACTCACAAATACTAGATAGGGTATATTGTCACCCTTGCTGGCTGTTCGCTGATAGGAGTAATCCTTCTTTTAATCCCTCTTGGACAACGGGAAAATTAAACGATTGGCAAGGAATCTCAAAAAAAATTTCAAGACTTGAGAACTCAGCAGTCCATATAGAAGCATGTTTGCTGCACTGCAACAGATATCATATTTAAAAAATGAAAATGAAAAATTAAAAAAAGTACTAAAAAGGCTCATTGACGTCACAAGAACTCTCGCAATTTGTAATTTATCTTTTCGAGGACACAGAGACATTTCCTCCACAGATGAACATAAGCCAGAGGCTGATTCACCAAAAGGAGTATTTTTAAATATAGTAAAACTTTTGGGAAGATATGATCCAGTGCTTGGATTACACATAAATAAAAAATCGAAGACATTACTTAAGTAATAAATCCCAAAATAAATTTATTGCATTGATTTCTGACGAGATATTGCAATCCATTGTTGAAGACATTAAAGCGAGTCCATTTTTACACATCAGTAGAAAATACCAGCTTAGTATAGCTATAAGACACACTAATATAAAAGCTAATAAAATGCATGTTCATGAATCATTTTTGAGATTTACAGAAATGAGAAATCAAACAGGTAAAGACTTTGAAAAAGAAATTTTAAAGTTTTTAGAGAAACATGAAATTTGTCTTAAACAATGTAGGGGTCAGGGGTACAGGGGCGAAGCGTGATTTTTTATGATGGATAGGCTGAGTGGGACATAGCAAAGGCATCACCATAAGAAAAATTTTTTGAAGTGCCACGCCCAAAAATTTTGCTTATAAATAATAAACAATATTCGCTATACCAAGAATTAAATTAAGCGCAATAAGTTATAAAGCATTAAATAAAACTTACCGTCACTTTAATTATTCCAGATTTTAATAAATTAAAAAACCAGTTAACACACAACACAAGTATTTGTTCCTTTAAACATTATAAAATACAAAATTCAAATATTAGTTTGTAAAACTTTAAATGTTTGTAATTTTGAAGTCTATACCTTTCTGTAAACAAGTTCTATTCGCCTATCCTTTTTCTCGGCAAATAAGTCTATCACACGCGTAAGAAACTCTTGTCGCTTGGAAGAATCCTTAACAAGTCCTTTTTCAATGGCTAATGTTGACAAATTTGATAGGCGTTCATTGGACATGTTATTTCGCAGAAAAGTCTTTATTCTCTTCAGTGTACTCATACTTCTCTCACATGATGCTGATGTTGCCGGGATACTCAAAATTAGTGATAGCAGTTTTGTAGTTTCAGGTAAATTATCTTGAAGCTCGTTAGTAATTAAAACTTTAAATAACTCTTTAGGGGGCAAATATTTATCGGCACTTCCATAAATATAAGTAAGTTCTCCTTTTAGTTTTAGTTCGTCGAAAAATGGATAAACTGTGATGAGTTTTTTTAGATGCTTGTGGGGAAAATTCTGGGGTGAATTAAAACTTTCAAATTTTTTATCATTTAAAAGCTCCAGGAAATCTAATTTTTCCAGTTCCTTAAATCTATTTTCCATATTGACAATAATATTGTCCAGTATTTCAAATGAGAGAATTCTAAGGCGCCTAACTAATTTGTCATTAAATTTTAAATTACTTGCTCTTTCATCTCCATCATCTTCACTTTCTGTGTTTTCCCGAGTATTAACTTTGATACATAACAATTTTTGAGCCTCCATAACACATTTTTCTATTGTTTTATCAGTTCTTAATAGTTTAACTGAATTTAAGCAATTTTGTACCTCAGTATTACATCTATTGATATCCATACATTTTTTTTGTAAGATGTCAAAAAAAACACTTGTATATTCAAATATATAATTGTATAAATGCAACAAAAATACAAATTTAGGATCACTAAGACTTCTTTTCAGCCCAACTGCTGAATTTATAGATATACTATCCCAGCCGCTATCATTAAGAATACTTTGAAATGCCGCTTTTAATTCTGAATAATGGGCAATTATAGTGGAAACACCGCGAGAATGATAATTCCATCTAGTTTCACAAGGGTGAGGTAATTTAAATCCTTTTTCCCGAAGGAGCATGCTTCTTTTTGTTGAGCGACTAAAGAAGGTATGAAAAGCTGTTAAACTAGCTACGAACAATTTAACGTCTTTTATGGATTTGCAAGCATGGATTAATACCAAATTTAGCTGATGAGCATAGCAGTGAATAAACAATGCATGTGGATAAGTTTGTTTGATGATAGTATTAACTCCTCCCGTTGTTCCAGCCATAGCGCTCGCCCCGTCATATGTTTGACAAATTAATTTATTTTTATTTATTTTCCAGCTTTCCAGAACACCTTGTATTACCTGTGCCGATTTATCCTGAGAAACGTCATAAAACCCAACAAATCTTTCCTCAATTTCCCCATTTACAATATTTGCGTACCGAAAAATTATGCTAAGCTTGCTTTGACTGAAACATCCGTTGTTTCATCTGCTTGAATTGAAACATAGTATGCGTTATTTATTTCGGTTAAGATTTTTTCATTAATTACACATGTAACGCATTCAATCAAATCATTTTGAATGTCCGATGAGGTACCCTTAAATACAGTGGAATGAAATTAAATGATTTTTTAGGTGTGTTTCCTCTTCCGCCAAAAAATCTAAAATTTCTAAATAATTTCCTTTATTTAAGGAATCCTCTGACTCGTCATGCCCACGAAACGCCAGCTCTTGTCGTGCTAAAAAACATGTCGTTGAAACGAGTCTTTTTAAAGTTAGTCTATTTTGGTCCACCTTTTCATTATGTTTTATAGCACTTAAACGGGCACTTTCAGACAGAACATGGTCTATTCTTACCTTTCCGATTTGCTTAAATTTAATAGAAGATGAAATATGACTTGCAGAACTTTCGTGTTTCTTAAATTTTGCGATCATATTTTTTAGGCTTTCAACCCCAAGGCCTACCTTACAAAATTCTTTTTCACCTGACGAAAATAGTAAACAATAAAAACAAAACAGTTTATTTCTCTTAACACTTCCTGTCAACCATTTATATTTTTGATACCACACATTCTGAAATCGACGCATAAATTTACCATTTCCCTCCTGTTTTTCCATTATCAAATTTGGAGTCGGTTTTTTCTCTTTTATTTTTAGTTTGTCCTCTAAAGATAAATGCGAAAAATAATTTACGTTGCTTAACAAAAAGTCTACTAAATCATCACACATTAAACCGCTAATCAACTCCATACTGTTCGTAAAACCGAAAGAACCATCAAACTAAACGACAAATACAACAAAATAGTACCGCGAACTCTCCGTCAACTCAAATATGTCTTAAAGCTGCTCTCCAGGCGAGCCTAAATGCCTGCTAGTCTGCAATCCTTTTTTCCGCATCATATATGACAGAAAAGCCGGACCGACGCGACGAATGCCGATCACCCAGGGCCACGGGTAATTATTTTATTAAGGCTAAACTCGCATAGCCTTCTCTGTCGAGCGCCAATTGCCATGCCTCCGTCTGCAGCAAATTTAGAATGTATAGGGCGACCGCGCCGAAAATGTTATATGTTATATAAAATATGGATATCATAAATGTTTTAATTTTAATGCGAAATGATTCATTATTATTTTTGTATTTAATTATATAAGTAATTTTGGGTAGGCTGCGCCTTACAGCCTTAATGGACGCTTCGTCCCTGCAGGGGTATGATGGAGCTGCAATTATGAGCGGTTAGTACGCACATTTGTAATTTAAATGATTGGGTAGAGTAAAAAATAATAGACCCAAAATAACTATTATTTTATAAATCCTAAAAAAAATTAATGTATAATTTACGGTTACTTATAAATAGGTAAATATTTTAACAACAGGATCGCCATATTATCTCACTTTAAGTGCTCTATATTTATGCTAAAATGTGTCTCAAAGAAACATTTTTCAGATCAGAATTTCTAAAGACAAAATTGATAATCTGTCAAAGTGTCAAAAATCTTATCAAATAGTGAATTCCGTTTTTTATTTTTCCTTCTTCATTATATATTATATCAGAACTAAAAAAAAATGCAAACGGCACACAGTGTATGTGTCATTTTGTGAATTTTATATACATATATTTTTATTACATGTATAATGATTAGCCCTGTTATTAGTGTATATTTTTTACTAAATGCTATTTTTTACTAAATACTTCTTGTTAACAATCCTTTCGGTAATACTTTAGAGTTGTGTATTATTTGAGGCTAGGAACCAGACAAAAAAACAAAAGTATTTTTTTAAGTTGTCAACGTTTCCAAACTTTATTGCATCTTCAGGACAAATTAAGTCTGACTTTTAGTATCATATAATATATAATGTAAACTTGGAGAAACGTAGGTATTGGTTGTAGAGCCACACAAAAGGATACAAATGACAAACATACAACAAAAATGGACTGGACGATGTCAATAATAATTTTTAACATCGTCCAGTCAATTTTTGTCACACTATTCAGTCCTTTTATGTATTTTTTAGCGAAAGTCTGCCTCGTTGGCAAGCGTTAAACACTGAAATAAAAAACAGTAAAACTGTGGGATCCACTTTAAAAAAACGATGTCCGACCAAATGGTCATCCAGGGCCGAATCTATAATTTCATTAAAAGGTAACTATTTAGCCGTCGTTAAATGTTTGTCAAATCTTGTTTTAATAGCAAATAAAAAACCTGATAGGGATGAGGTAAAGGCCTTACAAAATAAAATTGAAAATTTTGAATTCATATTTTTGTTAATATTCCAAGGAAAAATATTTGAAATAATCTATTTACTTTCAAAATGTTTGCAAAAAAGTAATATAGATATTGGACAAGCCACAGATTTAATAGCAAATATTTCAGATCAATTAGGGAATTTGAGAAATAATTTTGAAAATATTTTTGAGATTTCTGTAACAATGGTAAATGAATGGGACATTGAGCTACAATTCACAGACAAAAGAATTGGTACTGTTAAAAATGTTTTTGATGAAACAACGGTTGATGAACCAATTGAAGACCCTAAGAATCGTTTAAGAATTTCAGTATTTAATGCTTGTTTAGATATTATTTTAGTACAAATAAAAAATAGATGTGAGGGATTCAAAAATGCCTATTCAAAATTTGATATTTTAAATCTCAAAACACTTCTTAAAGCGCAAGAAGTGAAAATTATTAATAAAGTGAATGAACTAGTTTTAAAAATATCCAGACGACCTTACACAAAACCTTGCGTCTGAGCTAATTCAAATAAAAATCTTGTATACTTATGTAAACCTAAAAAATTTTAACAGTATTAAGGAATTTTCTAATTTTATTTTTGAAAAAAATCAATTGTTGGTTAGTAGTGTACCTGAGATTTGCATCGCATTTCAATTATTTCTGGTACTTCCTGTAACATCTGCTCAACCAGAAAGAACATTTTCAAAACTTAAATTAATAAAAAGCTTTGGAAGATCGACAATGAGCGAATCGCGCCTAAGTTCATTAGCATTAATTTCTATAGAAAATGAACGGGCACAAGATATAGACTTAGATAAAATAGTAAAAAAATATTTGATTTCACACAAAACATTTTAATTTTTTTACTTTACTTAAACCAATTTGAAATGCGATGCAAACCATAATACCATATTTATAGTTGCAGTGTTTTATTTAAGAAAACATGGTTCTTGGGATTAGACCGTGTCAAATTGGAATTACTATCCGACGTTTCGCCTTCGATTGCACGAGGCATCTTCATGGATTTTTACTCCACGAGATCTGAACACTGAATGAGCTCGAAGAGATTCAGGCGGGCTTTTATACCCGACTTGTGCTCACCGAACCGTGACCCTGTGTTAAGATCGGTTTCCACGTGTGATGTAGACCGTAACCCGTATCCCTATTGAAATTTTTTGTATGTTTAAATATTTCAATAGATTCTCTAACTTTTCGTTTATAAAAACCTGGAACCAATGCTAGAACCTTGGTTTCCTTTACATTTATGAAATGGCCAGTGTTATGCTGGTGTTCAGCTACAGCAGATTGAACAATTTGTTTCTTTTTAATACATCGTTCATGTTCCTTAAGTCTAGTTGATATTGAGAGTCCTGTTTCTCCCACATACACTTCTCCACAGGAGCAAGGAATTTTATATGCTCCTTCTGTTTGGAAAGGTACAAGATCTTTCAGGGATCGCAAGCATTATCCAATCTTTTTATGTGTATTGAAGATTGTACGTATGTTGGACCGCCGAAATAATCGTCCTATTTTATCTGTAGTGCCTTGTATGTAAGGAAGAACAACACTACCTAATGGTGGCTCTTTATCATTCTTCTTTGGCGGAGTTGGTTTACTATATCTTTTAATTGCACGCGTAATATCTTCAGTGCAATAGCCATTCCCTTTGAGAGCTTCGGTCAGTTTCGATGTTTCCGATGTTAAAGAATCTTGATCAGAAATCGAAATAACTCTGAATACTAGTGAGTTAATAACCGATTTCTTTTGTGCTGGATGAGAATTTGCATTTAAGTATCTATTTGTATGCGTCGGTTTTCTATACACAGAATGTTCTAAGGTACCATTTTCCTTCCTTTGAACACATACATCTAGAAAGGGAATTGTTCCATTAGATTCAATTTCCATCGTGAACTTGATATTATGATGTTGCTGATTAAGGTGGTCCAGAAATATGTGGGGGGATTTAGGGATCTTTTCTCTCGTGGAGTAAAGATCCCTGAAGATGCCTCGTGCAATCGAAGGCGAAACGTCGGATAGTAATTCCAATTTGACACGGTCTAATCCCAAGAACCATGATTTCTTAATTGACCAAAACCGTGAAAGCTTCCGTTCTATGTTAGCTAACCTCTATGGGGAGGACACCAAGAAGGATGCCAAAACTTTTGGCATTGCGGAACAACAAGAAGAAGTTACTCTGCCAGTTGGCCTTTCTCCTTAGATGGCGAGATGAAGATGTAGTACCGAAATCGCTACAGGTGAGCCATCACATTACTTCTAGAACTGCTAAGAATATTTATAAGCGTGCTAGCAATGCATTAGTTAGATAAAGGATTAAGGCAACACGTCGTGATTTAGATACAAATGCCCGAAAACTATTAGAAATTCATCTGAAATTAGCTTCTAGACTAGAAAGAACTACATTTACAACTTTGGACAACATTACCAACGCACAGGCAGAAAAATGATGAGAATTTGCATTTAAGTATCTATTTGTATGCGTCGGTTTTCTATACACAGAATGTCCTAAGGTACTATTTTCCTTCCTTTGAACACATACGTCTAGAAAGGGAATTGTTCCATTAGATTCAATTTCCATCGGGAATTTGATATTATGATGTTGCTGATTAAGGTGGTCCAGAAATATGAGAAGATTATCCTGTCCATGAGGCCAAACAACAAAAGTATCATCTACATATCTTAACCAGTGCTTCGGTTTTAGTGGAGCGGATGTTAGAGGAATATCCTCAAAGGCTTCCATAAAGATATTCGCTACCACAGGTGATAGAGTAGATCCCATAGCTGCCCCTGAAGTTTGTTCATAAAAAGTTCCTTGAAAAATGAAATAAGTAGATGTAAGACAAGCTTCCACTAGATCTATTAAGTTCTTATCGAGATTATTATTATCCAGTATGTCTGATATAATAATGGAAATTGAGTCGTTGACAGGAACATTTGTGTAAAGTGATTCTACATCGAAACTGACCAAAATATCTTCGGGATCCAAATGGATTGTCTTAAGTTTTTCCACGAAATGTGCAGAGTTTTTAATAAAAGAATCTGTTTTTCCAGTAAATGGATTAAGAAAATTTGAAAGATATTTACCTAGTTTGTATGTGGGCGAGTCTATTGCACTGACGATCGGTCGAAGTGGTACGTTGAAGTACCAGAATGTTTGCGTCTTCGTTTAAGGTCTTCATTGCTGTTTTTTTTTCGGCTGCGGAGAGGTTCGACTTCGGTGGTTTTGAGTTTTTAACGATCTTCGCTGTCTCATATCTGACTGCATCGTCTTGTTCCACTGGTAATCTTCTGATTGCCACTTCAACAGAAGATACTATGTCTTCTACGGGAATGCTACTTGATGCTATTGCGAAGTTTTGGCCCTTGGAAAGGACGGAAAGTTCTGCTTCGGATAACGGCTTCGATGACAGGTTGATAATTGTGTTCTGCGGAAGTTTCACTGGATTTTTTCTGTTCAGGAGGGCTTCAAACTTCTTTTGTTGCTTAAGTGTAACTTCTTGATGGATTTTTTCTGCCTGTGCGTTGGTAATGTTGTCCAAAGTTGTAAATGTAGTTCTTTCTAGTCTAGAAGCTAATTTCAGATGAATTTCTAATAGTTTTTGGGCATTTGTATCTAAATCACGACGTGTTGCCTTAATCCTTTCTCTAACTAATACATTGCTAGCACGCTTATAAATATTCTTAGCAGTTCTAGAAGTAATGTGATGTCTCACCTGTAGCGATTTCGGTACTACATCTTCATCTCGGATTCTAAGGAGAGAGGCCAACTGGCAGAGTAACTTCTTCTTGCTGTTCCGGAGATCGCCAAAAGTTTTGGCATCCTTCTTGGTGTCCTCCCCATAGAGGTTAGCTAACATAGAACGGAAGCTTTCACGGCTTTGGCCAATTAAGAAATCATGGTTCTTGGGATTAGACCGTGTCAAATTGGAATTACTATCCGACGTTTAGCCTTCGATTGCACGAGGTTTCTTCAGGGATCTTTACTCCACGAGAGTAAAGATCCCTGAATCCCCCCACATATTTCTGGACCACCTTAATCAGCAACATCGTAATATCAAGTTCACGATGGAAATTGAATCTAATGGAACAATTCCCTTTCTAGATGTATGTGTTCAAAGGAAGGAAAATGGTACCTTAGGACATTCTGTGTATATAAAATCGACGCATACAAATAGATACTTAAATGCAAATTCTCATCACCATCCAGCACAAAAGAAATCGGTTATTAACTCACTAGTATTCAGAGCTATTTCGATTTCTGATCAAGATTCTTTAACATCGGAAACATCGAAACTGACCGAAGCTCTCAAAGTGAATGGCTATTGCACTGACGATATTACGCGTGCAATTAAAAGATATAGTAAACCAACTCCGCCAAAGGAGAATGATAAAAAGCCACCATTAGGTAGTGTTGTTCTTCCCTACATACATGGCACTACAGACAAAATAGGACAATTACTTCGGCGGTCCAACATACGTACAATCTTCAATACACATAAGAAGATTGGACAATGCTTGCGATCCCCGAAAGATCTTGTACCTTTCCAAACAGAAGGAGTATATAAAATTCCTTGCTCCTGTGGAGAAGTGTATGTGGGAGAAACAGGACGCTCAATATCAACTAGACTTAAGCAACATGAACGATGTATTACAAAGAAACAAATTGTTCAATCTGCTGTAGCTGAACACCAGCATAACACTGGCCATTTCATAAATGTAAAGGAAACCAAGGTTCTAGCATTGGTTCCAGGTTTTTATAAACGAAAAGTTAGAGAATCTATTTATATATTTAAACATACAAAAAATTTCAATAGAGATACGGGTTACGGTCTACATCACACGTGGAAACCGATCTTAACACAGGGTCACGGTTCGACGAGCACAAGTCGGGTATAAAAGCCCGCCTGAATCTCTTCGAGCTCATTCAGTGTTCAGATCTCGTGGAGTAAAAATCCCTGAAGATGCCTCGTGCAATCGAAGGCGAAACGTCGGATAGTAATTCCAATTTGACACGGTCTAATCCAAAGAACCATGATTTCTTAATTGACCAAAGCCGTGAAAGCTTCCGTTCTATTACAGTTGACTTTTGTGTTAGTTATATAATATGTTTATTGATTAAAAAAAAGTTTTAACGTTTTCTTTTGTAAACATAAAATAGTACTTATACAAGTAAACATTCATAGGATGTATATCACGAGTTGACTTACTTAAAATCATCAGAAAATAGAAAGTCTAAAAAAAGAAAAATATATGAGGTGTTAAGTTTAAAATAACTATTGAGGTCACTTCCGGAAACGACTTTCAATTGTCAATTGTCTTTATCTTTATCTTAAAAATATTCAATATATTAAAACATATTACTTACCGTACCACTTCTCTCTATATACCAATCTGAAATGTCACTGTAGGCAGTAGTTTCGTTGTCACCCATTATATTAATTTGCTTGGTGTAGAGTGGGGGCCCCCGTAAAAATATTGCGGGAGGGCCAAAACATGCTAACCCTAAGATTGGCCGGTAGTTCGTAACATTGGATCTGTCACAACTCTTGGAGATTTGAGTGAGTGTTGTTTTTTTTCAAGTAGTGGGAAATTTGCTTTGTCTTAGTGAATCTTGGTATATAGACTTAGAGATATTAGAATTAGTGGTAAACTTAATGTTGGACTGCAATTTTTTGCAAATACTGCAGCTATCCCATCACAGCCAGGACCCTTATTAACATCCAATTTAACTAGTTTATGAAACACTTTGTCCGCAATGTCGACTATTTTAAGGTTATCGTTGATCCATGGTGTGTTCTGAATAACATCAGCTGGAATGGAATTGTTGCCAGAAACTACATAGACGGACTGAAAGAAATTTGCTATCTGCTACTTCCTTGATATGGGATGAAGTTTGATTGTTAAAGTGCATTTGGTTAGGATATTCTTGTAAATATCGTTTAGATTTTTAGTACTTCCATAAATGTTTAGCAATATAAGTTATATTGTGCTGAGATCGAGCAACAAGTTCTAAATAACCCTTTTGAATGCTGTTCTTTTTTATTGATTTTATTTAATAGCTTGTTATTTTCATCATAAAAGGAAATCCACCGAGATTTTTTCAGATTATTACGTTTGAGCGTCCCTAGATATGGCGATGACTTGGTAACATTTTGGTAAAAATCCAATATGGCAAAAGAAAATGGCAGCCTAGTGGAACGTTAAAAAAATAATGACTGAAAAATTAATTCTGAAATTTTCTTCAAAACTCAAATATTACGTAGAAACCAAATGGTAAAAATTTGAGTACGAATCCAATATCGCGAAACAAAATAGTGGTATAATAAAATATTTAAAAAATCAGCTGATTAATTTCAAATTGTGTGCACGGTTTAAGTATGATGTAGAGACGAACTGGTAAAATTGTGGTATGGATTCAAGATGGCGTAACAAAATGGCGGCCAAATAAAATCATCCTCCCAGGTTTTACATATCTTCACGTTTTATCGTCCCTAGAACATGTTTTTTTAATTCCGTCGATCTGTCTGTCAGTATGTCTGTAAATCTGTCAGTTTGCAGCTTAGCTAAAAAACGACTTACCCGATTGACATCAAATTTTGGTAAAAATATAAGGGTTTACCTTAAATTTTGAATTAAGTCTTACATAGAAATGAACTGGTAACATTTTGGTACGAATCCAAGAAACAGGCAAGTAAATAGGGGAGGGGAGTCCAGACCCTCTGGAGTTCCCGAAACTCTAAAAATATTTTGATATGGACATGTTTCTTCCTAATTGATATTTTATTTGATCAACTACAGGGGAGAAAGTTTGATCCAACATAAGTAAAAACTGCAATTGATAATTTTGAAAAGTGCAATTAGAAACATTAGGAAAAAAATTAATGAGATGTGACTGAAGCCTCAAATTTATCCAATGACAAGCATAAAAGTAAAAGGAAATACCCAATCAATTTTGATCACCTTGTTGTCGCTGTAGAAGTTTGTAATGTCATTATAAATTCGGCAAAAGATAGATTTGCTTTTAAAGGTCAATTTCTAACTGCGCTTTTTTTCTTCGAAATTTTCTTAACCGCTATTTGCTTAGCTTGTCAAGAAATAGACAAGGAACGACTGTAGAGAATTAAAAGGTACATTACCACAAAATGTTTGATACAAAATAATTTAGAACAGACGGAGATTAAAAGAAAGCAAAAAACTATTAGAGATTAGAACAACCCCTATGTCAACATTAGATATGGAGTGTTGTTTTGTCACCCTGAAATGTATTAAGTCCTTTATCCGGAATTCAATGTCTCAAAATGTTTTAAGTGCTTTCTGTTGAACAGGAGTTCATATCGCAAGTTACGAGCTTTAACGAACCAATTATTGACAAATTTGTTCCAAGAAATGAGCGGACGATTGACTTGATTTAAAAAGTATTTTAAAATATGGTCTGTTTAGTTTATCCTAATCCTTAAAACCGTAACCTAGTTTTATCATAAACATTTTTAATATTAAAAATAGATTATCATGTTTCCATAAATAACCCAAGCTCTACTTAAAACTATTAAAATGTAGAACACCTGTATAATTTTATCAGGAGCAGCCCCTGATCAGTGTGCACCATTTAAAATGTTTAATGGTTGTGACCCCATCTCATTCGGTATGTCCCGAAAGAAAGATACCCCGTCTCTCAACAAAAATCAAGGCTGCTCAGATAGTAAAAAGGAACCCACCTATTCAGTTTGAAACCTTCCACCATGGTAACAATCAGCGTTTAGCGTCAATTGAGAGAGAAAAGATGAACGTCATTCACCCCCTGCCTGAACATATTTTGTCACTCCATTCAGATCTGTTATGGCTACTAGGCAAAACTCGGAAAAACTTGCCAATCAGCGGATGGAATGGTTTTATGGAAGAAGCCACATAAGACAAAATGGTTAAAACATCGAAGTTTCAACCACCCATCATCACAATATGACACCATACTAACAATTCTCCGGCTTGCCATTGATAAATGTTGAATCTATAGACAGAAAACCAGCACTGTAACCTTTGATCAACCATTGTACATCAAAGCTAAAGAGATCATTGCGAACTGCCCCGACACTGATTTAGACAACATAGTGATAAGGTTGGGTGGTTTTCACTTACTTATGTCATTCATGGATAGAATTGGCGTAATCATGGGAGGAAGTGGACTAAAGGAAATACTTTCAAATATTTACGCAGAAAACAGCATTGACAAGATGATCTCTGGCCACGCTTCTGCTAGAGCAGTGAGGGCCCACATTTTGGTCCAATTAGCCTTTCGACACAACTGCACAGAAGTTGTAAAAACAACAGAAAACCATTGAAAGTCTCATTAAAGGCTTGTTAATAAATTTCGACAAACCTGTAATTGTGACCTCCAAGGACAATGGGCAGTTGCCGCAAAATTCGCAAGTGCTCCTGGCCAACTACAAAGCAACGATCCACCTGCCCAATTATCGGTGCAGTATTTCCAAATGATGACGTTGATAAAACAATTCATCAAAGTAGACAGACTGGGGAACTGGGATGTACATTTGATCACCACGCAGCACATGCTAGCATTTTCCACGCTGTAGGTCACTTGTTTTATGCTCACTTGTATGATCAGAACATGTTGAGTTTGAAAGAGAGAATAAATTCTTAGGAATATCAACTTTTTACAAGAGAGGGATACTTTTCATTCCGATACTCTAAAAAATTTTGGGCTGGCATCTAGTCTGATATGTGTATAGAGCAGGTGCTCATGAAATCTAAGAAGAGCTAAGGAGGGCTCATCAGTGGTCGTGGAATTACTCCCAGCGTTCTAACTCGATATACCTTTGGGATGCTTTGTCTCCAGAACATCTGCGGAGAAGTAGAGGTTTGCTGTAGTATCGACTTATCAACAAGTGAGCAGCACGTGGACCTACGCCAATCTCGTATCTCCGGAGATGTAGCGGATAGTGAAAAACTGTGTTACTGGTTTTCCCAGCATCCACCATTCCATACGACTGAGTTCATCATGTCCATAAGTAGTGGAATGGTTAGAGACGCAAATGTTAACTACCATATGGACGGCTACCCGACTGAGGCTGCAGAGAAGAGTCTATTCGCAGATCCAAGGCTGCTATATCCCCTCAAATTCTATTTGACGCCAGTAGAATTGCTCCTATCCCTCAAGATAAGTTCCTATCCAATGAAAATAATAAAATTCGGTTCATCCACTTCTTGAAGACACTAATGGGGAAACACAAATTGTTACCACGTTTCAAAAACATCGAGTCCTTGACCACACGTCTGAGATTTTCTTGGACAGCAAAACCAACGCAGATGATATTACAGCTGCAGCCGTGCTTATCACAATTGCTCTTTATGGAGAACTGCACAAAACGCAGAACTTGGGCGATCTAAATTACAATTTGTGCGCGAAAACAAACTGTAACCTAGCGGGATTGCCTCCTACCCAGAATTCAATCAGATTTCACTCTCTGCGCACCTACTATAAATAGCCTTTGAATTTAGCTACCTGTGTATTTGCTCTTTGAATTCTTTGGTAAGAAATTGATGATTTAACATGAATTGTTTTCTATTTTTTCCAGTCCAGAAGTGGTTAGGAGTTGATGAAAAGCCTCTTGACTAGGGGGTGGCACTTCTCAAGGTCACCGATATTATCATGACAGGAGACGCGACGCTACAACCTCTTCTAAAGCTCATCTCCTGCAGCTGCAGCAGTGTCGGCAGCTGCAGGAAGGCTGAACTGAGGTGCTTTGTACTTTGCATCCACTGCGAAGGAGTCTCATGCAACGTACCTGAGCTCAAATTAAACCTGAATTACCAACCCACAGATGAAGATAAACTAGACTAAAAAAAATTTTGGGTGCCCGTCTCGGATATTCTGGAAAACCCCCCTGAGGTCTCAAAAGACGACGTCTTGGGCCAACTAGTCGATCAAAAGGGACAAATTGCTAAAAATCGGGTAACTTGAAAAATTGGCTAAATTTTGAAAAGCTGTTTATCCGAAACTATTGGGCCTAGAATAACCGCTCGGGTCTTAAATCTGTTGCAAATGTAATCAACTTGGTTATAACGTTTTTTGATAAAAAATGGTTATAACGTTAATCGACAAAAACAAAGAAAAGATCAAACAAATCGAGGTTTTCTTGATTTTTTACAATGACTCGGTCGTCTGCCGAGGTCGAAAACTTGGATTTTCCATCACAAATAATACACGAAAAAAGCAAAAATACCTAATTTGATGCATCGCTCAATGTATAATCTGACAAGATATAAAGTTTGCCTCCCTCCTCCCACCAAGTCGGGGTAGCACAAAACCTTATATAGGGGCTCACAATACAGACTATGCAATGTGCTTCCTATTGGTTCGTCGTTTATTTCCGCCGAGAATAAAATATGTTGGAAATTCAGGGTAGGCTTCCGGGCTCAGTGATATAGAATCCTCGGCTCGGAATGCAGCCCATATCCAGTTCACGTGGATGACTTTTAGTTTTTTTTAACAAAACTTATAATTAATAAAAGTGCAGATTGGGATTGGTTAGGTTTGGTGTAAAAAAAACATACGGTAGCATGCCAACAAAATTCCGAGTGTAACAAGTTTTTTTTATCACATAATAAGTGTTAATTAGATCTGCCAGGTTAGCATTAGATTAGCCCAAATTCGTCTGTAAAACCATCATTAAAGCTATAAACCATCCTTAAAGCTACAAAATTACACCGAAAATCAGATCTGAAATTCGCGCATTTTAAAGTGCTATGATTGGCGGAAGAATTTAAGATCTTGTGGATGTAGCTGTTTACTTTTTTGATTATTTACACTACATGTGTAAATAATTTAACCACCACAACCAAATTTCAAAGCAATATATTGAAACATTTTAAATGTATTACGTAAAAACTCTCTCGCGCAATTTCTCCATTTTTATTTGTTTTAATATGCTTGCTATACGATGATCTTAATCTTACTTAAGGCTTAACTCGGAACTTCCGTCGCGATATATCATTCTCTTTTTTATCATGGAATGCGAATCTGTAATTGTGTTATCTTACCTTCTTAACAAAAGAAATGTTTATTGCGAAGGAGAGTTCGGGTCAAGCGGTCAAATCTCCCCATAATCAATGTTCATTGTATGTAGAACCATAGTAATTGATATATAATAATAATAAAGAATTTCAACTATTTCCAGCGGGCTCAAGCAAACAAATTACGGATTTACTATCAAAACATGGCAAGAAGTTGAGACAGTTAGTTATCTCTCATACATGGGCTACCTAAAACTATATGCCCCCAATAAAAATCAAATTGAAACCATCCTTAAGTTGGTTCATAAAAGAGCACGGATGAATGACGTTCGGATCAGTAAATGTCAAACGGTTAGTCTCATTAAAGGCAAACTAAGGGATGGTCCAGAAATAGCACTAGATCCCTACAAATACTTAGGTATACCCCAGACAAACAAAACAACATAAAAAGATTAAAGAGATTTTAAGAAAGCAATTTAAAAAAAGACCTCTTAAGACAAAGCTAAACTCCTTAAACATTACAAAATCCATCAATGCCCATGTTATACCGGTGCTTGGGTACTCCTTTGGTACGGTGAATTGGAGCCACACGGAACCAAAAAGCATAAATACAATTATTGGAAGGAAGCTAACCAAGCACAGAATGCACCACCCAAGAGCCTCAAAAGAAGAGTGAGAGAGGGGGGGAGAGACCATATCTGTCAAGTTCTTAGACAAGGAAACTTTTTTCCTTGTCTAAGGTAAAGTCAGACCCGTTTTAAATCCAACTCTCCCTACTGTCCCTAGTGAACACAGCTATTACTGTTTATCAGTAACCCGACAGTCCCGACACTGCCGAGTAGTCCCGAGTCCCAGCGATTCCAGACGTACCATAATTATGGAATTGTACCATAATTTTTACCTTAATTCATTAACAGTCAGTGAACGTTCCATAATAAATAATTGTACCATAATTTCGTCCGATTTAATATTTTGCGAAAAAAACATTTAGACATTTTAAAACGAGAAAACTTTAAAACACCGTTAGCCGGTTGCACAAAACTTTTAATCACGTAATAAATTTAACTGACATTTAGAATCATTTTTTACATTGACACTCTTATGTGGTCAGCCACACTTCACACTCTGAGCCGTCTGATTAGTTTATGCTTAGTTAAATGCTTTGCGCCACCCGGCGCGTGTAATTTACACTAAAAATATGATAAATATTTTACATTTAGCGGAACTGTGAAAACAAAACAGACCATGTCGTTTTCAAATACATCATTATGACATGAATTCGAATTAGTGTTTTACTTGCGCCGACGACAAAATTTGTACCATAATCAATGATTTCCCTAAAATCGATTACTCTGGCATCGCTACGCTATAATTTTATTTTTGACATCTGGCATCGCTGCCGAGTCCCGACAGTTAGCTTTTCTTTTAAAGTCTGACGTAAGTACATGAGTGTGGAAGCTGATTCAAATCTAAATTTAAGGAGTTTATTGATCAGTGGCGGATCGCCAGGGGACGTGGGTGAAGCGCCGCGGGTGAAGCACCGCTTCACCTACATTTTCTAATCAATTTACTTAAAAATAGAAATATTTTTAAAATATTAGGCATTTATAATCTACATTTCTATTATAAAAATGTAGTACGTTTTATATAAATTCACATTATTTACTTAATTATACCAATATTTTCTATCAAAACTAGTGCATTATATACTTAAAAAATAATAATGACTTAAAAACGTAGCGCACTGAATACCTTTTCATAAGTTGAGGAATCACAATCAGCAGTTAACAAATTCCGCTTCAGATTGCCCCCTCACGCCGGCTTTCGCGCTTAGATTTGTTTATGGCAATTATTATGGCAACGCAATGGTGAATATCCGTAAGACAAATAGAGATGGGAGCGGCATAAAACTGTCGCTGCACGCTGCAGACGCTTGTTCGCTTGTTATAGAATTAATGTAAATTAGTGCTTTCGGATTTATATATATGTATATATATATATATATATATATATATATATATATATATATATATATATATATATATATATATATATATATATATATATATATATATATATATATATATATATATATATATAAATTTTTAAAATTATAAATAAAATTTTACTATATCCTACTTCCTGAAATTCGAAAAAATTAAGTACATTTGCTTTCACGTTGTTAGAATAAAACTATACAAGCTCATCATTAGCCGAATCAGTATCCTTGGGAGAACTGACATAATATTTATTAAAGCTGTTACCATTTTTAAACGAGTCAGATATATGTTAGTTTTGAAGGTTCAGTTCCGTCCATTTTTATTTGAGTGTTAAATTTCTAAATAAAGTTTTGTAATACGCCCTTTTTTCATTCCTCAGCTGTTTGTACTATTCCCATTTTGTTGTGGATCTAATATTTTTAAAATCTTTCAAACTTTATTTCTAAGTTTTTGCAAAATTTTGATGGTGTTCGTTATAGGTTAAACTTATTTCTGCATAAGGAGAAAGTTCGTACCGGCCCATGATGATTAAATAAGTCTAGTAAAGTATGATTTAAAAATTACATTTTGTCATAGATATCATTTATGTTGTATAAGCAAGGTCTAGTGGAAGCATTTCTAGATCGCGTTGAAAGTATACTAAGTTAATATTTTTTAAGGATCTAAATATATAAAGTCAAAGCTCAGAGCATTATAATTAAGTTAATTGCATCATTGCTAATATTTGAATTCAGCAAACTTTCGGTGATTGCAATAACAACATTTCGCTCTTATTAGAGCTCATCAGGCCGCCATATAGTAGCGAGCCCCGTGTAGTGCAAAGGCACAAAATGTAATCACAAAAACAACTACTCCGCTGGTTAATACCACGACCGGTATTGAATTACATTGTGACTCCTGGCTTTCGTTGGGAGCATTAAATGATAGTATGTTTTCATTCCACGTACACCAACGTCATAATAAGAAAATGATCCTTGTTTGGAACATGTTCTGCATCACAGCAGACGCAATGATCCATTTTAGTCAAACGACGATCGCGATTTTGCTCTTATTAGAGCTCATCAGGCCGCCATAGACTAGCGAGCCCCGTGTAGGGCAAAGGCACAAAATGGAATCACAAAAACAACTACTCCGCTCGCTAATACCACGACCGGCATTGAATTACATTGTGACTCCTGGCTTTCGTTGGGAGCATTAAATGATAGTATGTTTTCATTCCACGTACACCAACGTCATAACAAGAAAATGATCCTTGTTTGGAACATGTTCTGCATCACAGCAGACACAATGATCCATTTTAGTCAAACGACGATCGCGATTCCGCTCTTATTAGAGCTCATCAGGCCGTCATAGACTAGCGAGCCCCGTGTAGGGCAAAGGCACAAAATGGAATCACAAAAACAACTACTCCGCTGGCTAATACCACGACCGGCATTGAATTACATTGTGACTCTTGGCTTTCGTTGGGAGCATTAAATGATAGTATGTTTTCGTTCCACGTACACCAACGTCATAACAAGAAAATGATCCTTGTTTGGAACATGTTCTGCATCACAGCAGACACAATGATTGATTTTAGTCAAACGACGATCGCGATTTCGCTCTTATTAGAGCTCATCAGGCCGCCATAGACTAGCGAGCCCCGTGTAGGGCAAAGTCACAAAATATATATTATATATATATATATATATACATATATATACATATACATATATATATATATACATATATATATATATATATATATATATATATATATATATATATATATATATATATATATATATATATATATATATATATATATATATATATATATATATATATATATATATATAAAATAAGCCGATATTTCCTCTTTTTGTTAGTCACCATTATGACCTCTCGGACTATGCGGACAAGAATCGTCCAACTCCGTCCGACAGGTGCTAGTTGTGACCAAACGTCCGTCTTTATATTAAAACTATACATATATATATATATATATATATATATATATATATATATGTATATATATTTATATATATATATACTAATGATATATTGAGGAAACTCTCGCAGAAAAGTATTCAAAATGGCCCCATGCCTCCATTTTTTTAAATATGCTTGCAATGAGACCACCCCGGCGCGATTTTACTAAATATAAATTATTAGAACATATTTGGGTGACTTTGAGCTGGCGCTCGGAGTGTTCGGAAAAGACTTTTTACTTCGAATATTTAACGACCATATTCGAAGACTTTTTACGTTTTATTAGGCACTCGGAGCTCAATATTTTGCGTTCGGAACGACGCAGAGCGTACAATCGGAGTGCGCTCGATTTTCTTGGAGTTCAAAGGTGGAGATTTTAGAGCGCCAGATTTTCTAACCTCAATTCAATTTAGCGTTGCCAGATGTACGATAATTATGGTATTTGTACGATTAATTTGCTTCATTTTGCTGCTTGTACAATGTACGCTAACAGCGAAAAGTACGATAATTTTATAATTTCTACAAATCGAGGTAAATTTAGTTTCTCCGACTTATGTTACTGACTACTCAAATTAAGACACAATTGGCAACACTACGTTGATATAATATTATTTTGCAGTTGGCAGTGCCTCCTATGCTTTGAATGTATTTATTGGAACCTCGATTTTAAAAAAGCAATGAGCAGTAAACGTCAGTAGGTATTGGGATCTTAAATATCTTCGTAACCTTTTTCGATTCATGGGATTAAAGAACTCTGTAAAAACATCGTGTTTTGATCGAATTGTCAAGTAATGAAAGTAGTGAGACTGAAGCAGAGAGAAGTTCAACTCTCGAATATATAAAAAAAAAGAAAATGAGACGAAAACTAAAAACCAACTAAAGATTTGATAAATCGGATGATTTCTGCTAATTTGAATCAATAAGCAAACAGCTATAATGGAACTTATCTAGTTTTTGAAACCTAATTTTAAACTGTATTTTGGCTTTAACATAAAGCCTATGTAAAATGTATTTTATACATGTTTTGTAGTTTTTATATGCAATAAAATATTTAAATTCTGTTCTATTCTATTACTTTTGATTCTAAATAGGTACCTATGAACTAATTATTAACAAAGGTACGATAGTTTTTCTCTGAAACGACTCAAGAGATTTTGCTTAAATTTTGAAGGAACTACTGTTTTTGGTTTCGAAGAAACCATTAAGATATATTTCTACTTCGGAAAAACCCGTTTAGTAAGTGTTCCGCCGAAACAAAAAGTTTTAATATAAAGACGGACGTTTGGTCACAACTAGCACCTGTCGGACGGAGTTGGACGATTCTTGTCCGCATAGTCCGAGAGGTCATAATGGTGACTAACAAAAAGAGGAAATATCGGCTTATTTTATATAAACCCACTGTACTTTTTATTATTTCTGGTATAGTCAAATTATTTATTGTACACATCTTTAGTTAGTTTAACGCTACTCAACATAATGAGATAATTCAATACCTACTAAACAATGAAGCCTACGAGCTGAAATTAAAATAAGCCTGACGTCACGTCGTCTAGACCTGAAATCGCCTCCGTAAGAAATGCATTAAAGCATAGACCAATGCAGTTTTGCTTATGTTGTATCGTGATAACTGGCCATTAGGCGTCCAGCCGACAACCGGCACTTGCTAACCGAAAACAAAACAGTGTGAAACATGATGTCGTCGTTCGTGAATTAGAGTAAATAAAGTAGTTTTGTCTCCATTTTTGGTGAAAATGTAATTATATTTATTAGATTTTGTACGTTAAAATTGACGTAAACATGCCGTTTAAGTGTTGTGCGCCTAATTGCCGGGGTAATTACAAAACCGGACCAAAAGTTCACGTGTTTAGTTTCCCGAAGACAGTGCAAAAAAATGGCAAAAGTAAACATGAAAAAAATAAGAATCTTGATGAAATACATCTTTTGCAAGCCATAGAGCAAAGTAAAGAAGAGTTTAATTTACATAAAGAGGCTACATGTTTTCAAAGTTTTGAAGAGTTTTTAAAAGTATTTCTAAATTTTAATTTAAGGAAAGGGTGGTTTTTGGTAAAGGATACAGATAAAATAACTTTATTTAAACTTGAATATACTCCTGGCCTCCTAATAACTTGGGCAATTGTTATAAATAGCGATTTAAAATTAGAAACATTTTTATATGGTCAATCTGTTTGTGTTTCAATAATAAATTTAAAATCGCCATTTTTATCTAGCAGTTTGGATGAGATAGAAAGTTTAATTGACACAATTGACAATATGATGATGTCAATACCCATAAATCTTGATAGCGACATTCCTGATTCTAGTGAAACTCGTGATTTACACCATACCGAGTCAAGTTAACTCCCCAGTACTAGTGAAATTCCCACAAAACTCCCAATTCAGATGAAGTTGAGTCTGAGAATGACAATATAAAAAAAATTTTTAAATTTGTGACTGATATTCTTTTAAACCTAAAAGGTTCTGACGAACTCACTCAAAATCTAAAATTTCTCTCAGAACAGTTAACTTTGTTAAGTACTTCAAAAGAAAGATATCGATATTCACCAAGCACCATTGTGTTATGTTCAATTTTGTTTACAATAAGCCCTCTTTGCTATAAATATTTGCGAAGTCATGCTCCTATTATCTTACCTCATCCTAACACAGTAAAATCTATTTGTAATAGATTTTTAACAGATCCTCATCGATGAAAGAATTTTTTTTAACCTATGCTCGTAACATTTTTCAATATTTAACAGATAAAAAAAAATATGTTACATTACTTTTTGATGAAATTCACATCTAACCCCATTTGGATTACAAGGCAGGCAATACCGTAGGAACATCAGTAAACAATAAAGATATTTTAGCATCATCTGCAGTAGCATTTATGATCACTAGTTCTTGCTCAAACCTTACAGAAGTCATTCATATATCTCCTGTAGCTAAACTTAATTCAGAAATATCATATACTTTTATCAAGACCATTATAGAAAATTTAGAAGAAATTGGGTACATAGTATTTTGTATAATTAGTGACAATAATTCAGTAAACAGTAAAGCAATGAGTAATTTTTCACCCCTTAATCAACTCAGTATAGTATTCCCACATCCTATTGACCCAGTAAGACCCTTATTTTACCTTTTTGACACTGTTCATTTACTGAAATGTATCTTTAACAACTGGCTTAATTCAAAACCTGACCAAACATTTTCTTATACCGATTTTGAGACAGATCAAAAAAAATGTGCTTTCTTTTCTGTGATCAAAAACCTATAAGAACTAGAACAAGACAAACTATTGAAGCATGGTTATTCACTTAGTTTAAAGGCTCTATTTCCATCATCTCTTGAAAGACAAAATGTTAAATTTGCTCTTAAAATCTTTAATCCTTTTATTATAGAGGCTCTAAAAAGTTTTGTTAAAAATTTGTTACATTCACAAGATACCGCAGACTTTATTAGTATTATATTGACATGGTAGAAAATTGTGAACGTAAAAACTCCCTTAAAAAAACATTTGTTAGATACATATCAGGAACCTTTTACCAAACAAATAGTAACAGCCCCCAATGATGATCCTAAATTTTGTTTTTTGCTAAAAATGCAAAATTGGCTAGATATTTGGAGTCCAACTAATTTTACAAATACACTGACTCGACAAACCCACACTGCATTAAACCATACCATTCATGGGCTTCTTGAAGTTACTGAATCCTGTTTAACTGAGCTAACATATCTCAGTTCGACAGCTATAGTAATCAGAAAAAAGACTTAGAATTCAATCTGAGTAGTTAAAATAGGGGAGCGCCTCCTCCTCCTCCTCTTCCTCTCTCTCATGTCCCTCATTCTTATCTTCCTCCCCTTTTATTCTCATTCGCATCATATTTTTATTTTTTTCTCTTCGTCCTCCCACATTTGATTTTGCATTCTTAAGTCCTATAAATAGGTGCATCAAGATCATTTTAGTATGCTAAGGTACGAGTGACTGTTAAAAGAAAAAAAATCTGTTGAATAAATCTATTAATAATATTAAAATAAAATGAGTGAATCAGTTGGAGAAAGAAATCGATCCATTCCGCTTCAGACAATTAGCCTCAAAGAAATTATACCAGGAGTTCGAGAAGAAACTATACCATTAGTTCGAGAAGAAGAAAATGGGATTGTTTTAAAAAATTTGATAAAACTGAGAGTGAAGAGAAAAAAGTGTTTTGTGCTATTTGTTTTGAAATAATCGAATATTATGATTCATGTAGACCAAATACATGTTCCCACATTTTTTGTTTAATGTTATTTTAAGTTGGAATGATGAAAATTGTTGTTCTATAATAGTAAACAATTGTCCTGTATGTCGCACTAGATATTACTATTTGGTACAAATCTTCAAAGATGTAATTAGACATCATTTTGTTGTAGTTTTAAAAAGAGGATAATATTTTTCATAATTTGTGTTTGTGAAAACTCTGGTCAAATACATTTGTAAAAAGTAAATGTAAATATATATATAATAATTGACACACAGTTTTTCCTTTACCTTTTCTTATATTAAAACGACAATATTCTTTAAGTGTTTTAATACATACTAATTTGTTATGGTTTAACATTTTAAAATAAACAGTGGAAATTAAAAGTTATTATTTTTTAATTATACTAATAATAATATATTAATATATTTTTTTCCTTTTCCTATATTGAAACAACAATGTTCTAACAAGTTTTTTAATACATACTAATTTTCATATTACATAACAAAACAATTGTTATGGTTTATCATTTTTAAAATAAACAGTGGAAATTAAAAGTTATTATTTTTTAATTATACTAATAATATTAATATAATTTGCATCATGAGAAAACACAATTGAATACAGAAACAAGCGTTAACAAAATTTTATGCTAATATATGAGCGCTTATAGTGGCAGTTGACATAATCTACACATTATTTTTACATATGATTAGCTATTTCATTTTTCGTTCTTGTTGCAATAAAAAAAATACAGGGTCAGATGTTAGAATAAAAAGAAGTATTTTGCATATAGCACTGAAAATATATAACCGCTTATAGTAACAGTTGACATTTTTTAAAATTAATATTGTTGACGTATTCTACTTATTATCTTTACAATTTATGTTTAAAATTAATATTTTTGACATAATCTACCCATTACGTTTATAACCTATATTTAAAATTAATATTGTTAAAATAATCTACCCATCACCTTTACAAACTATGTTTAATATTAATATTTAACAACATAATCTTCCATCTCTTTTTTTTTAATTTTTATTGCAGTAAAAGCAAACAGGTTCAGGAATTAGTAGAAAAAGATGTATCCTACAAATAGCACAATGTATAGCAGAAGCACTAACAACATAAGCTCTTTTGTAGTGGCAGCTCACATGATCGGACTCCCCTCTCCGTAGGGGAAGGGGGGGTAAGGTCGTTGCTCGACTTGGGAAAGTTGTTGTATGATTGTCGTTCAACTTTAAGTAGGACATATGTGATCAACTTTTTCATATAAAATCGCCTCAGCGAAGAGACGAATGCAATTGATTTCTGCATTCACACTGTGCAGGGCTCGCGAGTTTTCTGGTGTTTTCATTGTGTCTATTTGGTAATTTTTTAATTTTTATTTATATTTCTTTATATTTGTGACACTTTTATTTGTTATTACGATTTTTTTCATAATGGACAATTTTTTGGCATCGGGTAGCAAAATTATTGACAATGACTTTGACTTATATACATGTACTCAAATGCAAAATTTTGCAAACCAACAAAACAATGAAACAGACGTATTTACAACTAGTCAACAACAAACTATTCAGGACTTGAATGAAATTATTTACAATAGCCAAGTTCAGAATAATGCCAACAAACAGAACAACGAAAAATATTTATTTACAGCTACTCAACAACAAACTCTTGACGATCTTAATGACATTATTGACAACAAAACGGACTTAATTACAACAAAAACTAAACAAACTCTTGAAGAACTGAATGACATTGACGAAAATCAAAATTCTAGCTATGAGGACATTGTTTGTTTTCAAAAATCTAATCCAAATTATTTAACATTAAAATCGCCAATTAATTCTCCGAGACAAAATTTAAGTTCGGCTATATGTCCTATTAATTCACCATATGATATTGTAAATTCTGATTCGCAAGAAAAACAAATTGAAGTAAATTTAACTTCGGATATTTCTCTTAATAATTCACCAGTTGAACAAAATTCAATTTCGAAACCATCATTTATTATTAAAAAAAATTTAAAATTAATACAAAAAATAAAAAACAAGTAGCAAACCTTAAGTGTCTGTGTTTCGCTATTCAAAATTTAACTGATTTGATCACAATTAAACAGGGAGACGCAAGTACGGTGAATTATGTTAAACAGGCCTTTGACAAATTAGTTGATTCATTTGAAGAAATGGATTCATAAAGTCAATTAATTTCTATTGCTTTTTTCAAAATTTGACTATAACTAAATAAAAATGCACAATATTAATTTTATTATTATTATCTAGAAAACTTCAAAAATGCATAAGTGTGTAACATGTAATAAAGTCTTCACTAGAAAGGATAATTTATTGCGACATATTAAAAAACATGTTTGCGGAAATTCCACAACACTCACTAGTTGGTTGAAACAACCAAAGCTTGTTAAAGGTAAGAACATTTTATTTTTCATGTTTTATTTTGTAAAATATTTTTTCTTAATTTATAGATTATACAAATATTGTAAAATATTGTAAAGAATGCAAGAAAAATATAAACCAAAGTCTATGGGGTGGACATCTTCGATCTAGTGTGCACAAAAACAATTCCAAAATAGGCTTGGAGGAATGTGTTGAAATTATCAAGTCGGCATTCAGGGAACGAATAATATCTTATAGGATTTCCTCACCCCAAAACTTCATAAATGTGAAAGAATATTTTCAACATTTGGAATACAAAATTGTAGATCTAATAGATCAAGAACTGCAGAAACATAAATGTATCAAGCTAAATATGGAACTCTTCGGTTTCTATTTTAACCCCAGCAGCGGCAGCTGTGATGTCAAATCTTTTAATGCGCCGTTCCAAGTCATTTGCCAGGGATATCAGGCAAAAGAACTTTTAGAGCAAATCTGCATCATTATTGACCAGAAAGCTGACGAATTTGCAGAAAGAGATTCAGGTAAAGAATTTATTTTCTATTTTACAACGGCAACAAAAAAAGTAATTTTTTAATTTTTACGTTGCAGGATGGGCTTTGATGAATTTACTTCATTTGGAAATTAATGTTAACAAGCACAATCCGCTGAGAGCCTCATCTTTCATCGAACTTCCTCAAGAGATCAAGAGACGTCAAGCTGTGATCAACAATAGGAATGATGACAACTTTTGCTTCGCCTGGGCAGTTGTGTCTGCTCTTCATCAACCAAGCGGATTAGATTTTGAAACTTCATCCTACCCACACTGCTGTTCTGTTTTGGATATGTCAGGTATAGAATTTCCAATGTTGCTAAAGAACATTAAGATTTTTGAAGAAAAAAATTACATTTCTATTAATGTATATGGGTTAGAAATTATAAATCCTAAAATGGGGTATGAAGTAATTGGTCCACTTTATTATTCATCGAATAAAAAATCAACATGTCAATTTATTGTTAATAAGTGATGACGATGAAAAAACTTTTCATTATTGTTATATTAAAGATTTATCAAAATTAGTTTCTGCACAAATGTCTAAACATCACGGAAAAAAATATATTTGCGACGGTTGTTTACAATATTTCCCTACAGAAGAAAATTTATTACAACACAATGGCTATGATTGTGATCATTTACGAATTAACCTACCTTCTAAAGAATTAATAAAAGATAAGTTCGGAAACTTAAATAAATTATCATAAACAAATGAAAGTTCCTTTCGTGGTGTATGCAGATTTTGAATGCATTTTAAAGCCTTTAAATAATGACAATGTTGACAAAAATCCTAATACTTTATACACCTTAAAACAATATGAACATATTCCACATTCATTTGCCTATTACATTAAATGTTCCTTCGACGATAATTATTCTAAATTTGAAAGATATAGAGCTCAAAATTGTGATACATTATTTATAAATTCTTTAGAAAGAGACGTGTATAACATATACAATAAATTTTTAAAGGTTCCTAAAAAGATGATTCTTTTGAACGAATTGGACAAAATTTATCATAACTATGAAACAGTTTGTCATATTTGTAATAAACCTCTTTTAAATGACAGGGTTGCAGATCTTTGTCATATAACTGGTCTTTATAGAGGTCCAGCTCATTCACTCTGCAACATAAATTACAGAATACCTAACTTTATTCCAGTTATATTGCATAATTTGCGTAATTATTATTCTCATCTATTTCTTAAAAAATTATGCTTAAACAAAGAACGACTAACAGTTATCGCACAAAACAAGAAAAAATATATTTCATTTGAAAAGCTTACTCATGTGGATAACTATTTTGATAAAAAGACACAAAAGGCTAAGAAAAAAAATATATCGTTAAGATTCATTGATTCTTTTCAATTTCTATCCCATTCTTTATCAAAACTCTCTGAAAGCTTAAAAGATGAACAATGTAGAGAAATAAAAAAAAATTCAACGATGAAGAAAGATTTAAAATTATTCGCCAAAAAGGGGTATTTCCTTACAATTATATTGATGATTATTTAAAATTAGAAGAAACAACTTTACCTCAGAAAGAGCAATTTTATAATACTTTAACGGATGAGCATATCAGTGATGCAGAATATCAAAGAGCTGTAAAGGTTTGGCAATTGTTTAAATGTGAATCTCTTGGTCAATACTCCGACCTTTACTTACTCTCTGATACTTTACTTTTGGCAGATATTTTTGAAAATTTTAGAAGCACTTGTTTATCCACATATAAGCTCGATCCAGCTCATTTTTACACTTTTCCAGGTTTATACTGGGAGACGTGTTTGCGTTATACTGGAATAGAGTTAGAATTGTTAACAGATCCAGATATGATACACTTTTTCAAAAAAAGCGTTCGCGGTGGTGTGAGCTCTTGCATTTGTAGAAAAACTGAAGCTAATATTCCATTTCTTTTAAATTTTGATCCTTTAAAGCCAACTAAATACATAGTTTATTATGATGCAACAAATTTGTATGGTTATGCAATGTCACAGCACATTCCAACGGGAGATTTTGTTTGGTTAACAGATAAAGAAATCAACGATTTAAATATTATGAATATTTCTAAAAAATCTAATAAGAGATATGTTTTAGAAGTTGATTTAGAATATCCTACAAGTCTACATTCCTATCAAAACGATTTTCCGTTTTGTCCTGAAAACTTTAAACCGCTAAATTCTAAATGCATAAAATTAATACCCAATTTAAATGATAAATCAAAATATGTTATTCACTATCAGTTATTAAAACAATGTTTGGATCATGGTCCAAGTTGACTAAAGTTCATAGAGTTTTACAATTTTCTTAATCTGATTGGTTGAAAAAATATATAGACTTGAATTCAAGATTAAGAAATGATTCAAAGAATGAATTTGATCGTAATACTTACAAGTTGGCAAATAATAGTATTTATGGTAAGACTATGGAAAATGTTGATAGGAGAATTGACGTAAGACTTGTTACAGAGTGGGAAAAAATAAAAGAAAAGATGGTGCTGAGTACCTGGTACTTACAATAAACCAATATATGTAGGCTTCTCAATATTAGATATATCTAAAACTGTCATGTATGATTTCTTTTATAATTTTTTAAAACCTCTTTATCAGGAAAATATTTCACTTTTATACACCGATAACGATTCGTTCATTTTAGAAGTCACAACTCCTGCTTTCTTTGGTACTGGAGCAAAAGCATATTGTATTAAAACGGAAAATAGTTTAACAAAAAATGCAAAAGGTGTTAAGAAAAGTGCCATTAAAAAGCAGTTAGATTTTAGTCATTGTAAAGATGTTGTTGAAAATCATTCTAAAACCTTTTGTTCAATGTATGTTTTTCGATCTAGACAACAAACAATTTTCACCGAATTAATTAATAAATTGGCTTTGAGTTCTGAGGATGATAAGCGGTATAAAATTCCCTATAGTTTTAATACATTAGCTTGGGGACACCAAGATATTGCTTTGTATCAATGGAATGCAGAACATGAAGATTTAGATATATTTATGTAGATATTATAAGGTATTTAAATTTGTTGTTTTTGAAACCAAAGTTAGTCATCATAAGCCTTTCACAAAATGTGCTTAGAAACTTTTGACAAAGAAATTGATAACAGTTATTTTAAAACATATGAAAAACGACTTTATACTTTTAAGAAATGGAAAGGAAAATTGAGACCAGAAGTGTTGGCTGGAGTTGGCTTTTACTATATTTCAATCAATGATATTTGTAAATGTTTTTATTGTGGTATTGAAATTTTTGATTGGTTAAGTTAAGATGATCCTATTGTGGAGCATAAGAAATTTGATAGGAATTGTGATTTAAATAACTGTTTATGGAAAAATAGGAATCGAATAATTGTAACCATTCAAAATAAGTCTTCAAGCTCCACATTTTATATAGTATTATTAATATCCTTATTTATGAACTTTTACATATCTTTAAATTAAGTATTTTATTGTTATTTTTTTACAACTGCTTTTGCTTTCGTGGTGAAAGTATCTGCTTAATGTTAATAAATTTGAAATATAATTATTAATTTGTTTCAATGACTATCAGTAGATCGCAATTCATTCTTCTTCGTTTTATTTTCCAAAATGTTTTTTATGTTCATCATCCCCCTGGCGTAACACAGTGTGAAATATGTTTTTCTAATAAAACAGACGTCACTCTAAGTAAATATTGTAAATTTATGAAAATTGGATTAATTAACAATACTACAATTAGTTGGATGGAACGAATAAATGGAGATGAAAATGCAAGTAAATTTTTTAAAATTTTGTATCATTATCCAAATCGATCTATTTTTGATACAAATTGGATCGAAAGGTTAGAGTTTAAAAATAATCAGTTACAAATTATAACCCCCAACTGTACCAATTATTATGACGGATTCAAAAATTATTACTTTTCCATCATTAGTGTTATATTAAACTTTGCATTATTTTTATACATTACCATTTTAATTATTTATCTTTATTACAAATTTCAAACTGGAAATCTATTTTTTTCATTAATCCATTTTAATTGAAACTTTAAAGAATGTGGGGATGAGAATATTTAAGTACAAAAAAAACACAATATGTTTCAGTCTCGTTTAGTCATTATGAACAACGCCGTGGTTCATAAACCTTTAGAAACGCTTCTTAATTCAAAAATTTATTTTTTAAATAATTCTTTGTCAAAATTTGTTCTTGTTGGCATTAGTTTAAATGATTTTTCTCCAAAAATTGTAATTGGTGGAAAAACTGGATTTTTAATCGCACTAATCGAAGAAAATTGGAAAGACATTTGTGTTCATTAAGGAATTATTGTAAACAATTTCTACTTTCCTCAAATTGATCAAACCAGTGTGAAGATAAACAACATTAATCTGCAGGTCCAGAAAATGAATGATATCCCTGTTCTGCAAATTACAAAAGGCCCACACTTCATATACTTAGGACAAGAGTCTTTGGACAATTTGTGGCGATTGAAGGAAATTATTGATTATATTTCAAATTAATATTTCAGCTGATTGTGGCGACTTGTGTACTCATGTTTATAATATAATAAGTCCAACACAAAATCCTAACATTGAAAATGTTTCAACAATGATGGAATTACTTGCTTTATATCCTGAAGAAATGGAAAACAAATTGAAGCAAAATGGAACAAAAAGAAAATATTACGAAGAAAACAATGAAAATGGATCAAAAAGAAAATATTACGAAGAAAACAATATCTTTTCTGGAAGAGAACAATAAGGTGCATATGTTAGTGGAGCTTTGCTTACAGACAAGCCTGTAGGAGTAACTTTCAGATGTGGTACTTAGATAGACTCCGTTTTGAGAAAAGAATAAATGATTGTAAACTTATTCTAGATTCGATATTATCTGAGGAACATAGAAATAAAATATATTTGTCACGTTTTAATAAAAATTGTATTTGATGTTTTACTTAATAAAATTCTAATTTCTTAAATTTGAATTTTATTTGAAATTAATTAGCACATAAGAGTAGGTACTTTTCAGACATTGTAATTTGTATCAGCTAAAGCATAAAGTGAGGAACAGAAATAAAACAAATTTAACTAAAATTTAATTTCAATTTAATTAAACAATATTTTTTTTATCAATCCATGTATTATATTTTTTATCAAGTCCCAACCATTTCACATAAACTTTGTTTCCTTTCCTTCTCAAAATCTTCTCAATAAAATACACATCGGTATGCTTTACTTTTACTAATTCTTCTCATAAAAACCACCCAGAATGTCCTGATTATCTTCGTCTTGAATTAAATATGTCCAGGGGTTTGTCATTTTAACTTCTTTAATGTGGAATATCTCATTTGACCAATTTGGTGTGTAACCTTTCGTAAATGCATCTCGATGCTTGCTTATGCGTACGTGATCACCCACTTTAAACTTTGGAGATTTTATATCTAACGTTTTAGCATGAGTAAATGTAGATTTCAAGATTCTCTTTTCATTTGTTTTATTTACTTGTTTTGGCTTCATTCCTATTGAAGAATGTTTTGTATTGTTATATTCTTTTACAATATCCGCTAATATATTAAACCATTTGTAATTTTCTTGAATGCTAAATATTTTCCACATATTATTCTTTAAAGTCCTGTTCACTCTTTCTACTATACCCGCTTTCAAATTGGAAAATGTGCTATAATGGTTAATTCGAAATTGTTGCATCAAATTTTGAAAATTTATATTGAAAAACTCTCTCCCTCTGTCCGTTTGCAAGTTTTTTTGTGGAGTTTTTGCATTGAATAATAGTTTTTTAGTTCGGCCCAAACATACTTAGAAAATACATTTATGGTAATCAAGATATATTTAAATCCCTTATTAAATTTGGCATAGGGTAACATTTCAATCAAATCAGCTTGAAAAAGATCATTTAACCCTTTCACAACCACCCTTCTGCATTTGTAGTTTTTTCTAGCAGGTTTATGTAATTTATTAACGACTTGTTGTTTAACGGTTGACATGACAACAAACTTTTATATGTTTTTTCCGATTCATTCAATTTATCAATTTGTATTGTATAACTTTTTTTATTTAAAACTACCAATTTTAGTAATCTCCTTTTCTAAAGCATTAAAGGAGTTTTTTATCTCTCCAGTTAAGAAAGTAGTTGATCTACTATCACTATTTTTGAATTCCTCCTCTGTTTTATTTAATTCTTGTTCTAATTTCTTAATTACACTAGACATTATCTTTCCAAAGGAAATATATTGTTGTTTTTCTTCCAAAAAGAGTTGGTCAATTGTTCTACTGTCAAGAATGCTATTTTGATTTCTTTTTTTTCATCATCTAACCTTTTTATAAAAGTTCTTAATTGTTTGTTTAATCTTTTCCTTGTGTTTTTCAACTTTTACTTCTCTTATATATTTGTTTCCATTATTTTATTAATTTTGTTGATATCATCACTTAATTTTTTGTCTTCCTTTTTAACATGTTCATTTAAAAATTGCAAATCTTTACTTATTTGATTTAGCGTTAGCAACTGTTTATTAACGTTTTCAATTGAGGTGTAACATCCTTTAATTTGGTTTTCATACTTTAAAAAATTTTCATCAAAAACCTTAAGCTTTTTAGCAAAGACTTCATTATTTGTTTCATTTTCACCTAATCTCGTTTTTAAATTATTAATGTCACTTATTCCCTCTTGATTTTGCTTAACAAAATCTAACTTAAAATTGTTGAGAGAATTTTACTTTCAATATTTGAATAAATTGTATTTTCCAAAGAAGCAGAATTTATTAATTGACGTTTTGAAATATGTCGTCCAAATTTATCAACTGTCATGTTGAGCTTTCATTAAACAATAAATATGATTATATTTAATAGCTGTTATTTATAGTATAACTTTATCTTCTCTTAATTCTTCAATAATAGAGATAATCTCGTTACTATGTGCATTATTTCCCGCATCACTTGATGAAATTAATAAACGTCGCCTATCAACAATTTCGTTTACATTATTCCAGTATACATAGTCTGTATTTGATCTGTTTGTTTTCAAAATTAATTCCTGTTGTTTTGGCTCTAGTTGTTCTAAACGGAGGTTTTGGTTTGTTACATGCTGTAACTAATCTTTGCAAGGTTTTTGTCTTTGTAATCCCCTTTCTTTGTAAATATGGTCCTATTATTGTAACATATTTGTGTTATGTATTTCCTTGAACTTGTTTATTTGAATCAAAATTCCTACGATATACATTTGTTTTAGTTAGAATGTTCATGTAATTATCTAAATCTTCCTTCTTATAATCTTTCGGTTCTTTTTTGAAAAGCAATTCGTATAAACCTGGCATGCCTGTGTACGTTATTCCTCCCACTTTAATGTCTTTTCCAATAATTTCTACCGGTATCTGTGTTAAACCAAAAGAAAACTTATCCGTTTCGAGGTCATGAACTATTCCATAATAATGGTCAAATTTATGTTGTGTATTTTTCACACCCTCATCAATATATGATTTGGGTAATTCATGAAAATCTGCTAAGAAATCTTTATATGACGGTGTACCAACATAGGTTTGAATTGTTTTTCTAGTTTGTTCCAATATGTCTGACAAGTTTAAATTTGTTGTTGTGTCACTAAAAGGATCTGAAGTTTCCGCTATAACAGTTGATGTCAAGGGTTGTACTACAGGAGAGGAAGAAGTGATACTACTGTCATCTGAAAATGTTGGTAGTTCTGTGGGGAGTAACGGAGTTTTTCCTGTTTTCTGAATAGTTTTCGTCGGAGTTGATGTTTTATAAAGCTTTGTAGGTGTTTTGAATTCTTCATACTTTGAAACTCTTTCTTCTTTTAAATCGAATGGTTCGGATTTACCAATATTTGAAATTAGCTGTTTAAGAGGTTGTGTTATTGGTCTATAAGTTTGTTCTAATTCGGAATGAGCGGTAGAAGTAGCTAATTTCAAGCTTCGATATTTCTGCTTCACGGCTTGTCTCGATTTTATTAATTCTCTAGCTAAACGTTTATCCATGCTGTACAAGTTTTAAATGAAATAAAACTGCAAATTTTTCACTTTTATAAATATATAAAGGAATCAAATTTACTCCTGTATCTGCCGTGATTTACTTCACAATCTTTGTCAATTACAAGAAAGCCATATGAATCCATCCAACAGTTAGCACAAATATTTTTAAACTGATCAAATGTCATATCCAATATACAGTGGTCGTTATATATATGTTTTAAACTCAAACAGTCCTGTTTAAATAAAATTAATAAGTTGGAATTTTCTCGAATTAGACGTTTAATAAAAAAACAATCGGTGTTTCTATGCCTTCCATGCGTGAAATAGTCCCTAATAATAGATTGATTATGACAAGGAATATCGTCAAAAATGATAACGGAATTTGGCTTTATCTCATGAGGTGAAATAATGTTCTCATCGCTATCGTATTCAAAGTATCCAATTTCTTTCATAGGCTTTAACAACTTTCTTAAATATTCATATTTTGGTTGATCTAATGACTTTGAATAGACATTTTCAAACCTAATTCCATTAGGATGCTCGAGCAGTGTAAGCATAACGTTGGTTTTACCGCTACCACTGCAACCAACTATGAGTCCTCTTTTTGAACCACCGCAAAATAAGTCACCATGCTTTCTCAACTGTTTACTTAAAATTTTTTCGTCATGATTATTTACTGGTAAAGAGAATTTTTGTTTTTCAATCCTCATTTTTAATCACACTGGTAAATATTTTTAGCTGTAAAAGTATTTATACCAGAAAAATGTCTTTTTAGTATAAAAAGAACTTCAATGACTGTGGGTCGGCATAAGTTGAAAAAAAACTATCAAAAGACGTAATAGAAAAGGCTCTGGTTTAGTAAATAAATTAATTAGTAAACTACCCTTCGAAGTTCATATACCAGGATATAATTATTGTGGTCCAGGCACCAACTTGGAGTAAAGATTAATTAGATGTGACGTTGGTATAAATCCATTGGATTCCGCTTGTAAAGAACACGATATATCATACTCTCAGACTGAAGATTTATCAAGAAGACACATATCTGACCAAATATTAGAAAAAAAAGCCTGGGATAGGGTAAAAGCTAAGGATTCTTCTATTGGTGAAAAAATTGCAGCTCTAAGTGTTGCAGGAATAATGAAGGGTAAAAGAAAGTTCGGTTTGGGATTTAAAGATAAAAAAGGGAGTAAACTTAAATTGAGAAAAAAACGTATCATTCGAACACCCAAAAAAGTTGGAGGATTTCTACCTCTTTTGTTTCCCATTCTTGGCGCCCTGGGTGCACTAGGTGGATGCGCGGCAGGAATTGCTAAGGCAGTAAACGATGCTAAAGCAGCTAAACAGCAACTAGAAGAAATACATAGGCATAATATTGCAATGGAAAATGCTTCTAAAGAAGGCAAAGGATTATATATTAGACCATATAAAGGAAAAGGACTATTTATTAGACCTTATAAAGGAGGATCAGTCAAAACGAAAGCAATCAGACAAAAAAAAAACTCAAAATAAGTTTTCCAAAAAGAGCACTTACGAACAATGATATTATTAAATATGTAAAGCTGTTAAAAACAACTGGCTTTAGAGGTGTTTTTATGCTCGATGAACTTCCAAAAAAAATTAATCTGAAAGAGTGTGGTATTGTAAATTTGGATAAAATACAAAATAAAGGATCTCATTGGACTGCTTATATTAAATATAACAAGAATGTAATATATTTTGATAGTTATGGAAATTTAAAACCACCTTTTGAACTTCTCAAATATTTTAATTCGAATGGCAAAGTGGATGTATTTTATACTTATGAAAACCAACAAAAATTTAATTCATATAACTGTGGTCAACTATCCCTAAAATTTTTGCAAAAAAATATATAAACTCATTATTTGTTGTAATATCTCATTCATAAATAAACTGCAATGTCCACTACAATGGCCATATCAGGAAACAGTTCTGTTTTGTCTGCTGATTTTAATCCGCCCATATATTTAGAGGATGGAAAACAATATTACCTGGGTTTAGCTGATTTTGAAACGTTTATGACTATTCCCAATATAAAAGAAGGATATAATAAATTTTATATAGATAATAAAGTAATTGTTATTCCCGACGGAACTTATGACATTACAGATATAGAAACATACATAAGAGAAAGTATAGAAGATTTATTTCCGAATGAAAATTTTAACCCTCTAAAAACTTTTTTAATGTATAGTAGATAAATTGATTTTACCAAGGAAGATTCCATAGGAAAAATGTTGGGTTTTAATAGCAGGATACTAAAAGCTATGAAAGAGGAAGAATCAGATAATGTTGCAAAAATAACTAAGGTGAATGCTATTTGTATTGATTGTAATATTTGTGTCGGTTCTTACAGTAATGGTAAACCTGTTCATATTATTCGCCACTTTTATCCAACTGTAGCTCCCGGCTATAAAAAGTGGAATCTCCTTTGCCCATTTTGTATTTTCCAGTTAGCGTCAAAGCAATTAACAATATAACCGTTAAAATAGTTGATCAAGACGGAGAACTTATCAGTTTTAGAGGAGAAACTATAACAGTAAGCTTACATTTACAAGCTAGTGATATATAAAATGGTTGTTAGATATAATAGAGCCCTTGGAATGAGACTTGTACCTACCACTATCAACAAAGTAAAAACTTATAAAAATAAAAAGATTAAATAACAGTTCAGTATCAAATCCAACACCAACAAGTTAAGACGAGATAATCGTAAATTTCTCACATCTTTGGGTTTCACTGGTTTAAAATCATGAACATATTAAACGTAAACGAAAAGCTTTATGTAGACAATTCCATCGTTAGTTCAGAGCTTCACACATATCAACCATATATTCCTTCAAAATTAAATTACTATGATGAAATAAGGATCCCAATTCAAGAACTCGATGCTTACACTCTACCATCAGATAGTTTACTTTATATCGAAGGAAAATTAACTAATACAGAAGATAAATATAAGAAAGAATTGCTATTTATTAACAATGGTATAGCTTTTTTGTTCCGAGAAATCCGCTATGAACTAAACGGAATTACTATAGATTCAATAAGAAATGTTGGATTAGCATCAACCTTAAAAAGCTACCTTTCCCACAATACCAACGAAAGTTTAAAACTGGAAAATGCAGGTTAGTTTCCACATCGAAAAGAAGGTGATAAAATTTTAGTTGATAATGATGGAAAATTCTCCGTATCCATACCACTAAAAATGCTTTTAGGATTTTTTGAAGATTACAGAAAAATGATTATGAATATGAAACAGGAATTAGTTCTTATTAGATCAACTGATCATTTAGATGGTGTTCAAAGAAGATCCGGCACACCCTCTTAGTGCTTCTGACACTCCATTGGCTACTTTCGATAAAATTTATTGGAAAGTTCCTCACATTCTAGTTGTTATGCTACAACAACTTGCTCTATCAAAAATATTAGAATCAAATAAAGATATATTGAAAGGATTCAGGAGTCGGGAACTTGTTGAATATTCTTTTCTAACCGAAACAACCCGTCACACATGGCCGGTAAAAACCACTAGTAAACTAGAAGCTCCTCGTCATGTTGTGATTGGCTTTCAAGAAAACAGAAAAGGGAAAATTGCTAAAGATATGAGTAAATTTGACAATATTACCTTGTTAAATATTAGAGTATTTTTAAATTCTGAAAGATATCTCATTAATCCTGAACAATTCAAAAACATTAGTCCTATTACACATATTGATTGCTCCCATTAAAAAGAAACAATTCAAACGGGATCCGTAGTAATAAGAATTGAATTTGAGACACACAATGCAATTAAAAAAGATACTTCTGCTTATTGTCTTATTTTACATGACACATTATTTAGCTACAACCCTCTTACTAAAATTGTGAAACAATTATAAACTTTATCCCCACTCTTTTCATATTTCGATTTAATTTAAAGGGATTTTCAAAAGCTTTTAGTTTTAGTCATGACATCAAAACTACAACAACAAATTGAAAAATTTATTTTTAAAATTAATCAACTGAAAAAAGAAATTGCAAATTATTCAAGTAAAAAAATCTCATTAAAAAATTTGCTGCTTTGAAAATATGAGATTGGTTATGGATATTCAAGGATGAAAAAAATAAATTTATACCGAAAGAGCTTGCAGCTTTTGATGGGTATGAAATGACTTATTACATTTTTAAAAAGCCTTTTCCAATGGAGTTTCTTTCACCTGATTGTCACAAGCAGGCGGTATGGCTAATGAAAAATCACCATTGTATACATTGGAATAATGGATTTACTCCATTACATCATTTCCCAAAAATAATTGAAACACTTACGAAGAAAGCAGATTTTGTTTTTGTAAAAGGAACCGAAAAAAAGGATTTTATAGAGAAATATTCTAAAAAGCCTGCGATTGAAATAGATGAACAACCAGCGCTAAAGCTAATGGAACCAAAATGCTTCTACCATTGAAAATCACCTTGTATGTGTGCTTTGACAAATGTGTTATTTTTATATGACAATTGTTGAATGAATAAAAATATAAAAAAACTTAATTACATTTTTATTTTGCATTAACTAGCCATGATTGAATACAATTAACATGATACCTTAAATCTAATTTTCTAAATTCATTTAAAAGTTCATACTCATTTTTATATTTTAAATAATCATTACAAAATTAAGCGGCTAATTTACATTGTTCCATTTGATCTATATTCTTAACGTATGCTGACAAATCTTGTGCTTCTGCGTCTTCGCCTACAATTGATAAAGATTGGAAGCATGCAGCAGATATAATAAATTCTTCAAACATTTCAGTAACCACTTGCTCCAGCAATTTTTTGAAGAAAGGTATCCTCGTCAATAAATTGCTTCAAGTCTTTTAAATAGTAACCAAAGCCAATATCTTTTAGATCTTGAATAAGTTGAAAAAAAATTAATGTTTCAAAGTATTTGTTGCAACAGAGGGCAGCCTTTACGAATTCCGCAGATTGATTACAATAAAAGTCTATCCACTCCGGACCACTTGCCATAGAATATGAGAAATAGGTTTTTGAAAGATTACTAAATTTGTCCTCTAATAATTTAACTGCAATCAGCAACTCAGCCATTTAATTTATTTAACATAATATCTTAAATATATGGGGGGACGTCTTTGCGAATAGGATTAACTTTTCTTGATAATACCTGTTTTTTATCTTCGTATAATTGGAACCTCTTTTGAGTTGCAATAATAGCAGGTATAAATTGGCAATCTTCTCCTATAAATTCTATTAGGTGGCTTAATTCTCCTACAAAGTATGATTTCCCAAATGTATTGAAAAACGTAGTAAGGCTTATAATTCCTTCTAAATAATCATCACAACAGTCAATTGCCTCCAAATAATCTCGTTTTGGTGGATAAAACAGCTTGGTGTATTCATCTTTCGAAATCACTTCAAAGAAATTGAGATATTTAACTTTTAACTGTCTGATAGATGTAACTAATTTTTCGCGATTACACATAATTCACTTATTACTTGACACATTTTTTCTTTTTGTTTTATACACAATTGGTGGAAAAAGTCAAAAATAACTTTTTACGCACCTCGAGCACAGCTTAGTAAATGTGCCTCAGCATACTAAAATGATCTTGATGCACCTATTTATAAGACTTAAGAATGCAAAATCAAATGTGGGAGGACAAAGAGAAAAAATTAAAAATATTATGCGAATGAGAATAAAAGGGGAGGAAGATAAGAATGAGGGGCATGAGAGAGAGGAAGAGGAGGAGGAGGAGGCGCTCCTCTATTTTAACTACTAGAGCACATCGAAACAGAAGAGATCTACATCAGACGAGGTATGTTCCAGGGAGATTCACTCAGCGCTTTGTGGTTCTGCCTCTGTCTCAATCCACTCTAAAATACACTGAATAATACAAACTTCGAATTCCAAATTAAACACCAAAAAAATAAGAAGAAGAAGAAGTTACATCCCAACGCATGCAAGGAAAGACTCACCATCGAGAGAAAAGAAGGAGGAAGGGGAATTATAAATATACAATCGCTAATTCTTCCACAACAAACAAACTAACCTCCACAAGGCAATAGTGAAGGCAGACAAAAATTATACACCGCTCGACCTGTCTCAAACGAGCCACGCAGCAGACGCACACAGTCACATCCAATCACGACTAGAAAAGGTGAACACCTGGTCTGAAAAAACACTTCATGGAAGACACAGATACCACATAAAGCAAGACTATATACATAAAAAGCTCTCATATACGTGGTTAGAAGAAGGGCACCTGTTCCCTGAAACAGAAGGCTTCCTGCTTGCCATCTAGGACAAAGTCATAGCAACCAGAAACCACTGAAAGCACATCATCAAGGACTCAACCATTGAAGACGAGAGGTGTAGGAGATGTCACCAGCAGAGAGAAACGATCGATCACATAACGAGTGGATGTAGAATAATGGCCGGAACTGAATACACCGCGAGACACAACTCAGCAGCGAAGGTCTTTCATCAAGCATTAGCCACAACATACAAACTAACGGAGAACACAGACCCTTACTACCATTATACACCAACATCTATACTTGAAAACGAAGACTACAAGCTCTACTGGGACATTGACATCCACACAGATAAAACAATCCCCGCAAGTAGACCCGATATCACCTTTCAATCCAAAAAAAAGAGAAAATCACTTATTTAATTGACATGGCTGTCCCCAACGACGAGAACATCCAAGCGAAATACAGTGAGAAGATCACCAAATACACCGACTGGGCAATGGAAGTAAAAAGGCTGTGGAAACAGGGAAGAGTCATCATTGTTCCTCTCGTCATATCAGTAACAGGTTTCACCCCAACAACGTTTACACCGCATTTGGCTCAATTAAAACTTAATACAGACATTCACAGGAATATCCAGAAATCGGTTATTTTGAAAACATGTAGCATAGTTAGATCATTTCTTAATACACAATAGTTGTTTTTTTCTATTTCCTTTTTTTTATTTTTATTTTTTGTACTGACTTGGTATAATCCCGTCAGTATAAAATACAAACACAGGAATACTGTGAGACAACAAGTCATGAAAACAATAATAATAAGACGCTCGAAGGAAGCCTCGGACGAGCGTCGTTACGATCAAGAGCGACGCGGGAATAGATAGCTCAATCAACTTACCGACCCAGCAATGAACAATGAACCAGCACAATCAACGAGCACCCAACAATCCCAAGCTCAACCAGCTGACCGTATTTTGATGGCAGAACAGCCACCAACCACCAAACCAGGAAAACCTAGGCAACGCATGCAATGGACTACTGAAATGAACACCAGTGTCATGCGGTGCTACTACAAAGCAACTAACCTAGAACCAATACGCGTCGGCTACCGGCAAGAGTTTCTTAGACTTTTTTTGAACATATATTCTGAGCTGAATGAAACAGTTACAGAATAAAGACTGGCTGACCAAAAAAACAGACAGACAAATACAAATAATCAAAGAAGAGATTGCCACAGAATTACAGCAAAACCAAGAAAAACAAAACCAAAACATAAACCAACCAGATCAAAGCACCGAAGCAGCAACAGATGAACAAAATATGATAACAAATCCAATATAACAAAACCCAAAAATGATTCAACAGCATCACCAACAACAACAACAAGAACAAGACAGACATTCCAAGAGGCAATAAACAACGACATAATAATAAACCTCATAAAATGGAAGGGAATTGAATCAAGGATTAGAACACCTCTTACCATACTAAAATACAACAAACACACTAATTACATTTTAAGCACGGCCAACAATTTACTTACAGGCCACCTCAAAGATATAGATATGCTAGAGGACACCCATCTGTTAATTTATGCTGCAGCCACAACAGTGCTAACACAAAATAAACAGCAATTAATAGAACGACAAACACCAAAAACAAACAACATTATATCAAGATGGAGTGTTAGACTGGAGAGAAAAATTGCTACGTTTAGAAAAAACATATGTAGACTGACGCAATATAAAAAAGACAACCACACCCAGAAAATAATAAAACACATAACATCCATAACAAAAGACACCGAAGAAACACCTAATGAACTTCTAGACACACTTAAACAGAAACTAGCAGTTTACAGTACACGTTTAAAAAGGTATAAGGAATCAAACGAAAGGAAGATACAAAACATGCAATTCAACAGAAGCGAGAAAACATTCTATAAAAACGTAGAAAGAAAAGTAGAGATTATACCACGTCGACAAGATAAAAAACTACTGGGAAAATGTCTGGTCACAAATAAAAGAACACAACGAAGAAGCTACTTGATAAGATCTCAACAGGCTTAACAGGACCATCCTCTCAGAACATCGCAAACATCATCCAAATGCATGTACAGAGAGAATTACCATCAGTAGAACAGAAGGAGGTAGAGGACTATTAGACCTACACATAATACATGATAAACAACTAAAGACCATGTGAAATTACTTTCAATATAAAAACACCCAACTAAACCCAAATCAAAACAATGTACCAGTAGAAATACAAACCACACACTCAACAAACCAGAAAAAAGAACAATGGTCAAGAAAAGCTATACACGGCAAACACTACAACATAATGCAAGACCCAAATATAGATAAACAATATACATACAAATGGCTACAAACAGGACAACTATTTCCCGAGAAAGAAGGATTCCTGCTAGAGATCCAAGATGGTGTTATAGCCACACGAAATTATAAGAAATAGATTATAAAAGAACAAATGGACACAGATATATGCAGGAGATGTTACGAAAATAGCGAAACTATAGAACACATAACTGGGGGCTGTAAAATATTGGCAGGCACTGAATATACCGAGAGACATAAAAAAGCTGCAAAAATCATCCACCAGGAACTCGCAATTAAACATAACCTTATACAACAGCAAACACCATACTACACATACAACCTGAAAACGTACTAGAAAACAATCAATTTAAACTATACTGGGACAGAACAACTCACACAGACAAAACAGTTGTAAGCATGAGGCCTGACATTACTCTCATAAACAAAAGATAAAACAAAACATTCATAATAGACATAGCAATACCAAATGACACAAATATCACGCAGAAAGAACAAGAAAAAATAACAAAATACACGTCATTAGCTATAGAAATAAAAGAACACATTCAGAAAACATATTGAAGCTCTGGACCTGAATCCGCACGCCAAAAAGCAGTAATACTGAAGACAACCAGTATTGTCACAAAATTTCTACAATAGAACAGACATGCTGACTTGGCACAACCCGTCACATGGAAATCCGCAAAACAACGAGAAAACTTTGAATAATAATAATAATAATAAAATAGTCTGACCGTCTGGGTAGCCTACCTAGCCACCTTAAATCCCTCCTAACCTTTGAAACCGCACGGAGCAACTAATTTAGGTTAAGTTGCTTGGGGAGTGACGCCCCCACGGATCCGAGTTACCTGGACCACCAGGGTCAAATGGTGGCACACCCATGAAAATGGGAAAGCATCGAGCCTCGGAAAAAAGGATGCGGGACGGTGGCGGTGAAAGGCTGAACAGGCGGGCCTTTGCCGAAACTGCTATAGCCGAACCTATTCTCAAGAGTTTCATCAGAGCCGACATTGTTGGAGACCGAAGTTGTCTGTTCCGATCAGTCAGCTTGCACCTATACAGTCATCAAAACAGTCATGCCAAACTGCGAGAAGACGCATTGAAATACCTTCGACATCATTAAGGACTTCAACAATTAGTATAAGTTCATAAGCAAAACCACTACATACGGAACGAGCCTAAAAATATTTGCTCTCTCGGAAATCCAGAAGCACATCTTCCATATTTTTTCAAAACCAAGAACAAAACAGATGTGTATTAAAGGGAGACCAACAATAATAGGCAAACACACAATAAAATAATCTACCTTCCACTAACAGGCAATCCACTGTCGGGACACTATGAGCTTCTAACACCACAAAACATCAACCCAAACAAGCAAGCCTCGAGCGAGCAGCGTAACGGTCGAGGACGCTGCGGGAAAGGACAACTCGACCGAAACGATCAGGGCCAAGCAAAGAAAATAGACCCACCAAAAGAGTTTTGCTGGCTAAGCTAGCACTCATTAAGACGGGAAAGGCAGCGCAACGCATGAGCCACATTACAGAATCGAGTGAACCGATCATGCGCTGCCCAAATCGATACACAAATAAATCTGACACAGATGCTAGCCAAACACAACAACTTGAGCCCATTACAACAGCGGATACATCGCAACGACTACCTGTAACTACCAAGGCAGGTAAACCAACGAAGAGGTTAAAATTGACAGATGAAATGAATCGAACGGTGATGCTTTCCTACCAAACTTGAGATAATTTCATCAGGATACGGACATAAAATGCATACAATTTTCATAGCACAATATCCAGAGTACAAATCACTTATCACAGAACAGAGAGTAATATATCAAAAAAGAGTTATCACTAAGACCAGTAAGCTCACCCCACTCGCAGTGCAAAATATCAAAATTATGGTAGCTGCTGAACTAAACATTAATCACCCAAACATTGGGGACAGTGGGGCAGATGCCAAACCGATTCCACATACAAACCAGCCCAACTTTGCGCAAAAGGATCTGCAACCACACTCAATGCTCAGCAGGGGCGAAGCTCCCAGCAACAACCCACGACAGATCACAAGCATCATACAGCGCACAGGACAAGTGAATCATTCGCCCAAAGCACCATACACACAGCTACACCTCGGACCGTCTCTCACACAAGCAATCAAAGTAGAAATGGAGTCACATCTAAACAAATAGTCAGGCTCCGATCCTACAACAAGAGATCCTATTCCTCGTGTAATCGTCAAACGAGACACACATGAAATCCTAAAGAACATCAACGAACACATAATTCCCGAGTACATAACAAATGCGAGCACAATTTGGGACATTCAAACAGTGACCTAGGCAGCAGCTATAATCACGATAACACAGAACAGTCAGAAACTCCCGCCACGACACAGAAACACCAACAGCATTAAACCAAAATTCAAATGGCAGATAAAGATCGAAAACAAAATTAACAAAATTGGAAAAGAATAGGGACATCTTTCCCAATTCATGAACGGCAACAAGTCAGAACGTATCACACTAAGTGTAGAGAAAATCAAATCTGCATCTCCTGATCACACGCTTACAGAAATCCTTGACACTCTGAAGCAAAAATTATCCGTGTATGCCGCAAGACTCCGGAGATACAAAAAATCAATTAAAAGAAAGGACGCTAACAACTTGTTTCGAAGAAGCGAAAAACAGTTCTAACAAAAAATCATGAGCAATAGAACCACCGACCAAATGAGAGATCACAGAATACTGGAAAAGCATTTAATCAGAACCGAAATTACACAATAATAACGTTTCATGGATTAAAGCGGAAGAAGATAGACACAAGTGCTAGGAGGAACAAGAGGGCTTTGCAATAACAACACTAGAAGTTGTAGAAACAATCAAATATACACATAACTGAAGATGTCCTGGAATAGATAAAATTCATAGCTTCTGGTACAACAGTTTACCTTCACACATGAAGCTCTCACTCGCCAAATTAATGAAATTATTTTAAAACCTAGCACACTCCCCAGTTTTCTCACCCAAGGAGTAACATACCTGAAACCCGAAAATTCAGACAATAAGGACCCATGAAATTACCGACCTATTACGTGCCTTCAAACCCTATAGAAGATCATCACAGCCACAATTAATAGGAGAATAGAACAACATCTAGCACACAAAAACATTATAATGGAAGAGCAAAAAGGGTGCAGGAAAAACAGCAGAGGATGCAAGGAGCAGCTAATTATAGACAATTTCATCATGGAACAAACCAGGAAAAATTATAGAAACCTTCATACTGGTTACATAGATTATAAAAAATCCTTTAATTCCATACTGTGGCAGTTGGCTAACCAGAGTGCTAGAATTATACAAAGTCAATAAAAACATCAGCCAATTTCTTACACAAATCAACTTGAGAACACAAAAAGAACACATCGAAACAGAAGAGATCTACATCAGACGAGGTATATTCCAGAGAGATTCACTCAGCGCTTTGTGGTTCTGCCTCTGTCTCAATCCAGTCTCAAACACACTGAATAACACAAACTTCGGATTCGAATTAAAGGGACGAAACGAACCCAAGGGACGAAAAAGAGCCCAAGGAGAAAAAGTTATAGAAGATAAGAAATTCCCAAGTCCGAGCTACTCACTCCAATCCCATCCCTGAGAAGCGTCGTGTGGATTAGAAATACCTAGTGAAGCCCCTGGCACGACAAGAAGCCTCTCATCCCCGTACAGTACGTGTAGCTTAGGAACACCCACTGAAGCCCCTGGCACGTCAACTACACACTCCCCAGAAGCCCTCTTCCTTCGTAGATTAAGACAAGACAAATGCTGCTTTTTTGTATGTAAGTTAACAAACATTATGATATTCTAATTTGAATCATCATTTGCGTATATTTAAACATATTTTAATATTATTTATTGCGTGTTATTATACTTCTGAACTCACTAGTTCTATTAATCTTTATCAATTACGATTATTATTAATAAGAATTAAAAATGGAAGAAAATCAAAATAATGTCGACGGAGTCGAAAGGTACGAATATAGACTTACCGAAATATTTTCTCTTATCCCGGAGTATGACGGTGATCAAATAGCTTTAAATACTTTTATAAATGCTGGCAATCGAGCAGATCAAATGTGCACTCAGGACCAAAAAAATGAATTACTAATTAAAATTAAAAATCAATTAAAAGGTAGAGCTGCACAAAAGAGAATTACAACTTTCCTACTTTGAAAATCAGAGATTCAAAGAACAGAACGGTCAAATAATCAACCTAATATTATAAAAACAAACCAAAATACAAAAACATGTTCTTATTGTAAAAATAATGGTCACACTATAAATGAATGTCGTGCAAGAGTTTAAAATCAATCTCAAACTTTTTCTAGATTTGCAAATTAACAAAATCAAAACTCTCAAAATTTTCAAAATTTGTTGCCTAGGAATAGCCAACAAAGACCAGAAATTTTTATTCCTAATCAAACAGACCAGATCAACCAGTTCAAAGAACTCAAAATGTTTCTCATCAAAGACCCACAGTAATTCGAAATAATCCGAATTTTAACGGATTTAATCAACCAAAAACACATCATTTAAATGTAAACGGTTCAGATAAACCTAAATTTTGAAAATAATCAATACTATGACAATGAATCGTATCAAGATTTTCAAAATCCAAATTTAAATTTAGAAAATACGTATCAAGAGAAATTTTCCGAAAATTTTAATGAAAATTATTCAAATGATAATCAAAATTTTTTTCAGTGTAACGAAAATTTTCTTATAGAAGCCTCGGATGTACAAGAAATACAGGATTTGTCGACACAAATTCGAGCTATGAATGTAACAGAAAATATCAAACCCGATCTAAACCTACACCAAATACTTCTTTAAATCTTGTTAGTTCTTAAAATGTGTACTATATTTATAACCAAAGTAATACTTTTAACACCGGTGCAGGCATTTAAACCCAAAACATGCGATAATTACACAAAAATATTTCCCGAAAATATTACAGTAAAAGGTATTACGAATGAAAACATTTTAATTACAGAGGCAATTTTAATTCCATTTACGTTTAATAACCCGCATAAAGTTTTTATCTGCGACATTGACATTGAATTTGACGGATTGCTAGGTTCAGACTTACTTGAAGATTATAATTGTATTGTTGATTTAAAAAATAAAAAACTTATCACAAATTATAAAGTCATACAACTGCATAAAGTCGAGTCAGCAAGTAGTAATTCCAACGAGGTCAGACATAACGAGAACGCTAGTTTTAAAAATATAATTAATATTGAACCCCGGACCGAAAAAATATGTAAATTCAAAACAAATAAGTTAAAAAATACTGAAGCAATTTTATAAGCTCAAGAAATAAAAAAAAAGAAATAAGAAAAAGTCAGAATTCGAAATGCTATAGTGAAGATAAATTAAAAAGGAGAATTTTATACATCAGTTTTAAATCTATAAATATGATTCCAAAAACAATATAATTTTCTAACTTAAATTTCGAATTTTTTATAAAAAATAATTTACTTATTCAAACTTTTAATAAAGAAAATTATTCAGAATCGAATAATTTAACCAGAGAAAAACAATTAATAAATCAATTACGTTTAAACGACCTAAATAAGGAAGAAAAAGAAATGATAATGGAATTATGCTTAGACTTTAACGATATTTTCTACATGGAAGGGGACAAGTTGACCTTTACAAGCGAAATCAAACATTCTATTCACACGAAAGACAATAAACCTATATACATAGAGTCTTATAGATATCCTTATGTCCACAGAGAAAAACAATTAATAAATCAATTACGTTTAAACGACCTAAATAAGGAAGAAAAAGAAATGATAATGGAATTATGCTTAGACTTTAACGATATTTTCTACATGGAAGGGGACAAGTTGACCTTTACAAGCGAAATCAAACATTCTATTCACACGAAAGACAATAAACCTATATACATAGAGTCTTATAGATATCCTTATGTCCACAATGAAGAAGTTAAAACCCAAATTAACAAGATGCTAGACCAAGGAATTATACAGCCTTCAATTTCCCCATGGTCATCTCCAGTAGAGGTTGTTCGAAAAAAACTAGACTTCTCTGGAAAACAGAAATACAGGGTTGTGATCGATTTCCGTCGCCCAAATGAAAATTGTATGCAAGATCGCTATATTTTACCAAATATCGCTGATATTCTTGACCAATAAGGGCACTGCCAATTGTCTTTAATCTATGCACAAGATTACAAAATACAACTTTTGAATAAAATATGTACAAACAGTATTTTAACATTACAGCCGAGATGTTCTGCTTTTATTGGCACCACTTCAATGATTAAAATTTATGAATGGTATTATAATTACTCTCACATAATTCAAATTCCTCACACTTGTCCAAATTATCCTAATAATTTAAAAGAAAATTTTAATATAAAACCTATAAAACTTGGTCAATTAAATTTAGATGATTTAGAAATAGCTAAACACAAACTGGATCAGTATTCAGAGAACTTAGACAGTTTAATTAACGAATCAGTTATAAATAAATACACCATTTGATTCACTTATGTCTCTATTACTCTTATAATAACAATACTAATTATCTACATTTTAAATAAATGCAGAAAATGTCTAAGATCCACAAGAATTGGCATAGACACTTCTTCGAGTCCACCGCAACCTCTTCCTTCACCTCAACCGCAAATTTCTGCGTTAGGGAGGAGATTTAAAAAAAATATATTACCTAGGCGACGCCCGAGTTTTCGAATAATCGAACAACTAGACGAAGGCGAAAACATTGAATTTACCCATAACTTAAATAAAAGTTGTGCTTAACCTCATTTACTTTATTAAAAGTTACTGCCATGTAAAGCACTAACTTTTTTTATAAGGAGGAGTGGTTATATCCGAAATCTATCCTTAATTTTATTAAAAATACAAGTTATTATATTAACATAATACTTATCAACATAATGCATATTCATAACTCCGTTCTATGTACCTATGATCAAATTTTCAACTAAATTGTGACTTAACATTTAGTTTCATATGGTTTGTAGAACCAACATTCTCTATAGAGCGTTCAAAAATTAATTTAAAATTAGTTGGACAGATATAACAAACACTTGTTCCAGCGCATTTCAGAGCCCTGAATAGAAACCAATTTACATATTGAAGATGATTTATTCTAAGGTTTTAGTAATTTGGAATACTTTGACATGACGATTTTTCATTTTTTGCCTTTACGATTAGTGTAGGTGTCTTCTCGGGACTCTCTTTAACATCACGCTTTAAAAGCTGTATGTTATAACTTTTGACTTTTTTTTTAGCGAAAACGTTAGTTGTTGCCATATTATCGCGTTTTTAAATTTGTTTGTACTCAAAAATTTTATATGTGTATAAAGGGTGATTAACTAAGTCAACTTTTTATTTTTATCGTCAGACGATAATTGGCAGGTAATGCGTTTTAAAATCAATTTTCCAAGGTATAAAACCCTGTCATTGCTATAAGATTACAGGGTGTTGCCAAAAGTAGTATTTTTTCAACTGAATACACTACAGGGTGATCCAAATATGCATGGTAGCCCATAGCGAGAATACTGAAGAAAATCGGTAAAATTCCTTTACCCAGATTTTCCCTCGTTATGAATCTTTCCATTTATTAGGAATAATGAAGTGTCACCCAATTTAGTTCCAGATAGTCTTTTATTAAAACTTATATAGTGTTTTTTCAAACATTTTTATTGGGCGCTATTTTGCTGCAGCATACGTACTAAACAGTTGATACCTATGCCAACTTGCTTTTTAATCTAAAATAGATTGAATAATTAGCTTTTACACTGATTTTTTTAAGTCGGCCAATCGTTTCTGCCATGTTGAATTTTTACCAGTTTACGCCCATATCATATTTAATATTTGAGCAAAATTTGATATCAATTGAATAAGAAGATATTTTTTCCATCTTAACTCCGCACTACAATTTTAGACTTCATCTCTATATCCCACTTAATGCTTGCACAAAATTTGTGCAAAATTTAATCAAACTTTGACTAAAATTTAAAGTTAGTCGGGTAGGGACAGACAGACCGACGGAATTGGGAAAACCTTTTTTTTGGCATCTAGGGATGCTAAAACGTGAGGGGTAAAACCTGGTAGTGTGATATACGATTACAACCATTTTATTTGGCCGCCATTTTGTTCCGTCATCTCTAAATCGTACCACAATTTTACCAGCTCATCTCTAGATCATACTTAATTCTTTCATAAAATTTGAAATCAATCTACTGAGTAGTTTTTCAGGCCGATTTTTTTAAATATTTTATTAGGCCGCCATTTTGTTTCAACATCTTGGATTCAAACCACAATTTGATCAGTTGATTTATACGTAATAATTGTTTTTTGTGCAAAATTTGAAGTAAATTGTATACTTAGTTTTTTAGTAATATTTTTTTTAAGATTTCACTAGGTCGCCATTTTGTTCCGCCATCTGTCATATTGGATTCCTTCTAAAATGTTATCAGGTTATTTCCGTATGACCCTTAATTTTTGACCAAAATCAATCGGATAAGGAGTTTTTTAGCCATGTCACGAACAGGTAGACAGGCAGACCGGCGCGGCAGACCGATGGAATTGAAAAATTAACTTTTTCGGGGTCTGGACACCCTGAACGGAAAAGATTTGCAAAAATCTCAGGTACTGATTTTTTCACGATTTCAAAACTTCTTTTTTACGAGGAAAGTAAAAAAGACGGTAGGCTCCGTTTTGAATTATTTTCTGGGAGTAAGTTTCTGTGGTAACTTGGAAATACTTTAATATATTGAAGAAATTTAGATGATCTAAAAATATCATCTTTTATATGATTTTCAGGGTTTTTAGAGACACGAATTTCAATTTTGCTAATCTTTTTTGTTTTTGACAACTTGCGCTGATTTATATGATTGTAGAATTGTGGTTCTAATAAAATTTGATATTGAATGGACCCCAGTTTTTAAATATATGATATCTTCGTATAAATAAAACAAAAAAGGAAGGACGAAAATCAAAACTGAAACCAACATTATAAAAACACTAAGGAGTAAAAAATAATATTTTAATTTATATTGAAAATTTGACTTTGTGAAGTCGCCAACCTATAGAAATTCTAAATGAACATTGCTTGAACACCAAATATATACATATCTTTTCTGTAATGTATTCAGTAAGTTGATATAATTTTGACACCCACTTCAAACAGTCAAGAAATAAAATATTATTTTTTAATTTTAAGCGTTTTTCTTGAAGTCGGTTTAATGTCCGTATAACATTACAATTTATTTTTTCACCAATATTTTTTAAGAGAAATATTGGTGGATATCTTACATCTTTATTACTTTGCAAGTAATTTTATACATTTGGTAATAATTTGCTTTTAACGCTGCCAATTCTAGTAAGGACTGGCAGATTTCATATATATTTTTGTTACAATCATGAACAGAAATAGAGAATCACTTGAAATTACGATGATTTTCAATAGTATGTTAAAGTCTTTGTAAAAAAAATAGAAGAGATAATTTAACTTAGTTAAGTTTGTAAATGTTGGTTCTTCTTTTCAAATCTATGACTATAGTAGGCGTGGTAAGGTTATAAACTAATTCAGTGTTGAGAAAATTCAGACTCTTACAAACCTATAAGTTTTAAAATTATATCAAAATCGGTGACAGTGTGAAATTGAAAACAGTTGTATAACCTTTATAAGAAAAATCGACAGGCGGCCACTGCAACTTTGAAGATAGGATTAAGTAACCTTTGGATTGATGTGACATTGTTGAACTTGTCTATTTATTCAAATTCAAAGAAAAAAACTGTTATCGTAGAAGGGTGATATGGGAATGGACTGGTACCACTTTAGTGAAACTGGTAGCACAGATCGGATTTACGAATAATTTTCTGGAACTATAAGTTAATTCTTGCTACGCGACACTGGCTTCGCCCTTCCGATGCCTACTTTAAGAACATCTTTGAAGTCTTATGTAGTTTCAAAATTACTTAACGGATTTTTAAAAGCGGTACAGATTCGGAACAATTCATCCATTTGCTTTTAATTCTAAACTAATAAGTGGTTGTATTTGCATATTTCTATAGGAAACTTTTGTTTTTACTTTCCTTAAAAGAGGGAGATCTAAAAAAAACATTCAATTTTAACGGTAATAGCAGCCGTCACTGCTAAAAGACACTTTCACAGTCTCATGTCTTGTAACCGTATCCAACTGTTCGACAAAACGTAGGAGATTGAAAAACAAACCGTATAGTTTTATTTCGTGCATTTTCAATTGGACGGCTAAACCTGTGAAAAAAAAATCGGTAAATTACCCACACTCCTCGTCAAAGTGTACCGAATAGGATATGTTCGGTAAACTTTGCCTCGTCATATTCCATTACTTAAAATAAACGTTCATAAATGCAAATAATTTTGGTAAAACCTTTATACAAATTGTGTAAACTTAATTTATTGCAATTCTTTTTATTTCTTAAATAAATTATTACTATTATTATTTATTTTTTCGTAATGTTATTTACGCAGTCTACAAATAATAAATATTAAACGAGGGTTCTATTCTAGGAAATGAAATTTTACCGAATATTTAAACATTTTATTAAGCTATCATTTTCGGGTTTGCACAAAAAAGTACCAGTTTATCTCTATATCATATTTTACTTTTGCGCAAATTTTGAACTCCATTTGATAAGTAGCTTTTTAATAATGATTTTTTTTTCATTTTGTGACGGCGCCGTTTTGTTCTGCCCTAATGGATTTTTACTAAAATCTAACCATTTCATCCCCTTAATCCCTTGACTTTTGAGCAAAACTTGAAGTCAATTAGATAAGTAGTTTTTGAGCTATGTCGCGCAGAGACGGAAAGACGGACAGACCGACCGACAGACAGATCGAAATATCGACGAAATGGGAGAACACGCTTTGCGGGGTCCAGAGATCCGAAAATTCAAAGATTTGCATAAATCTCGGAGGGTATTTTCTTTAGGAGTACAAAACTTCTCTCTTACGAATGTGTATGGACTCCATTACAATTTTTTTGAAAAATGCTGATTTATTTCTCGTTAACTAAATTCCGCCTACGTACAATAAAGATAAGATTAAATTATCGTTTTTATATACAGACTTGCGTTCGGAATAGTTTATAAGAGGTTTGTGATTTATTAAACTTAGGAACGTCTGGAAATCTCACTAATTAATTAACTGATCCGAAGGAGGGGAAATATTTCACATAGAGAAAGGTAAATACATATTACCATATATATATATATATATATATATATATATATATATATATATATATATATATGTATATATATATATATATATATATATATTTTTTTTTTTTTTTTTTTTTTTTAATTTTATTTTCTAATAAACTTTTTTTAGTTTTGGAATAGTAATTCTATTACACTTCTTTTTTAGGTTTTAAAAAGTCTTCATATTAGCTAAAGTTTGTTAAAAAGCGCTACGTTTTTAAGTCATTATTATTTTTTTAGTATACAACTCACTAGTTTTGTTAGAAAATAATGGTATATTTAAGTAAAGTAAATAATATGAATTTATATAAAACATACTACGTTTTTATAATAGAACGGTAGATTATAAAACGCTTCATATTTTAAAAATATTTTTATTTTTAAGTAAATTGATTGGAAAATGTAGGTGAAGCAGTGCTTCACCCGCGTCCCCTGGCGAGCCGCCACTGATTTGGTGATCGTCAACTTTTTCTTTTTCTTTGTTACATGTAAAATGCTTTTAAGTGCATTGATTTTAGAACCAAGTATCTTTCTACATGTTCACTGAGGAGTAAGTATATCGTTTGATTCAACCTTTTTCTTTTCTCTTCGGCTTTTTGGCCTTGTCCACCATTTGACCAGTGAAGACCAACTGAAGTGTTTTATTACTCGCTAAACCTAGTTGTAGGTAGATTGGCACACAAAATTACCAGTTTATCCCTATATAACACTTTTTTTTGTGCAAACTTTAAAGTCTCTTTGATAAGTAGCTTCTTAATAATGATTTTGCTAAATTTTGTGACTGCGCCATTTTGTTCCGTCATAATGGATTTGTATTAAAATGTAACCATTTCATCCCCTTAAGTCCCTTGATTTTTGAGCAAAATTTGAAGTCAATGGGATAAGTATTCTTGAGCTATGCCGCGCACAGCGGCCAGATAGACAGACCGATAGGCAGATCGACACACTGACGCAAATAGGAGAATATGTTTTGCGGGATCCAGAGACCCGGAGGGTGATTTTTTGACGAGTACAAAACTTTTTTCTTACGAAACTGTATGGACTCCATTACAATATTTTTTTTGGAAAGTGCTGATTTTTTTTTTTATTATATATATATATATATATATATATATATATATATATATATAAATATATAAGATATAAGAATAAAGATCTTTTCCAATATTTAGTGATTGGAAACGCCGCGTCTCGTTTCCGTTCGCGAATCGAGGGTTACCGCGCGAAATAATATACTTGAGGCGAGCATGGATGTCTCCGGACCGATTCAAGGCGTCCAATCTAAATGAGTTATCTATAGAGTAAGCTATAATAGATCTTTGGTGGCACTGATGATGGCTAGTTAGTCGAAAGCTATAATGTTGGATTTAGATAATATACACGTTAAACCGACATACCTTTCTCTATACCTCTTTAAATGAATTCTTAGTTTATTTCTTATTGTTTTAATTTTTTATTCCTTTCTTTAATTTCTACTATTATTTTAATTGTTTTCAATTGCAAATAAAATAAATCCTATTATTTTTCACCTCCATTAATAAAAGTAAGCTCTTAATGCCGATGAAGGCTAATACTGTTTTTTTAAACATTTTATTAGGTCCCCATTTTATTTCAACAAATTTAATTCGACCAAAGTTTTACCAATTCATTCCTATATTATAGTTAAAATGTGTGCGGAAGTCTAGCGGCGTAACAAGACAACGTGGGGCCCTGGTGTATAATAAGTACATAGAACTAAAAAATATTTAGGAGATTTCTTAAATCGCAAAAAATATTGAAATCTTGTTTTAACATTCAGAATAGCTCCAGCAAATTGTATAGGTATCACAGAAAAATGAAATAAGGTTATATATCAACCATAATATATCCCATATAAAATATTCTAAATAAACAAACAAAAAAAGAAACAAATATTCAAAACAACAGTATAATAATAATTCTAATTACACCGACTTACGATTAGACGACTGACTACTATTAAAAAAATTTAATCTAGCATCCTATACAGAACACAAACAACTAATGGGTAATGGGTAATGCGGCTCCGCCCAAAGCAAATAGCAAATAACTTAAAAATAAACTATTAGTTCAGTAATTATTTTGCATCTTCGCTCCCTATTCCGACGTAAAGGGTTCCGCCACGACAGAAATGAACCTGCTAGCGAAGGCCAAGTAAACATTAAAGGCTGTTTGACTATTTGGTGGGCGTTAAGGGCAGAAGTCAGTTAACTAAATAACTATAAATAGACAGACAGAAAATGTACCCACGCAAATGCAAAAAATTTTTTTTACGAGAGAGCACAAAATACATAGTCTGGATACTCAAAATAGAGATTTGCGCCCAAGTGCGGACAATTTTTTTTAAACTAGTGTGCACAAAACTTTCCTAATAAAAGCGTGATTTCATTTAACCCCATCTCTTATATTGTAGCGGTGTTTCATATATATCGTGGGCTGGGATCACTTAGTCGAATTTTCTTCACATATCCAGTAAAGGCTTATATTGCTTATTTTAGATTTCATTCCATTTTCTAATTTAGTTTAGTTTAGTACCAGCAAAATATTCGTTTCTATATTTAATTCATATTTGCCGTCAGTATGATATAAATTAATTTAGGTATGGTCAAAGCACCACACACTAATCTTATGAAAAAGTGGTTTTAGTGAAATCCCTTATACAGAGAAGTCTGGAATAACATTTATAGTTTTGAGCGAATATTTTTTTTAAACTCTGAAACACTATAATGATCTTGACTTTTTCCCATTTTTCGGTTATATGAAACATTTTTTTTCATCTGCAAAGCTGTTTGGGTTAATTGTTCACTTTAGTTGTAGATCGGAATTCAATTACTATTGTGTCAAAGCCAAGTAATTTACTGAATCACAGTGGTATTGTCCGAAAGACAGCGTATAGAAATCTTGATATTGCTTGGATGTGTAGACAAAATCAGTATGAAGCGTGTGCTTTATTTAATGTGAAATATCCGGAAAACTAGCAAAGGACAGCTAATAAAATGTGACAAATTTGAAGAACACGGTAAAGCACTGGATTTGCCTTGAACTGGTCGGGCACTTGTTTTGCATGCAGATAAAAAATTGGACATTAGAAATTGTAGAAAATCCTCACATTTTAACAGTTTCATTGGCGCGCAATCAGGATGCTTCCCGAAATACATTTCGAAAGGATTTTAGAAAAAAGAGAAATACCACCAATATGATGTATCTCTTGTCCAAGAGCTCTTCATAGGTGTTTGCAATTTTGTGAGGAAACGATCAGACGGTGTAACGAAAATAATGTTTTTCCACTAGACATTATTTTCTCGGATGAGGCTCCGTTCTTTTTAAATGGAGCGGTTTATATACGCGATTACCGCTTTTGGTCTTAAGAAAACCGCACTAGATAAGCGAAGCGCATAAGCAGTATCCTTAGAAAGTTAATATATTGGAAAGCGTCATCAACAATAGAATCTTGGGCCCATTCTTTTTTGAAGAAAACGTTATGGCCGAACGCTACCTAGATTTCCTAACATTTCACCTGATACCTTCTCTAGCTCATTTTTTTGGTTCTAGCATGATGGTGCTCCGCCACATTTCAGTATTAACGTTCGAAGATATTTAGATGAAATGTTTCCAAATTGTTGGATTGGTAGACGAGATACAGTTGAATGGCCGCCAAGATCCCCCGACTTAACCCCCCTGGATTATTTTCTTTGGGGATACTTGAAAGAGAGAGTTTACCAGGATAGAGTGGATACTATTCGGGTTTTAAAAGACAAAAATTAGAGTGGAGACACATCATTTACCAGCTAAAGTCATTCGGAATGCCGTGGACAGCTTTCACTACCGCAACGTCCTCGACCGTTACGCTGCTCGCCCCATGCTTTTTTTAACGATGCTTTGTTGTTTGGGTTCATGTTTTGTGGTGTTAGTAGCACAAAGTGTCCCGATAATGGATCGCCTGTCAGTAGAAGGTAGATCATTTTATTGTGTATTTGTTTGCCTATTATTATTGGTCTCTCTTTAATGCACATCTGTTTTGTTCTTGGTTTGGAGAAAATATGGAAGATGTGCTTCTGGGTTTTCGAGAGAGCAAATATCTCTAGGATCGTTCCATATGTAGTCGTTTTGCTCATCAACTTATAATAGTTGTTGAAGTTCTTCATGCTGCCGTCGTGAAATAACGAAAATATCTGATGTTCCGACCAGTTTTGTTGTAGGTACGTCAATGCGTCTTCTCGAAGTTTGGCAGGATTGTTTTGATGGCCGTATATGTGCAAGCTGACTGATCGGAACAGACAACTTAAGTCTCTAATAATGTCGGCTCTGATGAAATTCTCCGGAATATGTTCGGCTGTAGCAGTTTTTTCGGCAAAGTCCCGCCTGTTCAGTCTTTCGCCGCCACTATCCCGAATGCTGTCACCTTCAGCAGTGGCTCCAAAGGTGCCCTGGTGATCCCCAGGCAGCGGCTCTGTTCCGAGGCTCGATGCTTTCTCCATTTTCATGGGTATGCCACCATTTGACCTTGGTGGCCCAGGTAACTCGGATCCGTGGGAGCGTCACTCCCCACGCAACTTAACCAAGGCTAGTCGCTCCGTGGGGTTTCAAAGGATAAGAGGGGTTTAGGGTGGTTAGGCTGTGGGGAAGATAGGAATACCGGGTGTTTAGGACAACGGACAGCTGGACGCCGTTGACTTATTATTATTATTATTACACTTTGTTGTCTCTCAGTATCCCTGCTGTTGTATTTTATACTGACGGGAATATACCAAGTCAGTACAAAAAAATTATTATTAATATTATTATTTTCAAATGCCGAATGGCATTTACTCCATCTCTAAACAGAGTGTTTCCGTGTTATTGGGTCGAATATGGTGATTGGTTTTTAAGTTACCTATAAACTTGCGAACTACTGGGGATACTTTGAGTAGCACTGCCTTTTGCATGGCCTGAAAAAGGCGTTCATTAAGACCAAGCTCCTTGGAGTAAGTTTTTTGGGATAAGTCCTATTGACAGGACGCTCTTCATTCCCCACTGTCTCCTGATCTGTTCCTCTAAGTGACCGTATTTTCCAATCTTTTCTGCATACTTCTGAGGTAAATTATGACTTTTCGGTATAGCCACCCCTATCAAAGTTGTTTTTCTTGCCCTTTTATCTACAAGAATAAGATCCGGTCTATTATCATTATTATGATTACTATCATTATTATTATTATTATTATTATTTACGTAGTCTACCAAAAATATGTTATGTCCTTTACTATTTCCCTCCATAAAAAAAGATTTTATTCCAATGAATGGAGTTTTAACAAATATTTAAACAATTTTTTAGGCCGCCATATTGTTTTGCCATATAGACTTTGCACCAAAATTTTACATGTAACCATGGATAAGTAGTTTTTGAGCTATGCCGCGTATAGTTAGACCGACAGACCGAAGTAAATGGGAGAAAATGAGTTTCGATGTCGAGGGACCCTAAAACGCAAAATTTGTAAAAATCTCAGAGGGTGATTTTTCACGATTACAATACTTACGAGGGAAGTAAAAACCTGGTTTTTGAAAACAAATTCTAACACCCCCAAGACATATGTTTCTATCTGAAAAAAAAGTTTGGGGTAGCTGGGAGTTAGGAGGTTTAAATTAATTATTATATAACTGAAAAATGGGAAACGGTCAAGATCAATTAGCGTGTTTCGGCGTTAAAAAAAATCGCTCAAAAACTGAACTTCTTATATCCTGTAGTTTTCAACTGTCTGAGCAAAAGTTACCATTGTCGCGACAAAATCGTTCAAGCGTTTTTCCAGATACTTTGCTCAGATCTGAAATAAAAAACAAATAAGCCTTTTCAATAGATTTAACTTATAGTATTTTCCTAAATAAGAAAAAAATATGTCAAAAACAATGGTCAGTATAGGTCTAAATCAAATTTAATGCTTGCATAAAGTTTGAATTCAATCTAATAAGAAATTTTATCATACTGATTTTTTAAATATTTTATTGGGCTGCTATTTTGTTGTTGTATCTTGGATTTGGACTAAAATGCTAACAGTTCACACACTTGATTGTGTTATAAGTTTGAGGTAAATTATATAGGTAGTTTTAATCTTTTTTAACATTCCACTAAAATGTTACCAGGTCATCTCCATATAATCCTTAATTTTTAACCAACCTGAAGTCAACCGGCTAAATGACTTTTAGCTATGCTGAGAACTGACAAATATACCGATCGATAGTCCCACGGAATAGAGAAAACATAATTTTTAGCATATAGGGACAATAAAACGTGCAGATATGTAAAACCATTACAAATACATTTGGCCGCCATTTTCTTCAGCCGTCTTAAATTCGTACCACAATTCTATCACTTAATTTCTACGTAATACTTGATTTTTGTACAAACTTTGAAGTGAATCGGATAAATAGTTTTTAGTAACAATTTTTTTGAACACTAGGCCGCCATTTTCTTTCTCCATACCGTACCAAAATGTTACCAAGTCATTTCCATTGACCTTTAATCTTTGACCAACATTTGATGTCAATCGTCTGAGCAATTTTTTAGCTATGCCTGGAACAGACAGACATAAGCGACGGAATTAAGCAAATATGTTCTTCGGCTTCTAGGTATCCTGATGAGCTGCAAACATTTTGGAGGGTAATTTTTTCGCTATTACAATACTTCCTTTTTACGAAAGAAGTAAAAATCACAAAAACACTGATAAATTTTATTATAAATTCGCAAATTGCAGATCGAAAATTAAACGAAAATCGAAGGCAGGAATAACGAATAACGATCCGCACATCGAAATCAAAGGTGATAAACTCACTGGCGAATTTAGAGGGGGGCGAAAATGAAATAGTACTTCGCCCTCCCCCTGAACGGCATCTATAGGCTCCCCCTTTATCTGTTTTACATGTTCAAATATCTTAATAAAATTCAACTACCAAAAAAAGTCTTCACTTTATGCATTAAAATTATTTCGCCCCCCTTCCTCGATTTCATCCTACAGACAGCCATAAGCAAATAAATTCCTAAATATTATACGGGGCGACGCCGCTCAGAAAATAATTGCAATTTATTCTGTTATATTTGTGTTTTTTAACACAGTAGTAACTTTTCATATCACTTTGAACGTGACTTGCCCTTGTCGCTGATATTTCGTTTTCTGCGTATAGTTCAGCCTTACAATTTATAATTAGCTGCCGAAAGCCATACAAAACACTATAAAATGTAAAGAAAAAAACGAATACAATTAGAAAAGAGACAGACACAATTGACATTCAGTAGGAGAGAACTAAGGAAAGGAGACAAAAAGTAGTTCGTATATTAAACCCTAAATATAAACTCTTCATGGATTAAAACTATGTTGGTTTTCGGTAAATTTGTTTGCAGTTTAATTATTTAAAATATTGAACTGAACCAAGCTTATATTATTCACATTTTACATACAAAATGTAATTTTAAATTACTGCAAGCTTACTATATTACTTACAAATGCAGTAATTACTTACACATTGTCAACGCTGATTACAACAAAACTATAGGAGCCTACATTTAAGTAAGTGGCACGAGAGAATTGAAATCACAGGACGCGAGTTATAGCTACAGCTACAGCTCCCTCTGTGATGGAGCGCTTGTTTGTATATGTATAAACAAGGGTAGCGCATTTGGCCTCCGTTGGAAAGCATTTGTGTTCTGTCCCCGTAGGGCTATGTTATTTTCAGTTTTTTTTTCTATCAAAACCTATAATTTTGTATGTAGTTGGGTTTTTAAATTTCGGACTGCGTTTTGGTTAAACCTGGTAGGTGTTTTTCACCCCATGCTGTAACGGTCAGCGAATTCCTTTCTCGTATTTAGGGGGGGGGCAAAAGGCGCAATTGCCCCCCTCTCCAAAGCTAATAACCCAAGCAAAAATTATTTTATAAAGAAAAATGTTTTCGTGAGGACCTCTTTTTAGGTTTTTTTTCTTCGCCGATACATATGTGTTAACAAAAAAATGTGCTTTTTTTAGTAGCCAAATGTTTGCCCCCAGGAAGGCATTCTAAATACACTACTGTTTCGTGAATAGCATATGCGCGGACAAAGCTGTTTGCTCCTAGGGACTTTTTAGTTTCTAAATGAACTTCCCATTTTATGAATGCGGAATTTTCACCAAGAGGCCACTGGGTGGAGTACCACTACTAGCAGTGCTTCCACAAGCTTTGAGACCCGCCATAAGAATATCCTTAAAATATCAAAAATTGTTAAAGACAGTTTAGAAAATGATATTATTCCTTAACATTGCATAACGCCTCATATTGCTCTTTAATTTTTAATATTGCTAATAATAAGAATAATAATAAAAATAGTGGCGTATTTAGGATTTCGTTCCTGGAGGCTCCGCCGTGCTTACAATTTTTGTTGATGACAATAAAAATGTCCTCGCCATCATTCTAGCTTATATATTTCTTTAATACAATGAAAGCTCCCATGGGGGGAGCCTAGATCCTTGGACTACTGAATATATGCTCGTGTTAATTATACCTTTTTTTAATGTAATAATTGCTCCCGGGAGGGAGGAAGTCCAGACACCTTTGACCCCTCTTAAATACGCCACTGAAAAATGATTAGTTTTTGTTAGTAGTTCTAATATTTTGTTTTGATAACATCTTTTAAAATTTTAATTTTTGATTCTTCACAATATTCTTTTACTTTTAATATAGCTCATAATAAATAATATTAATCATATTTTGTTATTGCTTTATTTCAATTTTGTTTTAATTTATTTTTTATAAGATAGATTTGTACAAAAATACAGCTTCTAATTCTTGCTCAAAGCGCTTTGTCGCTTTCGACTGCTGCCTGATCTACGCATGGCATCGTTCTTACTTACTCTACTTTTCGCACTAATTAGGAAATACTCTATTTTCATCATCCAAATACCCTGAAATATGATAATCTGTAAAAATTTGGGAGGGTAATTTAACCACGATTAAAAATTCTGAACGCAATAAATAAACTCATTAATTAAACAAAAAAAAATATAATAAAAAAATAAATAAATTGCCAAAAAAAAGAAAAGAAAAGAAAACATACATTTTTACAAATAGTAAACAATAACATTCAAATAAGTGCATTAAATAAGTAATATATAAAATGTATATATATTAATTAACGCTCCAAAAGGAAAATCTTTAGTAGCTTTTTAATTTTTGCGAAAAATGTTATTCTTTTTAAAGATTGAGGTAGTTCATTATAAATTTGAATTTCACAATATATATATATATATATATATATATATATATATATATATATATATATATATATATATATATATATATATATATATATATATATATATATATATATATATATATATATATATATATATATATATATATATATATATATATATATATATATATATATATATATATATATATATATATATATATATATATATATATATATATATATATATATATATATAGGTTTATTATGAGTACTGAAGTCCTATTGATTTGAGGTGTTTTTGCCGACCACCAAAATACAGTATGTAAGTTTAATATAATATTTAAATAATCATTAAGTGATAAACAACTTATCTTTATCTGTAGTAACTTAAGTGTACTTAAGTAATTTATTGATTAATGTCTGGCTATCATATTGAACAATAAAGAAAATTCCTCTTTTAAAAGTGCTAGACAAACAAACCAGCATGAAATCTGGAATGAACCAGAAATCTTTTTTTTTAATTCCTCCGCATGAAGATTACTATTATTTTAATAAGCCTACTCATATATAAATATATATATATATATATATATATATATATATATATATATATATATATATATATATATATATATATATATATATATATATATATATATATATATATATATATATATATATATATATATATATATATATACGCACAAGTACATTTATCTCGCAAGACAATGACAACAGTCAAGAACTAAGTCGTGTGGTGAAACCTCCACACCTGAGGAGTCAAAATGAAGACGAAACTTAACCAGACAACAGTGTCACCACTGTGTCAACGGCAACGAGCCTTTCGGACTCAAGCTTCCACGAGAGTCAGACCCTTGTCGGATAAAAACCGTTTTATCTCTTTGAGGATAGCGATGTTTACCGCGCTTAAGAGTAAAGTGCCAAATCAGTCCTTCGGACATAGCGAGGACTTTTCCGTCTCCAGGATTCTAGCTGTGCGATGAGACATTGCACGTGACCGGCATCTGCCTTGTCACATGTCACATCTAGCCGCTCGAATCTGGATCAAGATGGAATGGTCATTCGAGAGAGATAGCGGTAGCTATTCCTCGGGTCGTAAAAGCGTTTCGTTCTTCTGGAACTCATCAGGTGGATGAAGTAATCCACGACGCTATATATATATATATATATATATATATATATATATATTTATATATATATATATATATATTTATATATATATATAGATATATATATATATACATTTCATTTAGGTTCATAGACTAATTATCTATAAATTAATTTTTTAATTGTATTTAACGAAATTCCTTCTTCTACAGGACGAAACTATACTTTGATATGTTAAAATTTAATCGATTATCACGGCACTATTCACTTATGTTATTTAACTGCAAGTCTGTAAAGGTCGACACTCGCTAGTGTCATAAGGCTATAGATCTTTAAATCATCAGTAAATAATAATGTAAAACCAGATATTTTATCGGTGAGATCATTTATAAATAACAAAGAAGGCAGAAGCCGCAAATTGGATCTCTAAGGAAGTCTGGATGTTAATATGTATTAGTTCAAAGATCTAAAGCCCTCAACTTCAACGTACTCTCGACATCCAAATAAATATGAGCTTCTAAACCAGGTTAGAAGAGAAGTAAATGTAACTTGTGTTAAATAATACGTGTTTCAATACGATCAAATACCTTTTTAAAATCCATGTAGGCTTCAACGTGGCTCTAACTGTCTAAACTTAAAACGACATATTTGGAACAACAGTTGAGATTTGTTGCTAAAAACTTTTTCTCCATAAACTCATGCTCACCTGGTGATATAAATGGCTTTACTTGAGCACAGATTTATTTTTGAATGTTCAGATATTAAACAATTTATAGAAATTATAGACATTAGAAGTTGGTCCATAATTCCGCAGTTTTCCAACATATTGGAAAAAGATCAGACTTAAAAAGGAGGTATTAAAAATATGACATAAAGATTTTTTAACCACTTCGATAATCTCCCACTCTTCAATTAAATTAATATTATAATTACGATTTAGTTATATAGCATTGCATTAGCTACTATAAGCCAAATCTCTAGAAGTTTTTAAAGCTGTGGGCATGTCCAAGGATAACTTAATAATCAAATTTAACTTCGTTTATCTTTTAACATTTTACTACTTTGCTTGATTTGCTCTTTCAAATAGCCAATCTACGAAAAGAGTCGTCATTTTACAAACTTTTGATGTTTTAAAATTACTTGACAGCTGCTAATGCATAATATAAACATTTTCATTTCATTTCATTTTAACACCAAAGACAAAAATAGGCATATCTATAAAAAAAGTGGTGTCACCAGCAAGTAATGATGACTGATTGCTGTCATTATTAGAACTAAACCTTAATTTTAACTTCTTTAAGTCTGGGTTGTAGATTGAAAACGTTCGCGTCATGCGTCGCCGTTTGCGCTGTCCTTGAAGTTACTTAACCCAAAGCAATGGGTACGGTTATATTTTTGCTGCCATCCGTTTGAGTTTCCGCTAGCCGTTGAAAAGATGGTGATTTTTAACTTTGACGGAAGCATCTGGCGAAAATCAACGTTGCGTTAAGCTGCAACCAATGAAATTGCTGGATTTTGGAGGGACTTTTAAAACGTCCGTCCCTTGAAATAAATTTGATATTAATGTATACAAATAACATCCTTGTTCATTTAAAAAACTGCTTGGGGTCATGGTCTTTAATTTTAAGAAAATGCTGGTAGGAGTTTTGCGTATTTCCAGCCCAATTAATAGGCCGAATTCACCATCTTCTTTGCCGCCTTCTCTTCAACAACTTTACAGCTGCGACACACATTAATATATCCACAATGCCTAGTCTTTATTAAACGCACATAAACTGAAAAACAAATAAGACAAAATTTTCTTACACAAAAAGGCGATAAATATAAACATTAAAGTAAGGTTAGTTCCACAGTCGACGCAAGACGCAAACTTATTCAATCTATAACCCAGGCTTAGTTCAATGGGGTATTCAACTCAAGAAAAACTTAACACAATGTAGTTTTATTTTACAAATGAAGCAAATATTACCGAAACTCATCGGAAATATTGCAAATCATTCGGCGATCTTAATTAAGCTCCACGCTCAGGTAGTCTGGATTCAAATACACAACTGCCATACCTATTGTAGGCGAGTTTGTAGGTGTGTACCAATCATGGTATAGATTCTGCGTTATTCCCGATTTCGGAAATATTTATTTTATTTGTAAAATAAAACTACATATTAATTTTTTTTAGTTGAATATCCCATAGCATAAAAAAATTAAAATAAAAGTTTTGATAATGACATACTTCACGGTTCCTTCAGACGTCGCAGCCCAAGATCTGTGCGGACTTTAAATATTGAAAGAATGATTAGAGTAAATATACAACATGTACAAGTAGGGTTTTCTATTTAAAAAATAATAGTTGGCATTTCTTTACTTAGCGATGTTGATTTATTTGTTTTGATAATGATGATAGTATAAAATCCTTCTGGTCCAGGCAAAACCCAACAACTGCATGTAAAGTTTTTTTTATCTTTAAAAGCAAAAGACATTTAAAGATAAGGCTCTCTTCGTTTTGCCTTTAATTTCCCAATATGTAGTAGATTCCTTACTCTCTGAGAATAAGCTCTAACTGAGTAGCATGTTTGGTTTGGTTTTGTCTAGCTTGCAAACACAAATACCTGTCTTGGCGCGGATTTGAAAGTTTTTGGTCTTGTTCCTCGTGTTCTATAGTTTGCATAATCAGTTTTTTTGAATCGCGCTACCGCCCTACATTTTATACTTTTGAACTTCCCAGAAAGAGATGCTACGTCGCTTTGAGATAATTTATTTTCTCTCTTAATTCGTTTTAAGGTAATTTTTAGAAAATTCTAGCTGGTAAGTCATTAGAACGAAATATTTAAAAAAAATCAAAGGTTTGTATGCAGTATGTCATTTACAATTTATAATATATATTTTGTATGCCTCGTACGCCACTGGCTGTTTGATAGAAGTAAATTAAATAATGCCATTTGTCTTTAAATTAAAAGTAAAAATCAAACAGAAAGTGAAGAAAAGGTGAAAAGACAAACCAAATAAGATTTTATCATCAGTTAGACCTTGAAAATGCAGATAGCTTCAAATTTGTAAACATTTCTAGAGACATGGCTCATAATCAGACAATGCCACATAAATCATAAAAAAAATCTTTATACCACAGTCACAAGTGAAATTCAATCTTTTTCCACGCGTTTTACTACTCCCTGAATAACCAATTAAAAACTATACTACTGTTTGGTAATATCAACAGCAGGTTCTTAGAATATCTTTCTTAAACATATTCAAAACTGAAACCAATAATAAAGAGATAAAAAGATATATAGAAGTCTGAAAATTGAGACTAATTTATTCGTTGAACTTAGAAGTGCCAATAATTGCATATAATAAACTTTTTACAAAATATTTTCACATGCTCCATGCAACCCAATTTAAGGAAATATTATATTTCAATTGTCATTAGTGATTCAGATTCCTCTTCAAAAACGCTCACTAGCTCTTTGACTCTAACATCCATTCAAAACACATAACTTATTATACACTCAAACCACGAAAATTCCAAGTCGCCTGTTGCTTATTATTAAATAATAAGTAATATAAGTAAATATAATAGAAAAATGCAAACATATATCTGTTGAAATATACTTCTGAAACTTCATCTGCGTTTTTATTGCACTGAATATTATATATATAGTAGTTATTTATATTATAAGGATCGAAATAACGATTATTATAAGACTAACCATGAATATTAACAGACGAGGCGTCAGCCGAGGGTGACACGAGGACGTGTCTCATAATGACTGTTTTATATAACATACAAAGTTTATCTTCTGGAGTCAATTGAGTCAAAGATTAAGCACATTTTTTTAAAAAATATTGCATAAAGTAGTTTTTTTCTCGTTGCTAAATTCGTTGTTTCAGGACTATAATGAAACCATTACAGTCCTAGGACTATAATGAATCCATTAGAGTACTTGTTTTAGGACTATAATGAAGCATTACGGTCCTAGGACCATAATGAATCCAAGACTCATTTTGAGTACTCATTCCGAAAAACTGTGTCATTTTGACACTGAATATGACGATCAAAATAATGTCATTGTGGCACGGCAGAAAATAAAAACACATATTGCCATAATGCCATAATTAAGAATAAGTCAAATTTTATTACAACATTTTAACACAAATTAGAGAAAATAAATCAGAGACGTTAATTATTCTCCTATTTATATCCACCTTGGCCTACTAACAAAGAATACATTTTCAATTAAGAGGCAAATATTGAATCTTATATTAAAAATAAATATAAACAAAATATCTAAAACTATATAAGGTGTCACATTTAAAAAAACCCAACTTTGGGTTATATTTATGTAATGACAGCTCACAGCAAAAAGCTGACTATGCCACTGAGTAAAAAAGTGTAAGTTCAGTAAGAGTCAATTTTTTACCCTTCCAATAAGTTGAAATAACGCTGTACCGGGAAGCGTAGGTACATTCCTTTCCAGGATACAGCTAAGCCTGTTTCTGTACTTCTGAGCAGTGCAGTCTGCTGTACCGCAGTAACCTTTTTATTTGATATATAGGCGTTAATACAATGTACTCCTTACCACGGTGCAGCGAAATCTCTTTCACGGTAAGCAATGGAACGGTAATAACAGCCCAAGAATAAACACATTATATTATGCCATTTAGATCACGCTTTCACACATATATAATACTTAAGTTTCGTTTCATGAATAGTGTTATGGATAATTTATAGCTTAAAACAAGTTATCAAAATTGCATTACAATATTCGATTGTTAGATAGGTAGAAAAATAACTAGACATGTGAGGATTTATATAAATGTTCATAAAAATAACTTAACCATGATAACATTATTTAACTATTTCTTCAAATATGGATCGTTTTTACTTCCTTCGTAAAGAAGAAGTAAAAACGGTGAAAAAATCACCCAGGTTTTTACAGATCTTCTCGTTTTGGGGTCATAGCAAAAACTACTTACCCCGATTAACTTCACTGGTAAGAATCCAATCTGTTAGAACATAATGGTGGCCTAATAAAATGTTTAAAAAATCAGTATCAAAAAATTACTTAATCAATTGACCTCAAAACCTGTACAAGTCTTTTAAGTGTGATATAGGTATGAACTGGTTAAATTTTGGTACGGATACATGATGGCTTAATAAAATGGCGAGCAAATAAAATGTTTAAAAATTGGCGTAAAAAAATTGTCTTAAATTTTGCATAAAAATTAGTGATGATATAGGAGATAAACTGTCAATATTAAAAATCAGTTTAAAAAACAATTTGTTGCGACGAAATCTTTAGTCTGCCTTCTTTTGGTGTCACTCCCTAGAAAAGGTCTGAAAGGCCCAATCATTTAAGGCCACTTTGACTTGCTATCTAGACAATCTTAATATGGTTCTATGGGCGTCAAATTGGCTCCAAGCTTAGCTAGCTCATCCGTCTTTTCGTTGCCTGCTATTCCACAGTGACTAGGAACCCAATTGACTTCTACTCTTTTTGTCATTGACAGTCTTTCCAGTGCGTCAAAGCAGTCCTGGACCAAGACCGTACTGGCCTTGGGTGAGTTCAATGCTTTTAACGCTGTCTAAGCAAATGACCACTACATTTTCTACGACTTCTTTAACTTCCTCCATCGTTGCAGCCATCATGATGGAACATATTTCTGCCTGAAAAACCGCGGCCTACTTCCCAAGTGGAAAGCTTTTCTTATGGTTTAATTTAACACTCCTGCGCCTGTCATCTGCGCTCGGCCATCCGTAACTCATCGGTGCCCCGCTGTTCCACTCACCCTTGTCCGGGTTTCAGAGAGCATAGGGCCTATCCACCCTTAGCTGTTGCTTAGTGAGAGCAATTTTGACTGCTGATATGGGCATCTCTTTGCTTGCTACTAGTGAGATGCAGCCAGACCGACGATCTCTCCCACCAAATGCTTGCGTCTCTCATTCGAAAGCGGGCCGCAATTGCCTCCTTTCTGGTACCCAATTGTCTAGAGATGGCAAGCCAGCAGTATGTTCAGCGCAGTTGTTGGTGTTGTCCTCATGGCACCAGTGATTGCCACGCACGCAAGTCGTTGGACCCTTCCAAGTCTGAGACATGTCGTCTGGTTCTTTACCGCTGTGCACTAAGCTATTGAGGCTACACTAGACCTGACTACCGCTTGGTATAGCCAGTGCATAACTCGCATTCTCAAGCCCCATCTTACCCTACTGCTGAAGCTGCCACAGAGTCGCGACAGATTTAGTAGCGACTTTCTCGACATGCGCTTTCCACGTCAACTTTGCATCAATGATAACTCCAAGGTACTTCACTTCGTTTTTTAAACTTAGTTGTACCCCAAACATCCTTGGAACACGTAGACCACATATTCCTCTTTCTTGTGAATAGGACATTTCTGCCTTAGTTGGATTGACAGAAAGTCCTGTGTTTTCACACTACCTTTCAATCAACCTGCAGGCCATCTGCACTCTTACTTATTGATCGTTTCGATGAATCGGCCGGAGACAAAGACCACGCCGTCATCAGCGTAGCTATGCACGTAAAGGCCGGAGTCCATGAAGAGTTTCAGCAGTCCGTCCATGACTAAGCACCACAAGTGTGGCGAGAGACCCACTATTCTCAGCCATTCACCGCAGCGTTAACTACCCTAACTTGAATATTTGATGAGATATAAAAAAAATTAAATACAAAAAGTGGTATCAAAATGACATTTCAGAGTTCAAAAATAAAAGAATTTTTAAATGCTTAAAATTTTTTCTGCATGCATGCAAACGCATGTAAAATTGAATAGATCTGTATATCTTTTGACTTAACATGTAAGTTAGATTAAAATACATTCGTCCCTTATATCAGGAAAGTAAAAATAAACAAAACACGTTTTTTAAATATAATGGTGCGCTAAACTTTTGACAAGCCTCTATGTGCAACAGTCGTGTGGACATATTTAGAGGCATTACTCTTGATCATAATTGTCGTAAGAAACAAATGCTTAATAAATACATAAGGTGAAAAAAAAACATGTTTAAAAAATTTACAATTTGTTGAAAAGATCCTGTATGTTAAAACCAAAAGAAGACTAAAAATTAAGAAAAAAATGTTTTTTAATTATCTTGGCTAGAAAAGAACACAAAAATATTTTCTTTTGAACAGTCGTCGTTTAAGAAAACTTAAAGAAAATTACAAGGTTACATAATATCCTGTAAAACAGATTTGCTGAAGTCCACAACATTTACGTTTTTCTGGGCCATAAAAGTCTGTCCAGCGGTATAATTAAGTACTCTACCAAATAAACTTGCCAGTCCAGCAACTATTTTTTATCGCGTTTTTTACCTTTGCGGTAATAGTCTATAAAATATATAAAAACCATATAAAGTCGCACAATGTTGAGTGTCATTCAAACCATAGCCATACGGTTATGGTTTACAAAAAATATAAAAAAAAATTATATAAAAACTAGACAAAACATCACGACCTGACATATAGCTTGTTATACACTCTCGACCTGATGAGAGTGTATTATGTTCTTGCCATCTCTCGTCGTGGTAGCAAAAAACATTTTTAAAGGACACTCGGGCCTTTCGAACGGTATGAAACGGATTTTCGTATGGTTTTTGGTTTTTCGTTCATTAATGAAATAAAACATGTTTTTTTCGAGTTTTTAAAATTTCCAATGATACACGATAACTGTCGGAAAAATTGAAATACCGATTTGAAACTTTTTTTACACGTTGTAAACCTAGTTTTTTGGTCGAAAATAAGGGTCCATCCCTCTGGTGGCCAAACAGTCCAGTGCCCGGGGCAATTAAAAGGAGATAGCATCAAGTTGCACTGAATTTCAAATACGGCGTGATTATAGCCTCTGTCAAAACTAATGAGTATATATTTAGGTAAATTTTATTTAATTTTAGGGCCTCAAAAAATTTTTTTTGGTATTTTTGAGAATGGCAAGGTAAAATTTAGATATTTTTAGAAAGATAGCCACAACTTGGGGTACAAATCTTTCCCCAATTTTCTAAAATATCTTTAAGAACATTTGCTGTCATTCCCAATTTATGAGCAATGTCGATATTCGTTTGATAGAAGTGCTACTCGATTACATTTTTGAACGAGTTGGAGCAGCGAATTGTCTGGATACAAGATAGACCCATTTCTCAGTATATAGGAGGGAGTGTAACAATAACTGCGAATACCTTTATTGTATTGTTTGTAGTCGTAAAGCCTATAATATGTATTACAGAAGCAGTAAGTGCCTTTCTTTAGAAATTCTGGTTTGAAAGCTGTAATTCTTTTTCCTAGTGAATCATATCGGTATAAGACATCGATTTAGGAGATTTGGGCAATAAATGGGGAAAGTTTTGTTTTTGCAGCTGAGAATTTCCCAATTTTTTTCTCTAATAGAACTTTTGTAAGATCATAAGTATCGTTTTGGGGTCTTTAGTACTAGATCATAATTAAAAAAAATTTAATCTTCCAGAATTGCTTCTAGTGTAATTTTTTTAAAAGGTTTTACTATTTGATGATATTTTTTGACACTTTGACAGGTTTTTAGCATACAAGTAAATTATGATGTGCATGGGCAGTAGTTATATATTTTTTTCTGTACAAATTGTGGTGGTTGTATTTTTTTTTCATAGTGAAATTTTTCGGTATAAGATATTGACTTAGGAGATTTGGGAGAAACTGGCTGAAGTTTTATTTTCGCAGTCCTGAATTTCACATTTTGTTTTGCTTCACTGAAACTTTTGAAAGATTCAAAATTTGTATTCGGGTTTATCATTAATAGATGGGATATTTTATTTTACTTTTAGAGGTATAGATTATTAAAAAAGTTAACAGCTGCCAGGTAAAATTGTTTTTACCTCTAACTTTTGAACTACTTAAAATTTTTAAATACGGTTTTCACAAGTAAATGTAAATTTTAGAAGCGTAATTAATAAAAAATATTGTGACATCTGTCAAGAAAAAAACTGGCGTAATTTATTAAAAAAAATTGACAGCTGTAAAAAAAACAGTTTTCTTCCCGTAACTTCTAAACTAATTAAAATTTTTAGAAACCGTTTTTAAAGTTCCGTGTAATTTTTAGTGGGGTGATTTCTGAACTTCTAAACTACTTAAAATATTTAAAACGGTTTTCACAGTTCCATTTAATTTTTTGTGGCCTATTTTATTAAAAAAAATATTTTGACAGCTATCAAAAAAAAAAATGTTTTTCCCCGTAACTTTTGAGCTGCCTAAAATGTTTAAATACGGTTTTTATGTAATTTTCATCTAACTTTTTGTGGCGTAATTTATTAAAAAGAGTATTTTGCAACTGTCAAAAAACTTTCTTTTTCCCGAAACTTCTAAACTACTTAAAATGTTTAAATGCAGTTTTCACAGTTCCATGTAACATTTTGTCACGTAATTTATTTTAGGAAAGTATTTTGATAACTGTCAAAAAACGTCTAATCTTTCGAACTTTCAACTAACTACATTTTTTTAAATGAGACTTTTACTTAGATGTAATTTAATTTATATAAAGTGGGATAATCGGTCAAGAGTGTTATTTAAATCATAGCCCCTAGGTTATGGCCTACATATAGCTTGTTATAACACTCGACTTGCGCGAGCGTTATATTGTCCTTACTAGAGTTAAATCCAAGACTCATTTTGAGTACTCATTCCGAAAAACTGTGTCATTTTGACACTGAATATGACGATCAAAATAATGTCATTGTGGCACGGCAGAAAATAAAAACACATATTGCCATAATGCCATAATTAAGAATAAGTCAAATTTTATTACAACATTTTAACACAAATTAGAGAAAATAAATCAGAGACGTTAATTATTCTCCTATTTATATCCACCTTGGCCTACTAACAAAGAATACATTTTCAATTAAGAGGCAAATATTGAATCTTATATTAAAAATAAATATAAACAAAATATCTAAAACTATATAAGGTGTCACATTTAAAAAAACCCAACTTTGGGTTATATTTATGTAATGACAGCTCACAGCAAAAAGCTGACTATGCCACTGAGTAAAAAAGTGTAAGTTCAGTAAGAGTCAATTTTTTACCCTTCCAATAAGTTGAAATAACGCTGTACCGGGAAGCGTAGGTACATTCCTTTCCAGGATACAGCTAAGCCTGTTTCTGTACTTCTGAGCAGTGCAGTCTGCTGTACCGCAGTAACCTTTTTATTTGATATATAGGCGTTAATACAATGTACTCCTTACCACGGTGCAGCGAAATCTCTTTCACGGTAAGCAATGGAACGGTAATAACAGCCCAAGAATAAACACATTATATTATGCCATTTAGATCACGCTTTCACACATATATAATACTTAAGTTTCGTTTCATGAATAGTGTTATGGATAATTTATAGCTTAAAACAAGTTATCAAAATTGCATTACAATATTCGATTGTTAGATAGGTAGAAAAATAACTAGACATGTGAGGATTTATATAAATGTTCATAAAAATAACTTAACCATGATAACATTATTTAACTATTTCTTCAAATATGGATCGTTTTTACTTCCTTCGTAAAGAAGAAGTAAAAACTGTGAAAAAATCACCCAGGTTTTTACAGATCTTCTCGTTTTGGGGTCATAGCAAAAACTACTTACCCCGATTAACTTCACTGGTAAGAATCCAATCTGTTAGAACATAATGGTGGCCTAATAAAATGTTTAAAAAATCAGTATCAAAAAATTACTTAATCAATTGACCTCAAAACCTGTACAAGTCTTTTAAGTGTGATATAGGTATGAACTGGTTAAATTTTGGTACGGATACATGATGGCTTAATAAAATGGCGAGCAAATAAAATGTTTAAAAATTGGCGTAAAAAAATTGTCTTAAATTTTGCATAAAAATTAGTGATGATATAGGAGATAAACTGTCAATATTAAAAATCAGTTTAAAAAACAATTTGTTGCGACGAAATCTTTAGTCTGCCTTCTTTTGGTGTCACTCCCTAGAAAAGGTCTGAAAGGCCCAATCATTTAAGGCCACTTTGACTTGCTATCTAGACAATCTTAATATGGTTCTATGGGCGTCAAATTGGCTCCAAGCTTAGCTAGCTCATCCGTCTTTTCGTTGCCTGCTATTCCACAGTGACTAGGAACCCAATTGACTTCTACTCTTTTTGTCATTGACAGTCTTTCCAGTGCGTCAAAGCAGTCCTGGACCAAGACCGTACTGGCCTTGGGTGAGTTCAATGCTTTTAACGCTGTCTAAGCAAATGACCACTACATTTTCTACGACTTCTTTAACTTCCTCCATCGTTGCAGCCATCATGATGGAACATATTTCTGCCTGAAAAACCGCGGCCTACTTCCCAAGTGGAAAGCTTTTCTTATGGTTTAATTTAACACTCCTGCGCCTGTCATCTGCGCTCGGCCATCCGTAACTCATCGGTGCCCCGCTGTTCCACTCACCCTTGTCCGGGTTTCAGAGAGCATAGGGCCTATCCACCCTTAGCTGTTGCTTAGTGAGAGCAATTTTGACTGCTGATATGGGCATCTCTTTGCTTGCTACTAGTGAGATGCAGCCAGACCGACGATCTCTCCCACCAAATGCTTGCGTCTCTCATTCGAAAGCGGGCCGCAATTGCCTCCTTTCTGGTACCCAATTGTCTAGAGATGGCAAGCCAGCAGTATGTTCAGCGCAGTTGTTGGTGTTGTCCTCATGGCACCAGTGATTGCCACGCACGCAAGTCGTTGGACCCTTCCAAGTCTGAGACATGTCGTCTGGTTCTTTACCGCTGTGCACTAAGCTATTGAGGCTACACTAGACCTGACTACCGCTTGGTATAGCCAGTGCATAACTCGCATTCTCAAGCCCCATCTTACCCTACTGCTGAAGCTGCCACAGAGTCGCGACAGATTTAGTAGCGACTTTCTCGACATGCGCTTTCCACGTCAACTTTGCATCAATGATAACTCCAAGGTACTTCACTTCGTTTTTTAAACTTAGTTGTACCCCAAACATCCTTGGAACACGTAGACCACATATTCCTCTTTCTTGTGAATAGGACATTTCTGCCTTAGTTGGATTGACAGAAAGTCCTGTGTTTTCACACTACCTTTCAATCAACCTGCAGGCCATCTGCACTCTTACTTATTGATCGTTTCGATGAATCGGCCGGAGACAAAGACCACGCCGTCATCAGCGTAGCTATGCACGTAAAGGCCGGAGTCCATGAAGAGTTTCAGCAGTCCGTCCATGACTAAGCACCACAAGTGTGGCGAGAGACCCACTATTCTCAGCCATTCACCGCAGCGTTAACTACCCTAACTTGAATATTTGATGAGATATAAAAAAAATTAAATACAAAAAGTGGTATCAAAATGACATTTCAGAGTTCAAAAATAAAAGAATTTTTAAATGCTTAAAATTTTTTCTGCATGCATGCAAACGCATGTAAAATTGAATAGATCTGTATATCTTTTGACTTAACATGTAAGTTAGATTAAAATACATTCGTCCCTTATATCAGGAAAGTAAAAATAAACAAAACACGTTTTTTAAATATAATGGTGCGCTAAACTTTTGACAAGCCTCTATGTGCAACAGTCGTGTGGACATATTTAGAGGCATTACTCTTGATCATAATTGTCGTAAGAAACAAATGCTTAATAAATACATAAGGTGAAAAAAAAACATGTTAAAAAATTTACAATTCGTTAAAAAGATCCTGTATGTTAAAACCAAAAGAAGACTAAAAATTAAGAAAAAAATGTTTTTTAATTATCTTGGCTAGAAAAGAACACAAAAATATTTTCTTTTGAACAGTCGTCGTTTAAGAAAACTTAAAGAAAATTACAAGGTTACATAATATCCTGTAAAACAGATTTGCTGAAGTCCACAACATTTACGTTTTTCTGGGCCATAAAAGTCTGTCCAGCGGTATAATTAAGTACTCTACCAAATAAACTTGCCAGTCCAGCAACTATTTTTTATCGCGTTTTTTACCTTTGCGGTAATAGTCTATAAAATATATAAAAACCATATAAAGTCGCACAATGTTGAGTGTCATTCAAACCATAGCCATACGGTTATGGTTTACAAAAAATATAAAAAAAAATTATATAAAAACTAGACAAAACATCACGACCTGACATATAGCTTGTTATACACTCTCGACCTGATGAGAGTGTATTATGTTCTTGCCATCTCTCGTCGTGGTAGCAAAAAACATTTTTAAAGGACACTCGGGCCTTTCGAACGGTATGAAACGGATTTTCGTATGGTTTTTGGTTTTTCGTTCATTAATGAAATAAAACATGTTTTTTTCGAGTTTTTAAAATTTCCAATGATACACGATAACTGTCGGAAAAATTGAAATACCGATTTGAAACTTTTTTTACACGTTGTAAACCTAGTTTTTTGGTCGAAAATAAGGGTCCATCCCTCTGGTGGCCAAACAGTCCAGTGCCCGGGGCAATTAAAAGGAGATAGCATCAAGTTGCACTGAATTTCAAATACGGCGTGATTATAGCCTCTGTCAAAACTAATGAGTATATATTTAGGTAAATTTTATTTAATTTTAGGGCCTCAAAAAATTTTTTTTGGTATTTTTGAGAATGGCAAGGTAAAATTTAGATATTTTTAGAAAGATAGCCACAACTTGGGGTACAAATCTTTCCCCAATTTTCTAAAATATCTTTAAGAACATTTGCTGTCATTCCCAATTTATGAGCAATGTCGATATTCGTTTGATAGAAGTGCTACTCGATTACATTTTTGAACGAGTTGGAGCAGCGAATTGTCTGGATACAAGATAGACCCATTTCTCAGTATATAGGAGGGAGTGTAACAATAACTGCGAATACCTTTATTGTATTGTTTGTAGTCGTAAAGCCTATAATATGTATTACAGAAGCAGTAAGTGCCTTTCTTTAGAAATTCTGGTTTGAAAGCTGTAATTCTTTTTCCTAGTGAATCATATCGGTATAAGACATCGATTTAGGAGATTTGGGCAATAAATGGGGAAAGTTTTGTTTTTGCAGCTGAGAATTTCCCAATTTTTTTCTCTAATAGAACTTTTGTAAGATCATAAGTATCGTTTTGGGGTCTTTAGTACTAGATCATAATTAAAAAAAATTTAATCTTCCAGAATTGCTTCTAGTGTAATTTTTTTAAAAGGTTTTACTATTTGATGATATTTTTTGACACTTTGACAGGTTTTTAGCATACAAGTAAATTATGATGTGCATGGGCAGTAGTTATATATTTTTTTCTGTACAAATTGTGGTGGTTGTATTTTTTTTTCATAGTGAAATTTTTCGGTATAAGATATTGACTTAGGAGATTTGGGAGAAACTGGCTGAAGTTTTATTTTCGCAGTCCTGAATTTCACATTTTGTTTTGCTTCACTGAAACTTTTGAAAGATTCAAAATTTGTATTCGGGTTTATCATTAATAGATGGGATATTTTATTTTACTTTTAGAGGTATAGATTATTAAAAAAGTTAACAGCTGCCAGGTAAAATTGTTTTTACCTCTAACTTTTGAACTACTTAAAATTTTTAAATACGGTTTTCACAAGTAAATGTAAATTTTAGAAGCGTAATTAATAAAAAATATTGTGACATCTGTCAAGAAAAAAACTGGCGTAATTTATTAAAAAAAATTGACAGCTGTAAAAAAAACAGTTTTCTTCCCGTAACTTCTAAACTAATTAAAATTTTTAGAAACCGTTTTTAAAGTTCCGTGTAATTTTTAGTGGGGTGATTTCTGAACTTCTAAACTACTTAAAATATTTAAAACGGTTTTCACAGTTCCATTTAATTTTTTGTGGCCTATTTTATTAAAAAAAATATTTTGACAGCTATCAAAAAAAAAATGTTTTTCCCCGTAACTTTTGAGCTGCCTAAAATGTTTAAATACGGTTTTTATGTAATTTTCATCTAACTTTTTGTGGCGTAATTTATTAAAAAGAGTATTTTGCAACTGTCAAAAAACTTTCTTTTTCCCGAAACTTCTAAACTACTTAAAATGTTTAAATGCAGTTTTCACAGTTCCATGTAACATTTTGTCACGTAATTTATTTTAGGAAAGTATTTTGATAACTGTCAAAAAACGTCTAATCTTTCGAACTTTCAACTAACTACATTTTTTTAAATGAGACTTTTACTTAGATGTAATTTAATTTATATAAAGTGGGATAATCGGTCAAGAGTGTTATTTAAATCATAGCCCCTAGGTTATGGCCTACATATAGCTTGTTATAACACTCGACTTGCGCGAGCGTTATATTGTCCTTACTAGAGTTAAAAAATAACGTCGTTGGCGTGTTAAATCGTAGTTCTAGGGGCATTTTACCTGTGGTCTCGGAAACGGTTTCAGATTTCTAAAGCACATTTGGGGCTCTTAAACGGTATCTTTTTTGATTTTCCCTCTATTAACAAAAAGAGATCTAATTTCGAGTTTTTTAGATTGTCATAATTGAACGTTAAAATTGAAATATTGATTTCCTTTTTATGGTCTCACGAAGCCTATTGAAAATGGGAGAGACAGAGAAGTTTTTTTTTAAGTTTTTAAATCTTATTTGTTGGTCAAACAAGGCCTCACTTAACGCTCTCTGGTGATCAAACGGTGCAAGTTTTTGACAAAAACAAAAAAGATTCTGAAATGGTATGGATTAGAGAAAATTCTTATAGAACCTTCTTTTCAAGAGAGTGTAAGCAAATGAAAAAAATATGTATTTTTAATTTTTTTTTACTGTAGTAGTTTTATTGAAAATGTATGTAAGACAGAATGAATGAGGAGGCAAAAAGGTACAAAACTGCGTTTGGTGATTTTTTCCGCACTGTCTAAGACTAAAATTTATTATAAATAAGTCGAACTCTTTGAGGTTCCTGGGTGTGAAGCGCATGAATACCTCGAGGTCTTTTTAAGAAACGGTTCCTGTAGGATAGAAACTAAAAAAGTTATAATTCTTTGAATAGTCGATACGATATTCTTACTTTGAACGAGAATATAAAATAAATAAAATTTTTAACATAAACAAACGAAATTTTCAAATTTATCTATATATGCCAGAATGTACACAAATACCAACAAAAATAATTTAAAAAAACAATGCATAACTATTAATAATTTTTTTCTCTCTTTGCTGTGTCACGTGACTGATGCTGCGATTGTATTTTTGACAAGTTGAATTCATCAATAAGAAATGGATTAAGAAATTATGAATAATCTTGTCAAATGCTGTTGAGGAGGAAAATAGGCATTGATCGACAAGCTGGATAATTTAAAGCTTTCCCTATACATTTTATAGTTTTAAAGTACCCGTTCTTACGTATTCAGTGTAAATATTATGTCTAGATGTTTCATGAAAATTTCGGTCGTGAAAGGAAGAAATAATCACTTTGTTACGAAAAGAAGGAAAATGTTGTTATAACTTTTCTTGAAAAAAGAAACAGATAAAATTTGTATTTGTGTACCGTGTAGTTTTAGTTTAATCAAGTACCTTGTAGATTTAGAAATTGCAGTTGTAATTTCAGCCAACTTCCTTTTAACTAAAAATAACTACCAGGTTATCTCATTTAAAATATTATGCGCAAAATGTGGCAAAAATAAGTTATTATTTAGAAGTTCTCTGAAATTTTCAAGAAAATGTGTGTAAGAACTACTTATTTAATTTATTTTAAATTTTATTCAAAAATAAAGTGTGGCGTAAGTAGAAACTGGTAAAATATTGGTATGAATCCAATATGAAGGAACAAAATGGCGCCTAATAAAAATTTTTAAAGAAGTTAGATATATATGTGTTAATAAATGACGACGTGCGGAACTAAATTGGATCAAGTTACTCTTCCTAATAAAAGGAAAGATTTATAAAGAGGGAAGTTCCGGGTGAAGGAAGTTTACCGATTTTTTTCTATAATGAAGAGTGGCCCTCAAGATATGAAGCAAAGTCAAAAAAACATAAATATCTCTTGTGTTAAAGCCATTAGTTAAAAACTAATTTTATTATTAGTTAAATTAATCATAAATAAGGGTACCAAAATAATACTACACTAAAATAATTGGATAGCGAAAAGAACACGTAGGAACAAAAAGGTCATCACTACGTAACAGGCAAAAAGACACGACGACCAAAAAAATAAAACGTCCTCCTTTGTCCCTCCTTGGCTACGACACTGTATGTATTTTATTTATGCTGGACGGATATCTAGTAACAAAGTATATATTATATTATACACGGGTAGTTGGGTTTTCTCGACATTTTAGGGTCTTTAAGTTTAAGAAAACTATATTTAAAAAAAAATTATGTCTGTATGTAATGTGTAATGTAATTATTATTATTATCGATAGTTTATTCACTAGAGAACAAGGTCTCTTTTGGCTCAGTTTTACCACTAAGGATGCCATGTCCTATTTTTTGATACTTGTAACCTGAAAGGTCATTTTTTTATCGAAATCTTGTTTTTTAATAACTTAGGAAATCGAGCATCGAGGCTTTCCAAAGGACGTTTCTCGTTTACAAGATCAATAACTGATTGCTGATTTGATAAGTTTATTAAGTCAGAATATTTACTCTGTTTCCCTGTAGCTGGAGAAACATCCGAACAAGTCGAGTAATCCTCTTTGTGAGAAGTGAGTCCCGAGTTGACTTCACTAAATCGATCAACCGAAGATTTTTCAAAATTTAGAGATAACAAAGACACTGAAGTAGTTGAATTTGTTTTATTTAATTTAACATTTCTGTTTATTTCAATAGAGCTACGTTGATAGATATTAATTAGAGTGTAGCGACGTCTTTCAAATTAAATGAAGTCTCAGGGGTGGCGTAAGGGTCTACACGGTTTTCCGGCGAACCTGAAGGGCCCGCCGGGATCCCTCGACCATTTACCCAGTCACTCCCTGGAACATGAGTGTCCACACCAAAGAAAGTTGAAAGTTGTTTCGACTAAAAAGGGGAGGAGAAAGTTGCTGGTCTGATTAGAGTCCATATTTCTTCTCTGAACAAGTCACAAAGTGGTCGATCGAAGAAATATGGTTCAATAATGCTGCCTCTCAGGATGCCACACCTCACATTAAGGTCTTTGATGTTGACCTTCGCGCAATCAATGAGCATTTCAGTCAATTCAACAGTGAATGTATAGTTAATATGCATGTTAGGCATATTGACTTTACCTTCACTGTTAAAAGTTGCTTCATCCGTGTAAAGAATTTTAGATAAAAATGTTCTACTTTCAGTTAGCATGCGTAACATTCAATAACAATAATCCAACCTACGGTCAAAATCTTGTTCATACAAGGCCCGATGTAAAACTAAATCTATAAAAATTGGTGCAGTCTAAAAATTAAAAAATACATTGTGGCACATTTGAAGAAACATATATTTTATAGTGTCATTAGAACTTACCTATCAAAATATTTGGGATAGTAGTATGTGATATGCCCACGGCGAGATGCAATGCTCTAGTACTAACATGGGGATTACAGTCAATATATGCCAGAACGTTAATGATATTTTCCTCGGATTTTCCATTTTTATGTTTTTGGAACGTATGTTAAAAGCTACCAGTGGTACGTAAAGGCTGCACTAAGCGGGGGAAAATTCCTGCGTCGCGGAATTGTCAGAAACACAATTTTTTAACAGTAAAGATGGCTAATACGCGGTCATAGTAGAAACCTAAAAATAAGTTCCAGGATTTTCTTCTGACCACTTTAGTTATAATGCTTTTCACCGCAAATCTCTACAATGAGTAGTTTCCGAGATAAATTGGCCACCCTGTAGAAGACTGGTAGAAAAAACAATAAAACTACCGAAAACATATTTTCTGTTATAACAAATTATCAACGTTTGACATTAACAAAAGAGTTAGGATGAAAACGAGGAAATCATACTTGAAAAATGCATGGAAATTATTGTAAATAGAAAATCTCTTTTGTTGTAAGTCTTTCATGACAAATAACCTAATTAAATAAAAAATATGTGTCACTTGTATATTTGAGAAAAGAAAGGAGAAATAATGGAAACAAGTTATAAATTCTGATGATGAATAACTCTAGAATAAAACGTCGCCGACAAAATCTGTCTTCAGATTCGTGATCTGTGTCAATCATAAAAATCGGCGATGGTCAGCTTAACCGAAGTTTTACTTTTATTTTTCATATGCATTTTCATTTATAAGCTATGTAGTTCATTTTTGCTTGTTTAAAATTATAAATGGTTTTACGGTTTTCTTGTTGTTCCGTAGCTGTAGTACTCAGCTATTTCAAAGGTCCAATCCAGGATTGAGAAAAGAATTTGGTCATTTGCCGTTTTTGATATTTGAGCCAAACATCTACAAGGTAAAAAACGATGGTAAAGGATGGAACCTGAAACCACACAGCTCACTATGTAGTTTTTACCGACTCTGCTATGCAAGTATATACAGTTGTATGCATATAAGCCTGCGGAGATCTTCTCTAAAAATAAAATATTCGAAATAGACAGAAATGGCATATAATTTAATTTCGACTAGTCAAGGATTCTGAGGCAGTAAAGGTCGCCATGATCAACAGCCGAAAAATATATGTCACCTGTTATTTCTATTAAAGCTGTAAAGACCGATTATAGCATACAGATGCAATAAATTAACCAAATCAGTTGCATGTATCGCCGTTTATTACAACGCACGCAATAATAATTGGCTCGGTGTTGCCAGAGGCTTGTGTGTAGAAATACAATATAATAATAGGAATAAGAAACAAATAGAATTTATTCATTTATTTAACAATTAGGATTCCTACAGGTCGGAACCCAGAGAGAGGTGTTTCCTCGTTCGAACGTTTTAATAATTAAGATTAAAAATAAACCTGACAATGAAACAGTGCTAATTAATATGAATCGTACCCTCAACTTGTTCTTTAAAATTTAATAGGCAGTTACAAAATATATCAACATTATAAAATAATGAATTATATAAAGAAGTCATTCTATTTATTAGGGAATGTTTTCCCAAGTTTGTTCTATAATAACAGTCTGCAAACAAGTACCAAGTCTAAAGTTTCTTGGGGGTATGATAAAGTGTATTTTGAAGAGTAAATTTGGAGCATCAATCTGGTTAGTTATGATTTTATATAACGTAAATATATCTGAATGAGCACATCTTGTTTGAAGTGGTTAACTAAAATTTTATCTTTAATTGATTTGCAAGTTCTCTCTACGTTTTTGTAATTTTTAAGATAAGCTTGTAGACAATAGTTTTTCTTGAGGACACTAGTTCAAATAATACTTTATGACACGCGTTTCCTCTTCAGGAATTATGCTGCCTGTCTACAGAAAGCCAGAGAAATCAGAACTGAAATAATTTATCTTCAATTGATTCCAAAGTTCATTCATTGTTGATAAGAAAGTTAAATTTTTATTAGTAGTTTTATAAAAAAATATAAGAGAGTACCTTTTTAATACTTAATACCTGTATATTTTGTCACGCACTTATTCTTCATGCTATTAGTTAAAACATCTTATTTGTTAGTTGTATTGACAGAAAAACAAATCAATCAAAATTTTTACAAGCTGTACACTAGTGGCGTAAACATAGGAAATATGTGAAAGGGCTTCATAGGTTTAAAATGACATTTTCAACAATTGAACAAATATTTTTTCCAACTGTCACAATTACAAAACCACAGTGACAAGCGAAACATAACTGGCGAACTAAGAGTTTTAAGTACCATGGCAACTAGACCTGGTCTAACTCTAACCTTTTTAGTGAAAACGGGGGTAATTATCTTGGAGGGAAGTAAGATAATAATATTTATATATTATTTAATGATGGCCCGTCAAAATAACAACACCTTGTTTCCGGTTTTCAGTGGCGTATCAACTCTGAAATTTAGGAAGTAATTTAAAATCTTATATTATTGAAAGAGAATTATGATTAGGGTATGGACTAAATTAAACAAGCTAATTAGTGTGATACATTATTTCAGGTGCCAATTTAACAAAAAACTGGTGAAGCATTAAAATGCAGGTCTTTAACAGTTCACTTTAGACATTAAATTTTATATTTTGCATAATAAACCTTTCTACGGAAGCGTAGAAGGGCCACAATTTTTTTTATTTTTTAATTCTGAGTTTAAAGTCGGAATTTAACAAAATTCTGAGTTTAAAGTCAGAATTTAACAAAATTCTGAGTTTAAAGTCAGAATTTAACAAAATTCTGAGTTTAAAGTCGGAATTTAACTAAATTCTGAGTTTAAAGTCAGAATTTAGCTAAATTCCGAGTTTAAAGTCAGAATTTAACAAAATTCTGAGTTTAAAGTCGGAATTTAACTAAATTCTGTGTTTAAAGTCAGAATTTAACAAAATTCTGAGTTTAAAGTCGGAATTTAACAAAATTCTGAGTTTAAAGTCAGAATTTAGTCCGTACGATTGTATAACTACGGAAGCGTAGAAGGGCCACAAATTTTTTTATTTTTTAATTCTGAGTTTAAAGTCGGAATTTAACAAAATTCTGAGTTTAAAGTCAGAATTTAACAAAATTCTGAGTTTAAAGTCAGAATTTAACAAAATTCTGAGTTTAAAGTCAGAATTTAACAAAATTCCGAGTTTAAAGTCAGAATTTAACAAAATTCTGAGTTTAAAGTCAGAATTTAATAAAATTCTGAGTTTAAAGTCAGAATTTAACAAAATTCTGAGTTTAAAGTCGGAATTTAACTAAATTCTGAGTTTAAAGTCAGAATTTAGCTAAATTCCGAGTTTAAAGTCAGAATTTAACAAAATTCTGAGTTCAAAGTCGAAATTTAACTAAATTCTTAGTTTAAAGTCAGAAATTAACTAAATTCTGAGTTTAAAGTCGGAATTTAACTAAATTCTGAGTTTAAAGTCAGAAATTAACGAAATGCATTTTTGGCGTCTCCTGCCAAACCTGAAATTGGTGTCAGGAGATAGACAATTAAATATTAAGACAGATAAGTGAAATCCATTTCGTTGCAAGTAAACTCGTTTGAGATTTCTCGAGCTTCAAAGGTTCAAAATTGTCATTGTTCTAGTGCCATTTTCTCGAAAACAGTTAAATTTAGGCATGAGAAAAGTAACTCAATAAGTACTTGGATTTTTTAGAAAAATATAAAAATTTAATAAAATATAGGGCATTTCATTTAAAAAACGGATGATGCCTCCGGTTTGAGGTAGAAGCGGCAACACCGCGCAATTTAAAATATTTTATAATGAGAGTATATCATGTTCATCTATGGCCAAAGCGAAATTCTCAAAACATCCTATTCGTTGATTCTCCAGATATTTCTAATAGGACACTCAACTTGAATCACCCTGAAACAGAGGGGGAGCTCTGTCAGTATGTTTCGCTAGACACCCTTAAATCGTTGAAACATATATGAACCATTTCTTAAGACTTATTTATCGTTTGGTATTACCTTTTTTATTTTGTGAACCTTTTAATGTATATGTTTTCTTGTATACATTTTGACTTTTTTTTTCAGCAATAGAAATAAATAAAAATACATAAAATGAACTAATTAAACATATGTTTAATTTATCAGGGACTTATTTAACACTCAAAAATCAAAATAGGAAACTTTTATTTTGTACCCTCCCCCTTTTATCATTTTTTTAACTATCTGTAGTTTGGTGAAACAATTCATAGCACATTTTCCATTATTCAAACAAGAATATTGAACTTGTTTTTTTGGTTCCAGTCTGTTATACAATCGTACGGACTAAATTCTGACTTTAAACTCAGAATTTTGTTAAATTCCGACTTTAAACTCAGAATTTTGTTAGATTCTGACTTTAAACTCAGAATTTTGTTAAATTCTGACTTTAAACTCGGAATTTAGCTAAATTCTGACTTTAAACTCAGAATTTAGTTAAATTCCGACTTTAAACTCAGAATTTTGTTAAATTCTGACTTTAAACTCAGAATTTTGTTAAATTCTGACTTTAAACTCAGAATTTTGTTAAATTCTGACTTTAAACTAAGAATTTTGTTAAATTCTGACTTTAAACTCAGAATTTTGTTAAATTCCGACTTTAAACTCAGAATTTTGTTAAATTCTGACTTTAAACACAGAATTTAGTTAAATTCCGACTTTAAACTCAGAATTTAGTTAAATTCCGACTTTAAACTCAGAATTTTGTTAAATTCTGACTTTGAACTCAGAATTTTGTTAAATTCCGACTTTAAACTCAGAATTTTGTTAGATTCTGACTTTAAACTCATAATTTTCTTAAATTCTGACTTTAAACTCGGAATTTAGCTAAATTCTGACTTTAAACTCAGAATTTAGTTAAATTCCGACTTTAAACTCAGAATTTTGTTAAATTCTGACTTTAAACTCAGAATTTTGTTAAATTCTGACTTTAAACTCAGAATTTTGTTAAATTCCGACTTTAAACTCAGAATTAAAAAATAAAAAAAATTGTGGCCCTTCTACGCTTCCGTATATAACAGACTGGAACCAAAAAAACAAGTTCAATATTCTTGTTTGAATAATGGCAAATGTGCTATGAATTGTTCCACCAAACTACAGATAGTTAAAAAAATGATAAAAGGGGGAGGGTACAAAATAAAAGTTTCCTATTTTGATTTTTGAGTGTTAAATAAGTCCCTGATAAATTAAACATATGTTTAATTAGTTCATTTTATGTATTTTTATTTATTTCTATTGCTGAAAAAAAAAGTCAAAATGTATACAAGAAAACATATACATTAAAAGGTTCACAAAATAAAAAAGGTAATACCAAACGATAAATAAGTCTTAAGAAATGGTTCATATATGTTTCAACGATTTAGGGGTGTCTAGCGAAACATACTGACAGAGCTCCCCCTCTGTTTCAGGGTGATTCAAGTTGAGTGTCCTATTAGAAATATCTGGAGAATCAACGAATAGGATGTTTTGAGAATTTCGCTTTGGCCATAGATGAACATGATATACTCTCATTATAAAATATTTTAAATTGCGCGGTGTTGCCGCTTTCTACCTCAAACCGGAGGCATCATCCGTTTTTTAAATGAAATGCCCTATATTTTATTAAATTTTTATATTTTTCTAAAAAATCCAAGTACTTATTGAGTTACTTTTCTCATGCCTAAATTTAACTGTTTTCGAGAAAATGGTGCTAGAACAATGACAATTTTGAACCTTTGAAGCTCGAGAAATCTCAAACGAGTTTACTTGCAACGAAATGGATTTCACTTATCTGTCTTAATATTTAATTGTCTATCTCCTGACACCAATTTCAGGTTTGGCAGGAGACGCCAAAAATGCATTTTTGTTAAATTCTGTTAATTTTTGTTAAATTCTGACTTTAAACTCAGAATTTTGTTAAATTCTGACTTTAAACTCAGAATTTTGTTAAATTCTGAAAACTTTTTGTTAAATTCCGACTTTAAACTCAGAATTAAAAAATAAAAAAATTTGTGGCCCTTAAAAAAAAACAAGTTCAATATTCTTGTTTGAATAATGGCAAATGTGCTATGAATTGTTCCACCAAACTACAGATAGTTAAAAAAATGATAAAAGGGGGAGGGTACAAAATAAAAGTTTCCTATTTTGATTTTTGATTTAAATAAGTTAAAATTTATGTTTAATTAGTTCTGACTTTAAAAAAAAAGTCAAAATGTATACTAACATTAAAAGGTTCACAAAATAAAAAAGGTAATACCAAACGATAAATAAGTCTTAAGAAATGGTTCATATATGTTTCAACGATTTAGGGGTTCTAGCGAAACATACTGACAGAGCTCCCCCCCCCCCCCCCCCCCCCCTCTGTTTCAGGGTGATTCAAGTTGAGTGTCCTATTAGAAATATCTGGAGAATCAACGAATAGGATGTTTTGAGAATTTCGACCAAGTTTTAACTTTTCTCATTAGTTAAATTTCGCGGTGTTGCCGCTTCTACCTCAAACCGGAGGCATCATCCGTTTTTTAAATGACTTTACTTATTGAGTTACTTTTCTCATGCCTAAATTTAACTGTTTTCGAGAAAATGGTGCTAGAACAGACAATTTTGAACCTTAAATTCTGACTTTAAAAATGGATTTCTTATCTGTCTTAATATTTAATTGAATTTAGTTAATTTCTAAATTCTGACTTTAAACTCAGAATTTAGTTAATTTCTGACTTTAAACTTTAGTTAAATTTCTTTGAACTCAGAATTTTGTTAAATTCTAAATTCTGACTTTAAACTCAAACTCAGAATTTTGTTAAATTCTGACTTTAAACTGAATTTTATTAAATTCTGACTTTAAACTCAGAATTTTGTTAAATTCTGACTTTAAACTCGGAATTTTGTTAAATTCTGACTTTAAACTCAGAATTTTGTTAAATTCTGACTTTAAACTCAGAATTTTGTTAAATTCTGACTTTAAACTCAGAATTTTGTTAAATTCCGACTTTAAACTCAGAATTAAAAAATAAAAAAATTTGTGGCCCTTCTACGCTTCCGTACCTTTCGAATAAATACCCTTATAAAATTTTCTGTTGTTGCTTGTTATACAGCGTGACCGTGGCATATATTAAAATTTTTAATTATAATATATGCCCCGTTTAAACATTTTCAGCAGCGATTTTTTCGGTACAGTTTTGCCATTTTTACTCTATAGAAAAAAGTACTTATTTAATGAAAACTTGTAGGCCTATATGTAAAAATTCACATAATTTTAAAAAAGGTTTATCGAAAAAAACTCCAGGAAAAACCCAAAATCTTATTTTTTTTGTAAAAATATTATATATTATAGAATATATTGAAAAGTTTACCTTAAATTAGCATTGATTTAGTACATGCATGGGCTTTTGATTATTATCGGCGGCAATAAACACTTTTTAAATATATTTTTCGCAAGTTTAAGATTATCAAATTATGAGTAAATTTTTGTTGCTATATACATTTGATGAAAAATTAAAATTGATCCGAGCCAAAATCCCATTTTAAGTTCAATTTGACATAAATGTAATTTAAATTTAGTTTAAAGCCTGCGTTATAGATTGAAAACGTTTGCGCCTTGCGTCGCCATTTGCGCTGTCCTTGAAGTTTACTTAACGCAAAACAATGGGTACTGTTATATTTTTGCAGCCATCCGTTTGAGTTTCAGCTAGCCGTCGAAAAGATAGCGATCTTTAACTTTGACGGAAGCGGCTGGCGAAAATCGACGTTGGCGTTAAGCTGCAACCAATGAAATTGCTGGATTTTAGAGGGCCTTTTAAAACGCTCGTCCTTTGTAAAAAATTTGACATTAATATATATACATAACATCCTCGTCCATTTAAACAAAACCGCTAGGGGTCATTGTCTTAAATTTTAAGGAAATGCTTGTAGGAGTTTTGAGTATTTCCACCCCAATTAGCAGGCCGAATTCGCCATATTCTTTGCCGCCTTCGCTTCAACAACTTTACAGCTGAGACTTACATTAATATATCCGCAATGCCTAGTAAAGACTATTATTACATTACTATGATTTTGTTTATCCACGCTCAGCAAATTAAACAAACGCACATAAATTGAAACACAAGCAAAACAAAATTGCATTACACAAAGAGGCAATAAATATAAATATTAAAGTAAGGTTAGTTCCACAGGCAACACAAAGCGCTAACGTTTTCAATCTACAACTCGAGCTAAGAACCAACGTAAACCCTTAGCTCAAATGGACGACGCAAGACACAAACTTTTTCAATCTATAACCCAGGCTTTAAGCAATCAACTAGAAAACACCGATGGCAAATCAAAGTTTTCGAAATTTGCGATTTTGACAAACACTTCCACTATATTGGTTCATTCGAGATGTAACGTCCGAAGAAGCTACTGTATAGTGAAACATGTCGCGTTGTTTTTTAAACAAATATTGCAGAAGCGTTTGTAAATAAATAATTTTTATTTTTTATGTTTTACATAATATTATTAATTTCCAAATGATAATCTTTTATCATCCTTAGCCATGATCTAGTAACGCTACTAATTATTTACTATTACTATATATATATATATATATATATATATATATATATATATATATATATATATATATATATATATATATATATATATATATATATATATATATATATATATACACATATATATATATATATATATATATATATATATATATATATATATATATATATATATATATATATATATATATATATATATATATATATATATATATATATATATATATATATATATATACAGAAGACAGTCTCTATTCGGACGCGAGAAAGAAAGCTTCGAAAATGCCAAATGTGATTTTGGCGAAACGTAAGCAATACTGTTCTTTTCAGAACGACAGTAGTGAACGGATGTACACCCGGAATGAAAACACAATATATATATATATATATATATATATATATATATATATATATATATATATATATATATATATATATATATATATATATATATATATATATATATATATATATATATATATATATATATATATATATATTTCTTTTCTTGGGTTTAGGTTAGGTCCTTCTTCCAACTTTGTTCTCTCTATTTTACGTTTCGCCTAACATAGTAGGCTTTTTCAAAAATGTACAAGATTATCATACTACCTAAAACAATAGAATCAGGACATTAATACACAATTATAAATATGGGACATTACGTTATTTTTTTTTTATATATAAAAATCACTTCGACAATGTATATCGGACAAAAATTAGTACAGAAATAAATAAAACAGAAATTCACTTTGGTTACATACCTCGATCGATTTTAGGTAGGCTTCATTCATCTGGATGTTATCGTATGAATACTCAGTTAAGAAGTTTTTTTAATTTATTGGTTTTACTTGTTGTTTTATGGTATAGAAAAAATGAAAATATATATACATAGGCAGACGAAAATGAATACAGTGTGATATTTTTACTTTTAAGTTAATAGATTATAATATACTTGACTTAAATTATGGATGTCTTGTTTGTCGTTAACAGAAAATTTTTCTTTTTTGATGTGTATCATTTCCTTTATTTGTAGCTTGCGGTAATTGGGTTCCTGCGTTAAGATTTTAAGAAAGTTAAATTAGAAAAGTTAAATTCATGTCTTTCATTCTTTTCATGTTTGTGTAGAGCGGTTGAAGCATTTTTAGTGTATTTATGCCCATTCAGTCTGCTATCTAAGTACTGGGTGGTCATTCCTACATATTTTTTTGGGCAGTTTAGGCAGGGTATTGAGTAAACGATGTTGGACCTTTTTTTATTGGGTACTTTGCTTTTTAAAGGAGTAAAAAGATGGGATAAACGATTGTGGGATTTATGGCAAACAATGATGTCTTACTTTGCTAAAATATACTTAAGTTTTTCTGATAATCCATTTGTGTATGGCATTGCAACGTAGGTTTTATTGTCATTAGTTTGTATTTTTTCGCTTCTTTTCTTGTTGTACAGTCGAAAAACTCGTTGTTTAATGATTTTATTAGAATGTTTTTCAGGGAAGCCATTGTCTTTTAGAATTGTTCTTACTTTATTTAATGTTTCAGAGCGATACTCCGGTGATGTTAAAGTGAGAGCTCTGTCGGTAAGGCCTATAATGACGCTATTCTTTTGATTTTTCGGGTGGTTTGAATTGAAATTTAAATATCGACCGGACCATGTATCTTTAGTATACCACTTGGTCTTAAGGGTGCCTTTTTTACTGTCTCGAATAATAGAAAGATCTAAGAAGTTAATTGTATTGTTGTTTTCGACTTCGGCAGTAAATTGAAGTTTGTGATGAAAACTGTTAAAAGTGTTTAAAACGTTATTAATCTCATTTTCTGGAATTGCCATCAGACAATCATCGACATATCTTTTAAAAAATACGATTGGTGACCCTATATTTGACAGAACTTTCTCTTCTAAGTATTCCATGACTAGTTGGGCAACTGTTGAGGAAATTGGGGAGCCCATGGCGCATCCATCCAGTTGTAGAAAAAATCTATCTCAAAAGAAATCGAATTACCAGTAATAGAATATATTGCTTGTGTAGAGTCCGCCATTCACAACAAACCAAATGAAGTTAAGGACACAAGTATATTATAATCTATTAACTTAAAAGTAAAAATATCACACTGTATTCATTTTCGTCTGCCTATGTATATATATTTTAACATTTTTTCTATACCATAAAACAACAAGTAAAACCAATAAATTAAAAAAACTTCTTAACTGAGTTATTCATACAATAACAGATGAATGAAGCCTACCTAAAATCGATCGAGGTATGTAACCAAAGTGAATTTTTGTTTTATTTATTTCTGTACTAATTTTTGTCCGATATACATTGTCGAAGTGATTTATATATATAAAAAAAAATAACGTAATGTCCCATATTTATAATTGTGTATTAATGTCCTGATTCTATTGTTTTAGGTAGTATGATAATCTTGTACATTTTTGAAAAAGCCTACTATGTTAGGCGAAACGCAAAATAGAGAGAACAAAGTTGGAAGAAGGCGTTTTTATTTTTACATAAACCTAAACCCAAGAAAATTGAAGTAAAATATATATAAATAAATGGTTTAAGAAACTACCATATATATATATATATATATATATATATATATATATATATATATATATATATATATCCATTTTTTTTTCAGGAAACATGGATGTTGAGGTTCGCCATTTAATTATTATCCTGATATTAACGGTACTATCTACAGAAGAGCGCTTGCCAACTGGCATAAATATACTTCAGTATCAATTGCATTTAACCTTTACTGACGACACTTTCACACGTTCTCCATATGAGTACAATGGATACCTACAAGTGAGATTTACAATGTATAAAAATTATCCTTCCGATATGAAGTTGTATGCTGCACATGATTATATTACCATTGGATCAGCGTTTTTGAATGTGAATTCCAATTCAACTAGATATAACATAACGTCTTTCAATATAGACGAAAACGACGTTCTAACATTGGATGGAACCCAGTTTGTTAATAATTTTGTCTATACCTCCATCTTGCATATTAACTACACAAGCAGGTAAGCTCGTAGTACCCACAGAATAAATACTTTTTACAATTTTAGATTGAAAAACTAGCTTGTCTTTCTGGTATATTGTTTATTATTCGGTTTGTCTTAATAACCCTAAATATAATAATTAACACGACATATCTCGAATTTAGGAAAACAGAACGGACTATATTTGGATACCTTACACTTCACCACCGATTAAGTATACTTTAAAGGCAATATTCTAATTAACAAATGCACAAAATGTAAAGGACAGAATATGTAGAATAAAAGCCTCAGAACTCCATCACAACCGTCTTATACAGGTTGTTATATAAGAGCCTGTCATTTTTTTGAAAAGTTTATTCGACCAGAACTCTTACTGTGGAAGATTTCTTTTTCTCGTTGTTCAACCAAAATAATCTGAGCTAATAGAAAAAAAATACAGAGATATAGACATTTTTTCTTTCTTTCCTACATACTGGGTTTTTTAGAAAAAATTTTTTTTTTAAATGGTCTGCTGAACAAAGCCCACTTATGACAATCAGATTCAGTATAGTCTATCAGATAATGAACAGGCTTGGCACCCTTAAGTATTCCACCATGCATATGGTATACAGGGTGCACCAAAAACTCTACCGATTCTAAACTTTAACAATGTTGAATTTCTGCTCCGCAAGGTAGGTAGTATTCCACACCTTTGCTATCCACTGTATTTTTGGGACATATTCTCATTTAATTCGAAATGACGGGTAAACTGTATAAGTAAGTCTGTATTAACAAAAATAACATGTGGAACCGTACTTTATTGGGAAAAACAGAATTATATCAATGATAAAAGGTGATTTTTCAGTTTTTATTAAAAAAATCTGTTTTAAAGCGCTTATTTGTCCAACCGTAGACATGTGTTTCTGACTTAAGATCTTTATCAGTACAGCCAACTATATATTTATAAAAAAAAAAAAAAACTTATTTTTTAGGAGTTAAGGTAATTTATAAAATTCGTCGCCAAGAGAGCATACAAGTATACACATAAAGATATATATGCATAATGTAATAACAATTTCCGAGGTACGTACTAATTTTTCCTGTTTGTCTTTTGTGCTTATTTTGACTTGTGTATAGCTAAATTTTAATATCTGACTAAGAATATATTATTGTACATGTTCCACCAAATATTTAAAAAAAAGTGTATTTTAAATATTACATTTTTTAAATACTTGTAGGTTGCCACGAAAAATAACTAAACAAACTTTTGTAAAAGCCTGCTAGGACGGGCGAAACGTCAAGAAGATAGCGTAGTTTTATTTCACCGAAAAAAAACCTCTGTTGATTTTTAGTCCTTCACGGATGGAAAAATAGAATGTGTTTTCATTCCGGGTGTACATCCGTTCACTACTGTAGTTCTGAAAAGAACAGTTTTTCTGACGTTTCTCCAAAATCACATTTGGCATTTTCGAAGCTTTCTTTCTCGCGTCCGAATAGAGACTGAGAGTCTTGTAAGTTGTAAATAATCAATTTTTTTTTACGAGTAGGTCATTTATCTTTTTAGCACGGTATATGTTTGATTCCTCTCGGCATTGTTGTACAGGATGGCAAAAAAAAACAAGATTACAAATTTTACTATATTTAAAAGTGGCGTACGGAATACATCGGGTGATGAAATTTTTATTTTATGAATATCTTGGGTGCAGTTTCCATGGAGGTACTTGCTGTACCAAAAATCACGTCATCTGGTTGATCGTAAAAAAAAATAATATTTTTTCAAGAATTAATTTTTTTAGTTACGGGTGAGAAAACAAGCCTTTGCTTGAAATTTTTGCCACGTTAAGTCATAAGAATTTTGCTTTAATGAAAATTGTGACGAATTTTGCCGAATTTTACAGGGTGATTCAACATTTTTACAAACTTAGTGCCGCTCTTGAAAATGATGACTTTAAAAGAACATTATTAGAGTTTTGGTGTATTTAATTTAAGTTTTCTTAAACTTTATAACCTTTACGTTGACAATAATAGAGGGTATCACTAAAATATAGGGTGTCCCACAGTGTTTTGACAAATTTTACCCGTTTTTAGCTTTTTTATTAGAATAGTATAGGTATGAGTTTTCCGTATAATCGGTTTCTTATTGTTGGCTAATTTGCCTTTCGTGTGAGTTGACAATTTCAGCTTTTAACTTTGAACTCATAATCCTTCCTTAGGCACTGCACCCTCAGGAAGCAATTCTCATTAGGTGTGTTTACTTTAGGACAGCCTTGTCCTGGTCTTCTTTTATTTGAGCCAGTTTCCTTGTACTTTTTAAGAACCTTTGACATAACTCTAATAAGTTTTGCCCAAAATTCGGACACTATGAGGTTGGTAACAGGTAGTTTCCCTGAAGCTCTTTATTTTAAGTCACACGTACCTACTTATTGTCACAATTGAGCCTGCAACATACAAGTTTAATGTCTGTCAATTTTGACATAGTAATTTTAGTACGAACTTAATAAGTTTTCAATTACGTTACTCTAAATCTAAAGGCTGTCCTAGAGAAAGCACGCCCAACAAAGAAGGTGCAGTGCCTAAGGAAGATTTGTTATTAGTTCAAAGTTAAAAGCTGAATTTGTCGCTGTACATGGCAATGGCATGTACAAACAATACGGAACAGATTACAGGAAGCTGATATACAACCTTATGAAGCAGCATTGAGTTCCAAGTTAGTAGCTAATCACCACAGTGCATGCTTAGAATTCGCGAGAGATCATTTTCAGTGACGAGTCCCGTTTTTGCCTCTACACCAACGGAGAAAACCATGAATCTTTACAACGACCAGGATTCCCCTGATATACCCAGTGCAAGTTTAAGGAAACTGTAAGATGCGGAGGTGCCATTGAAGTAACTGACAGACTCTGAAATTTCCGTAATAGATTGGCCAGCCCGAAACCCTAACATTAACCCCATTGAGCATGTATGGGACCAATGGGAAGACAGGTTCGGGAAGCAGTGAATTCCTCGCAAAATCTACAGGAGCTCCGCTTGCCATTCAACCGAATTTGGCAAAACATAGATCAACAACTTGTCCATTTACAGCGATGTCGGTTTTATAGTTTTTCCGATAGAGCTCTTAACTTTAATTTTTTAAATTCAATACTATGATTGTTTTTCACTTATAATGTTGACCAAACCAAAATGTTTTCAATCCTAGAATATCAAATTTTTCGTCTGGTAATTTTAAAAGAACTTTGCCGGAACGGTCAAATATCTCGATAACGAATTAACAAACCGTTATAAAATTTGCCATAGGCAGGTTATCAATAGTGCCGGATCTAAAAATAATATTTACAACGTTGCCAGTTTTATAGTTTTTCCGATAGAGCTCACAACTTTATTTTTTTAAATACAATACTGTGATTGTTTTTCGCTTATAATGTTGAACAAACCAAAGTGTTTTCAATCCTAGAATATAAATTTTTTCCTGTGGAAATTTTCAAAGATATGACAAGTCCGAATTTTCATTCACAAGAATCGAAAGTTAGTATAGGGGGATTATCAATAGTGCCAGATCTAAAAATAACTTTCACAATGTTGCTAGTTTTATAGTTTTTTTCGATAAACTTCTCAACTAACTTTTTTTAAATACAATGTTTTTGCTCATACTGTTCAACAAACCTAAGTGCTTTCAATTATAGAATAACAAATTTTTCTTCGAAAATTTTTAAAAGATATGGTGAGACCGTATTTTCATTGAAAAGAACTGGAACGGTCCGATATCTCATTAACGGATTAATTTATCGTTATGAAATTTGCTATAAGGGTTTATCAATAGTGCTTTAAACTTTATTTTTTTAAATGCAATGCTGTTTGTAGTTTTGTAAATAATATTAAATAAGTATTTAATTCAAAAATATCGGAAGGTTCAAATATTTCGAAAAATTATCGTGGTAGGATAATAACAATTATCGGCAAGGACGGCAAGTCTGATCTAAAAATACTATTTAAAACACTACTAGATTTACAATAGTGTTTCCACTAAAGCTGTCAAATTATTTTTTTAAACTGCCTTTCATTTTTATGGTATTTTATTTGATTCCATAAAATCGAATTTTAATTCTGAAAATAAGTACATTTACAGATATTACCAAAACTTTAATAAAATTGTGTTAGAACTGTGAAGTATAAAATATCAAGAATCCTTTAAAACCACGGAAACAGCTAATCAACAATTCATCAGTTCTTATTGTTGTCATCCATCTGTCATCCTCCGAAAGTTACTTAAATCGTTATTAAGGTAAAATGGTTTTTTGTTAATAGAAGCAGAACGGATTAAAGTATTAATTTATCGCGGTTATGGAGATAAACTGAGAAGCTATCAAGAAGTTTGCGAATTATTTAATGCCTTACATCTAGAGAAACAAATTAAAAAATCTACCAGTTTGTCGAACTATAAAAAGATTCCAACAGACAGAAAATGTAAAGAATATGCCAAAAACTGGACGACCTAAAATAGCCACTACATATGACAATAAGTTGAATATCTTATTATCTATAGAAGAGAATCCTAAATTGTCTATCACAGAACGGCAACAAAATTTACCGGAAGGTATGAGTAAATCTTCAACAAACTAACTAAAACAAGAGAAAATTAAGCCTTATAAATTAATGTATACTTAAGAACTTTTGGAAGATGATTCTGACCGCCGTATCGAGTTTTCTGTAATCATGATGAACAAAATTAATAATTATCCGGATTTTAAAAACCAAATTCTTTTAAGTGGTGAATCGAGTTTTTGTTGGAATGGGCAGGTGAATAGACACAATTGTAGGTCTTGGAGTTGAAGTAACCCTCACTGGATGGAAGAATTACATACGCAGTATCCATAGAGGATTAACATTTGGGCAGGGATTCCCCACAACAAAATTATTGGACCTTTTTTTATTGATGGTAACTTAACGAGTGGAAAATACTTACAACTTCTTCAATATAATTCTCGAATTGCAAGAGTTGAACATTGATATCCATCAAATATGGTTCCAGCAAGATGGGGCTCCTCCCCATTTTGCATACGGAGTGCGACAATTTTTGGACGAGGTATTCGCAGAAAAGTGGATTGGACGAAGAGGTCCGATAGAATGGCCAGCACGTTTCCTGGATATGACTTCATTAGACTTTTTTATTGGTGACATCTTAAAGATAGAGTGTATAAAAACCGACCACTTAATTTGGGTCAGCTGTTGGAAAAAACTCAATTCAAATTCAAAATTCCAGAAATGTTAAGCATTGCTACAAGTGAGTTTTATGATAGGCTTGAGTATTGTTTGGCTAATAATGGCCAACATTTTCAACACCTGATATGTTAAGGCTTTTATTTTATCCCTTAGTTTCTCAACTTTTAAGTATTTTGTTTGTTTTTAGATTATTTAATCATATTCAATTTATTAATTTTCTTATTAGAGTAGTTTTGAACTACGAAGTTTTCTATTACGAGTATTTTCTCTTTGCTAGTGTATTTTTATTAGGCTATATTAAATAAATTCCTTTTTTATTTGTTAATCTAAGTACCTTGATATTGTGGGACAATAATAAAAAAAATATGACATTTTTTTAGACGCTTAACATCTAGTTCTAGTTAAGTTATCATGATCAGATAATCAAGTTATTGTCATCTGTAGTGGCTGTTTTTGGTCGCCCAGTTTTTGGCTAGTCTTTATATTTCATGTTTGTTGGTATCTTTTTATTGTTAAAAAAACTGTAAATTGTTTCTTGGATGTAAAGCATGAAATAATTCAGAAACGTCTCGAAAACTTTTTATTTTAGCATCGTAACCACAATAGACTAATCTTTAAATTCATTTAGCTTTACTTAACCAAAAACCATTTTATCTTAATAACGATTTAAGTAATTTTCAAAATGTTATGACAGATGGTTTACAACAATAATAATTGTTGATTAGCTATTTCCATTCAATTTGATTTTCTAGAATTCAAAGCTCTTGGGTTTGGTCAACAGTATCAGCAAAAACTATCATAGCATTGCTTTAAAATTTTTTTTAAGAGTTCTATCCACGATAAAACTGGCAACGCTGTAAATATTACTTTTAGATCCGGCACTATTGTTAATTTCCCGATAGCAAATTTCATAACTATGTTAATCCGTTATTGAAGTATTTGGATTGCGGTTTTGCTATATCTTCCAAACTTTCCGAAAAAAAAAAATGTTCTAGGATTGAAAACGCTTTGCTTTAGTCAACATCATAAGCAAAAAACCATCATGGTATATTAAAAAATAAAGTTCACAGCTCTATCGAAAAAATATAAAACTTACTACGTTGCGAATAATATTTTTAGATCTGGCACTATTGATAATACCCCGATATACGATATGCTAATCCGTGACCAAGATATTTCACCATTCCGGTTGTTTTGAATGAAAATGCGGTTTTCCATAATATGGTATTATCTTTTAAATTTTCCAGAAGAAAAATTTGGTGTTCTAGGATTGAAAACACTTTGGTTTGGTCAACATTATAAGCAAAAAACAATCATAGTATTGCATTAAAAAAAATAAACTTAAGAGCTCTATCGGAAAAACTATAAAACCGGCAACGCTGTAAATATTATTTTTAGGTCCGACACCATTGCTAATGTCCCAATTCCATATTTCATAACGTTACGTAAATCCGTTACCGAGATATTTGATATTGGTTCTTTTGGGAAACTCTGTATGTGTTCCTAAATAAATATGTACTGAATTAAATTGGTTCACACTTCACTATTCCTAATAAAACGAAATATTCATAATCACGGAAGTTTCGGCTAAAGGAAATTTACCGATTTTCCTGCTTAGAGAAAAATAAATTAAATAAAAGAATAAATAAAATAGATAGGACCTCATTTGCAATAGGAAAGTTGGACAAAGCCCAAATTTGTAAAAAGACCTATATATGCAAAAAAGTATTTTTAGAATTTAAAAAAATAGTAATTATTAATCTTTTATATATTAAAAACTTTTTTCCAAATCGTCTAAAAAAAAGCTAGGAATAAGTAAAATTTGTCAAAATACCGTGAGACACTCTCTATTCTAGTGATACACTATATTATTGTCAACTTAAAGAGCATTAAGCTTAAGAAAATTAACCTAAATACACCAGAACTCTAATAACAATCTGTAAAACTCATCAATAGCGGCATTAAGTTTGTGAAAATTTTGAATCATCCTGTAAAGTTCAACAAAATTTCAAGATAATTTTCATTAAAGCAAAATTTCAAAGAAAGGCGGGCTTATTTACCCGTAATTGATAAAAAAATAATTCTCGAAAAAATGTCTTCTTTTTCTTACCATCAACCAGATGGCGGTATTTTTGGTAGAGCAAGTACCTCCATGGAAACTTCACCCAAGACATTCAAAAAATGAAAATTTCATCATGCGGTGTATCCAGTATATCAGTTTTAAATGTAGTAAAATTTACATGGTCTTGTATTTTTTTGCCCCCCTCTGAACAACAAAACTGGGATGCATCAAAGATATACCGTGCTAAAAACCCAAGTAACATTTTTGATTACCAATAGGTATATAAAATGGTGACGAAGTTTTTATAAGAGTTATTTAGCAAGTCAACGTTTATATATAGGTTTACCAGGTTTTATGGAATTACCATTAGTAAAATGTAGTTTATAAAAGTATTTATACTGCCCAATATACCTAAAGTTATATTACATTACCAAAAAAGTATTTTTAAAAGATTCGGTATATACCTTAAAGTGTTGTTTGCCAGAAGTTATATAAACAAAGTTTATAAAGGTATTTATCACCTAATTATATACCCATTGGTAACCAAACTTTATAGTATGCTTTATACATATGTTATATATCATGTAAATATATTAACTTGCCTAAATACCTTTATGAATATTAAAGGTACATTAGAGTATCATACGGAAAATTTTAAAAAACCATACAGCCACAAAAAAACCTCTATATTCTCTTATACAAAATTTTATATTTCCAACCTCACTTTTTTCATAATATTTTTAATTTTGCAACAATATATGGGCATTAATAATGAATAAAAACGATAAAAACTCCTCCATAATTAGTGCTTGGAAACATGCCAAATATAGCAGTTCTTTTTACAGGAGGTGTGTGAAAAACCAAATGAAAATTTTTGCATATACTTCAAAGAAAGATTGTCTTAAATGAATGAATGAAAACAGAAAACAATTTTAGGTTATGTTATTGAAAATTTTGACATTTGTCGACCAACGGATATTTTAGGGAGCTATAGTAATATAACGTTACCGTTAGCCGTGAAAATTACCTCTTACCTGGATTTTAATAAAACTACTAGTGATAAAGTGTTTCTAATAGTCCAAAATGCTACCATAGGTTTTATAAGATTACTCCTTTAGTTTTATATGGTGCGTTAAAGTTTTAAACTAGTACCTTATGGTGATATAAAGAATTCAATGTTTTATAAAATTACCAAACCCCGTTATCAATCGTTATCTTTTATAATGAACCAAAAATGGCGATACTGAAGAGAAATTTACGAACTAGAAAAATGACGCTTTCTCCGCCATGTTTGAAATGGAAAAAGAAATTTTAGTTTTTAGGCCGATTAGGCACTTTTGCTCTAAAATTATGATTTTCTGGTTTTTATGTATTATATTTGTTCGGAAATAAAGTTTATTTGCAGAAAAAGAAAATATTTTTTTTTTAAATATTTTTAAAGTTTATTTAATAAATGCTAATTTCTCACTTTTTTGATGGCCCTTGAGTTTTAGAGGGGGTAGATCATGTAATATTAACAGTAAATAATACGCCGCATGCATTTTTAACGGTCTGGACACTTCTAGCAACATATGAAAATAATAATATATCAAACATATAATTCATTCCTATCTGCTGTGCATGGCGTCCATCAAAATAAAATGTCAAACAGAAAGTCGACGGCGAGGACAGAGGAGTATAATTTGTACATTCTCGATAGTGTAACAGACAAAGAAAAAAGATCAACAAGTAAGCAGATGAGACTTGATGATGTATATAGGTAATACTATATAAACAATGATGATGTAATGTTTATATAGTTTTACCTATAGAATATAGTTAGAAACATAAAAGTAATCGTAACTTTCTGGTAAACATAATATAACTAATGTAATTTATATAAGGGATTTGTAGCAGTGATGGAAAATACATGGTAACCTCATATAAGAAAACCTTTAGTTTTTTAGAGGTTTTTATTTAGGTAACCATTGCTATTATAGGATTCTCCATTTAAGCGCTTTAAGGGTTATATAGTAGGTACGATGAAGTTACTGTGGCCTAAATATAAAACGTTAGGTTTTATATGATGGGAATGGAAACAATTCCTTTACCCCTATAAAATATCAAATGCTACTTGGGGAGATAAAGAAATTGCCTACTCGTCTAAGAAAAATTTATCTTGGTTGGATCATTTACTACGAAAATGTAGACATTTGAAATTGACGTTCTTTTTTACAAATTACATAATTCATATGAGAAGTTTTATATATATATATATATATATATATATATATATATATATATATATATATATATATAATATATCTTGGAAATAGGCAAATGAAAACGTTTACATTGAAAAAGTTAAAGTGATCCAGGGTGATGTAGATCTACTAGTGACGTAAAAGACATCGCTGACGTCGTTCAGACAGAAAGCAGAAAAAACTTACAACTATCTAGAAAGCTCGAGCTTACAAGCAGTTGAGAGCCAAAGATAAAGAGTAATACCTATAGTCTGCTATGCCCAAGCACAGGAAATCCTAAATTATTATTATTATATGTAGTATAATAATTACAACGCACACTAGCCAGAACTTTCACATAAAGAAAGTCCCTGAAATTGCCATAACCATCACTAGTAATAATCAATTTCACCAAATATTAATTTGGTTAAACATTTTAGAGAACAAAACTGACAATAGAACTTGAGGAAATGTAGCCAGTTGATTAATTGAAGGTAATGCCGTAATCTTAACAAAAAACTAGTAAGAAAAGCCCTAGTTGAGTATGAAGGAGCCTGCCCATTTTCCAGACCAATTCTGCCAAGGCCAAAATCCTGTAATAACCTTCAATGCACATTTAATAGAAAAGGTTATGTCATAGAATGCTTGGGAAAGACACCTATTGGTTTTCAAGTATACCCAAGATTTATAAAGGAGGTCTAAATATTGTGAAATATTTCAACCCGTCCTACAGTTGGGGCCAAATATTTAAAATGTTGTAATCAAACATATCTTTTGATTGCAATAGTTTAGATCAAATACAAAATTTATTTGATATAATCGTTATAGGTATGATGACAGTACATTTGATCACCGATAATGATTACCCCAACAACAACGACCGTTTAAGTAAAATAAAGACCTTGTTTAAATTTGTAACAGATTTGCTGCAGGTTTTAATGATAACATGTTTGCAAAGTTTGAACTTTATTTCTACTATTTGACACTGATTACAACCGCAACAGAAAAATTTGAATAACACCGTAATTCTCTTCTTCTTCTTTAAGACACACTCTTGTTTTTTTCGGGCCTATTCAGTCTTTTGGGATGTGGCGGTCCAACTCTGATGCCATCTTTTTGATGGCACACCAAAGAGTCTCCTGGTGTAAGCTCTTTCGTTTTTCACACATTTTGTTCAACTCTCTTTGGTCATCTTATCCACATGGTCGCTTTAGTTGCAACACCTTGATTTTGTAAACCGCGCTAAATCTTGTATTTTAAGCTTTTCTCTTATTGAAGCACCTTTTACACACTCTTGGTTTACTTAGTTTTCCCAACATACTTGTTGTTTCTGCCCACATTTCCGGCACCTTTTTACTGGTTTTACTGCTGTTTTCTAAAATGGGAGTTCACTTTTAGTTGAAATATATTTGTTTTTCCAAATAACATCACTCAAGCAACCAGACATTCTTCAGACTTTGTTCACTTGGGTGTAGATATCTTGTGATAAGTCTTTGTTACTTGTTATTTCCATTCCCAACCAGGTACTTCTTAGAGCTTGTTCAATGCGCTTGTGGTATACAGCTAGTTTGCGTGTCCTTTGATTTTCCATTTTTTTTTCTGCCAAGATTGCTGCTATTATTATTCTTTTTCTGTTGACATCTCCATGTTGACTGTCTCTGTTGGTGTTTGAAGCCCGTCTAGTTGTTGCTGTAAGTCAATAAGAAATCATCTTCACATAATATTCCATTTTTAATTAAGATCTATGAAAAATTATATTTTTCTTCCTTTCAGCCGAGTTTAGCGTAAGGTTTAGTTTTATTTAACACCAATTGATAAGCAAGAATAACACAAATCATTTCATTGTGTTAAATGCAAAAATATTTTTATGAATTAATCTTACTTTTAAATATATTTAACAAAGATACAAAATACATTAATATATAATTAAAATATTAGAAAACACACACTTAAAGGAAATTTTAATACAGTACTAATATCGGGTCTAATTTCCGCCAACATGAATTAGCTCCCTATAACGGTTTCGCATTCTTAAAATGAGAGTATTAACAAATTCTTAAAAATTTATCTCGAAACAATTAAAACTGCTTTTTATTTCTTTATGCACGTCTATGACAAAATGTTATTAAGAATGCAAGAGAAAAATTGAGTGCATGAACTACACCTTTTTGTATATTTTTTTATGTTTAAACGCCAATGATTTTACTAAAAATAATAAGACAATACTCTAAGCCCTTTATAATCTAAAAATTAATTTTTTATACCTTTTGGTAAGTATATATTTAGTATACTAAATCAACCACGCTGAAAAGCTAAAAACGAGCCAAAAGAGATATACTCTCAATAATTGTTAAAATGGTAGAGATATTATCAATAATAAATAAGCAGCTACGTCAATATTCTTGGTTGAACATTATCTAGTATGCAATACCAATATATTCCCGGATTCCCCTGTATAAGTTAAAAAATAACAAATTGCTTTATGACATAGGTTGTACCAGAAGATTATCTCTATCTACTACTAAAAAGTTTTTGTAGATTCGATTCTATTTGGTGGTCAGGATATGATAGTTCAAAAAAAGCCTTCAATTTTGTCGCTGCGCTTAGTGTGTTAAAGATAAAAGGGCCCCCGCTTGCATTGATCAGTACTGAAATAAGACGGGTTGATTTTAATTAAATGAGTTTCCTTAATCAATTATTAAACTGCAGTTTTACGGATAACGTTCTCAATTGCTCTTTAACTAAATTCTAAACAGAATAATAATATATTATTCAACGAGGTAATGATAGTTATTACTCAGGAGAGGGAATTTCGCTTGGCTCGTGTTACAATTCCGAGTGAGTTACTAAGAAACTAAACATTTCAATTTTGACACCATTATTAAAAGCTAAGATACAATACAGTACAAATACAATACAATACAAAGTGCCTTTATTTGAAAAGAAATATATAACAACAAATATAATAATGGCGGCGAGATCTACCAGCGCTGAAATTAAAACTATAAGCATATATTAAATATAGTAGGATTGATAATAAGTTGTAACAGAAAATCATCTTTAAAACAGTAGCAGTAAGCTTGTCAGTAATAATAATAATGAAAATAACAAAAATGTATTAAAACAAAAGAAAAAAAAATAGAGTAATAGTAAAAAAAACAGAATAATCGCCTTTATGTGGCCTCTCCCATGGTAAATAAACGCAGTTTTCTTTTAAATATACTTAAAGTCTCGGAATTAGTAATGCACCTAGGTAAGGAATTAGTAAGGGACAACTAAACGGTAGTTATGACGAGTATTTCTGTCATGTCTCGACCACCCAAGTAATATCTTTTTAAGCTAATATGCCGGCCCATAAACAATATTTTATACGTCAGCGTTGCTAAGTGGAGTTTATATCTCTGCTGTAATATTAACCACCCAGATCTGAGAAACAAAGGGGTCACATGATCGTATTTCCTCAAGCCGTAACAAAACTTTAAGCACGAGTTTTGCAATCTTTGTAGGCTAACCCTGTCTTTACTCGTCAACGCCGACCAGTACAACACATTGCCATAACTTAAGGACGATAGGATTAAGGAATCGCATAGTTTTAATCCAGCTTCTACAGTAAGAATATTTTGGTGCAAATATAAGGTTCGCAGTTTACTATAAGTTTTTTGTATACTATTTGAAATATAAGTATCAAATCTAAGCCGAACATCGACATAAATTCCTAAATCTTTACCACAATTAATTGGTATTAATTCAACACTGTCTACAGCAATTTTAAAATTGGTACTCAATATGTATTCACGGTCCTTACCAAACCAACATCTGAGACTTTGACCCATTTAACGCAAGATCTTTATTGTTGTTCCGTGCAGCATTTAACCAATCAATACTATTAAAGGAGAAATAGAGCTGCATATCATCTGCATACTGATGTAAATCACAATGTTGTATAAAAACAGAATAATCCTAAGTGTAGACAGAAATAGCAACGGTCCCAGAATACTTGACTGCGCTACTCCCTTATCAAGAGATATAAACTCAGACGTAGATGTATTAAGCACAACTCTTTGTACTCTGCCATGCAGATAAGTATCTATCAATTTTAGCGAGTTTACACTCAATCCAAAATATTTTAATTTTAAGCATAAAATGTCAGGAGAAAGAGTGTCAAACGCTTTGCTATAATCAAGAAGTATTAGGGAAGTGTTTTTACATTGGTTATGAGCACAAAGAATATCATCTGTTACCTTTAGCAGGGCAGTAACTGTACTATGTGCCGGGCGAAAACCAGATTGAGTACTTGGCAAAAGACTATTGGAAATGAAGATTTAATTTTTCATACATTATTCTCTCTAATACCTTCGACAAAACAGGGAGTATGCTGATTGGTCTAAATTGAGACATTTGCGTGGGTGCATTGACCTTAGGAATGGGAATACCATTAGATTTTTTCCATAAAGATGGAAATTTCCCAGAAGTTAGAGAAGCATTTATGATATGCGTCAACTGTGAAATAACAGTAGGGATTATACAAGAGAGCATTTTTAAATTTAACCCATCCACGCCACTAACGTGGGATTTAGTTCCTCATATAACATCATAAACCATAGCTTCAGTTACCCGAAATTACATTCGCTTACAACGTTACTATGAATTTTATTAATATATTGATCGCAAATCCATATATCATTTTGATTTTTAATATTTGGAACACTATCCCTATTATTGATTAAAAACTGACGCACTTGCAATATTATTTGAAGTATGATTTAGTTTCTTATTGAGATTTAAATAGTTTACGGTACGCCAGAAACACTTCGGGTCAATATTATGTTTATGTTGTAAAGATGCTTTTTTTCAGCGCGCACTTATGAAGTTACCATATTAAGAAAGATTCTTGTACTCATTCCAGGAGGCTACTGATTTACATTTTTTTATACTTAGTAAGCGAGTTGTCTCTTAACCTCGTCATAAGTTTTAAATTATCGGTTAGCCACGGTGTAGGAAATTTAGTAAACCTTGAAGTTTTTAAAGGCGCATGTACATCAAAAATGTTACCGACGTTAGTATTGAAGATATCAACCATTTCATCCATTTGATGTTAGCCAGGTCCCGTGCAAAAGAGACATGATTAAAACTAGAAGTCACCATAGGTTAAGTTATCAGCGGACGTACTTTCTTCCCCATTAACTCACAGGAAGTCAAACAATGATCAGAGATACCCTCCATGTTCAGCACACTGACATTTGCTAGGATTTGTTTATTAGTGGCCACAATAAGATCAATTCAAGTTTCAGAATTATTTGTAATACGCGTCGCACAGACGGGCAAAATTTCAAAAAGCTGGCCAGAACCCCAATTCGGGAAGATTGCCATTTCACACTTTTACGCGTCTAGGGGATAGATCATTGGGCTTTTTAAAATTATAAATTCCGTAGATGGCGCTCTTCGGTGAATACGGTGACAATAGTTGAATGTTAAATGTTGTTCGCGTAAGTGTTTTTGCGAAAAAATATTGGCTGTTTTTGTGTACATATTGTAGACATTATAGTGCTCAAAGTAAAATGGATTGTACTCCTGGTGGTAAGTAGTACCTTTAGCTATACTATTTATATAAAATAATAATATTTTTTAATTATGTGTATTTTATACAGAAATAATTTTCTGGAGTAGTGCAAAAATATAGTTTTAATTTTATTGTTAATATTTTAGTTAACTTCCGGGATCTTCCGGGCTTAACTTTCTGGAAAGTTGTGTAGCTGAATACTTTAAATAGTAAATGGAGAAAAAATATTTTCCGCTTTTGTCTGCCTTTTTGAGATAACTTAATCAACTTTGTTTTGTGTCACTTGGAATTTTCCCCAATTTATCGCTTTCAAATCGTTTAGGGCTAATTATTTTTATTTATTTCAGGATCAGGGGACGTAGATCCGGATGAAAATGTTGTTTTAAGTATGAGAACGCTTTCTGAAGTAATACTGACATGCAATTCAACAAAAATTGAAGCTAATTGCGAATATTTGCATTCGTATGTAAAAGATCTAACTAATTGCCCTGAAGTATTATCTAATGTAATTAAACAAAAGCTTTCACATTTTCTTTCTGATTTTAAATTAAAATATAAGACTGCCCAATACAAGAAAGATATTTTGCCCAAAACAAAACTTGGTTGGAAACAAATTTAAAATTTCATTTTTTTGTGCAATCACCTACAGCGAGGTTAGGTGGTCGCCCTGCTGTTAATTTCCAGACTAGTAGCGAACGAACAAAACGAAGACAAACCGAATATGTTGGATCAACAATGAGTTCCTCAGAGCCTGTGTATGCTGCTCAAATGAGTCTGCGCGCTGAAGGAAGTATAGATGCTGCAGCTGTTATAAAAGATGTACAATTTTCAACCCCAAAAAGGGCCCAGAACTATAGAAAGGCATACAAAGAGAGAGCTGAAAAAGTTGATCAGCTATCTGGTGATAAAGCATTGTCAGTATTTGTTAAAGCAAATAGACACCAATATCAGATCATAAGGAGTGAAGATAAAAAACGTTTTCCATCGTATAAGAAGATTCAGGAGGCCAAGGGGCGCTGTTACCCAAATCGGGATGCAGTTACAATCACGGGGCAAAAAGCTGAAGTAAAATTACAAGCCTTACTAAACCATACTGCCCATCGTATAGTGGAGGTGCAAAAAGATGTATTGGAAACATTAACAGAACCTCAACTTGCTTGTTTGACACTTAGGTATAGCCAATACAAGCAAAATTTTGACAGCGATGAACGTTCGGATGCCAGTATATTTTTAACATCCTTTGTGCCACTTCTATTAACATGCGACGATCCAAATAAATCTACAAACAAAATAGTTTGGCAAAATCCACGTCCAGGCTCACCCCGCTTTTCGTCCAATCAGAATTCAATTTATACATGAGACCACTGATTTAACACTTCAAGAAATAAATACCATGCAGAATGAAATAGAAAACCTTACACCTACTTCCATTAGTGTAGGCACAAGGACATTGAACACAACTTACTTTTTATAATGGTAGATGGCAAAATATGCAATGCTGCTTCATCTACGACATCCACGAAAAAGTGTTATATATGTGGGGCTTCTTCCAAGTCTTTCAACAACATAGATGTTAAGTAGAAGTATTTTAATCAGTTTGTTAAACTGTGAAAATAGTGATTTTTTTTAGAAAAATATGATCAGTAGCAAAAGTTATGGTACGAGCGGGAATCGAACCCGCACCTCTGCGTGTCTAGCGCATCGCCCTAACCAGCTATCATACCACTGATAATAATAATATTTTTGCAAACTATATCTAGTGGATACCGTATAAATATACAAAAATTTAAAGATTATGCTTTAGCAACAGCTAGGATACTTGTACAAAAATATCCTTGATACAACATGCCTAATACGGTCCACAAAATTTTAATTAACTCGTCAGATATTATTGAATCTTTTTTATTGCCTATAGGACAATTATCTGACGAGGCCCAGGAGGCATTAAATAAAGACATTAAGAAGTATAGAGAAGGATTTTCCCGAAAGTGTTCAAGGCAACAAAACTTGGAGACTGCTTATATCGTCTGATCCAGTCATATTAAGCATGCGAAAACTTCCAAGGCGAAAGTCCAAGTCATTCGAAAAAGAAGTCTTAGATTTATTATTAGCCCCCGTCCAGAGGGATCTGCCACTAATACTACTAATGAAGACTCAGAAATTAATAGCTCAAGTGACTCAGACTCCGGGTCCGGGGATTAAAAACAATAATTAGTTATGCGACATTATTTCTGAGAATAAATGATGCTGTTATTAGTTTATTAATTATTAATTTTACGCCGTTGATGACTTTAAATAATATAAAAACAGTAAAATGTAGGCAGTATTTTTTAAAACAATTTAAATTCGGTTTTATACACATAATTATGTTTTTGTCAAGTATTTATTTATTATATCATTAAATTTTCCACCAGATTAGTAGCCAATTGACAAATATGTTAATTAGTTTTTACAATATTATTTCTCATAAACACATTAAGGAAATTTTATTACTACATATCATCGTTTAAGTTTTGGCCAGGTTTTTTCAATTTTGCCCGTCTGTGCATCGGTGAGGAAATTATTTGTTCGATACTATACTTGCTAAAAAAACCGGCAATAAGTTTACAAGAGCTGCTGTTAGAATCTAGAAAATTAACGTTGAAATCCCCCCAAAAATTACATGATCAAATTGAGGTAAAAAAATCGATATTATGTCCTCGAGCTCATTAATACATAAATTTAAATTAACGTGAGGAGGCCTTTAGATAGCACCTAGACAAAAATTCTTACCGTTAAGTTTTACGCTAACCCATAAATGTTCAATTGGGACGCATGACGATGGAGTATCTACAACCTTATAATATAAATGACTTTTCAGATAGAAAGCAACTCCACCACCCCGACCTTCCCTGTCCGTTCTTACCAGATTGTAGCCCTCCACATGAATAGCCGCATCAGAAACTTGGCAACTGAGCCACGTTTCAGATAATCCTATTATGTCACAATGATCCGAGTCTAAAAATTCAGAAAACAAGTTAAAAGTTGAACAAAGAGATCTAATATTAAAGTAAGAGAGACAAAGGCATCTTTCCGTGTGAGGCATGTACGACCAGTATCGCAGAAATGCTTTAATCATAAAAACCAAGTGTCTATACATAAATAAATGAAGTGATAGAGTAACTTATCAGTTACTCGTTATAAATTATAGTTGCTAAGAATAACAGCATTTTGTCCAACCTAAGTATAAAATATTTTTATAGTCTAATAACTAATACCCAACCACACAATACAACAACATGCAAAAAAGAAAGATAAATAATTTCTTAACTCTACCTGAAACATTGGTATATTATATTTGCTATCTTATTTACAATAATTATTTACAATTCTCAGGCCGGATATCTTATTTTTATATTATTTACAGATAAGGATTGAAAATAAATTCCAAAAATACATAAAAAAACAAACTAAATAAAAAGATACCTACCTTAAACCACTGAATAACGTACCCACAATGGAGATGCTTTATGTTTCGAGATTGGTTGTAGCTCGTGAGTAATAAGTCATTTCTCACTGCTAGAAGTAATAAGTACTTTTACTTGACGAAAAACAAATTGATGATGTAAAAAATAAATAAATTATTAAAAAAACCAAAAAACCTTACTGCTTAAGACACCTAGTAAGTAAATTTAATTTATCGATTCTTATTCTGGACATAAATCACATTTCTGCAGTCAGTGGTGTGACATATCGATGTCGGTTACATCATTAGTCTAGCGAAAGAGCCAGATATTCAGCCAAATACAAAATGATGATAGACCCTGAAAAATGCGTTTTTGCTTTAAAAAGAGAGACGTGTTTTCCGAAAAAAAGGTTAAATAAAATGTGTCTAAATTTTACAGACTATCAGAAAGTCAATAAATAAAAAAATATTTTTTTTTTGAAACAGAAAAAATATAATATGAAAAAATACTGACTTTCTGATAATCTCCGATTGGTTGAGGTATAAATATGAATTTTGACAGGTAACGCAGGTGTTTATTTTTATGAATTTTATTGAATTTAAGAAAGAAAATTACTTAAGACGTACTTCTGTTATTGCGTTTGATTATGTGTTATCATTAAAATTATCACTTAATGTCTTAGAATAATGTCCTTTCTTAATTCTAATAAAGATGGCAAAAATAATCAAAAACTTTAAATAGTATTTTCCGATAAGGGCCATGAGTTGCCACATATTCGCCCCTGAAATAAAAAGAAAGCATTTCTTGAAAGCTCGTGTCAACTAAAGCCAGCCAACATTTCGAGAACATTTGATCTAAATTTCTTTTAAAACATCGGTAATATATTTTTCTTAAAAGTCGTACCCATTTTCCCTCTACGCTCGCACGCCTAAGCTATGTTAAAGTTTACTGTGTTAAAATAAACGTTTTTAGGATAATACAAAATAAAATTTTTATTTTTAGGTTAAGTGTAGACGATTTTTACGGTCTGTATAGAATAACTTATGAAACAAATGGTGAAACTAAATTCATGGTAGCTTCGCAGTTTACACCCACATTTGCAAGAAGGGTATTTCCATGTATGGACGAACCAACTTATAAAACCACATTACGGCTGAATGTTACGCTCCCGCCAGATATAAAAGTCTATTTTAATACAGTAGAGGATAATACTTTAAACGAAACAGAAATTGAAGATGACACGTAAGAGTTTTTTTTAATCTTAAAATTAAATCAGTTCAGGTAAAAAACAGACTAATAGAAAAGATAATTTGTTTTTGAAGGTCCAGATGAAGTAACTATAATCCGCGTCTTTCACTTCTCAAGGACGTCTTGTTTCTAGGAATTATATTATATTTTAGTCAAGTTATTTTTGACCCCTATGGACATTTGGGAGGCTTTCAAAATTTATTAGTTTATCATTATTTATGTGTAGCTTAAAAAAGTAAATACTTTAGTTTTAATTAATTAAAATACAGTTTGAAAACCTTAATTAATGCACATAAAGTAAGTAAAACTAATAAGTGTTTTTGGAGATGTGTATTTTAATAGCTGTGTGTAAAAAAATTGATAGAGTGAGTAGCAAAAGGTACAAGATAACATAAAATAAAAATAAATATGTCCTAGGTTGAAGTTCACAAGGGGTCAGATGGGGACATATTGTATAAATAAAAACTTAAGCCTAATTCAGTTTCGCTATCACTCTCATCATTTAAGATAATTATTTGTAGTTCTATATTATTTGTATAAATGTGCGAATCTTCAACTTTTACAATATGTTACATGAAATTCTTCCAGCTTTCACATTTATAACCTTGTTTCTTAATTCACTGACCCACCCAAAGTAGGAGACATCTTACTCTTGGTTTAACTTGATGCCAAATATGTTCAATTGGATTAAACACCCGATAATATGGAGGAAGCCGCCAAACAATGTGTCCCGTTTTCTCAGTAAAACTATCACAAATATATTCCTTTTCAATTTAGTCTTTTAAAATTTTCAAATGATCACTTTTTTGTAGCTAAATTCAACATGTAATTTTTCAACATATATTCCTGAATTTCAGATTTAATATTGGCTGTATTCGGGAACACTCAATAAAAGTGAATTTTGAAACCAACGTTTAAAAAGTTCTGCGGTTGCCTTCGTGACAGTGATAACTGGATCTTTTATGTTTAACGCAGCTAATAGTAGACAGTTCAGACCCAGCATGAAAAATGTATATTCGTTTACGTTTATTTGAGAATGCCTTGGTTTGACGAAGTAAATTCTTGGCCTATTGCCTGATCGATTTCATCACAACTTTTGTTAATTTTTAGAAACGTGAATCCTTTTTTTCTGAAAGAGTCCTGTGAAGGGTTGCTTGACCGCAGGGTATATTACTTCTGCATCAGTCTTGATTTTATTTTGTCCAATGTCGGCACCAACTGCTTTTCATACATGGAATACATTTTTCTCCTGATAATGACTTTTTCACATCCGTCTACATAATGTGCATGAAAATCTTTCCTTTTTTCCTGTTGCTGAGTAACAGTTTTCCTACAATACCTTTACAATTTCTTTTTACCAAAGTTTCGGAAACATTCTTCGCTATTTGTTTAGCGTAAAGTGATAAATATTTTCCTTACCAATAGCTGATGTTACAATTTTCTTACAGACGGCACCACATAATTAAAAAATCAGTAAATTTCCTTTACCTGGAACTTTCCTCGTTATGAATCTCTCCTTTTATTCGGAATAGTAAAGTGTTATCCAATTTAGTTCCGCACATAGTAATTTATTAACACTTATATACTCTCTTTTCCAACGTTTTTATTGGGCGCCATTTTGTTCCACCATAATGAATTATGACTAAATAGTTTCTAGCCTAAGACACACTTGATTTTTGGGCATAATTTTGAAATAAATTGATTAATTAGCTGTTACACTGACTCTACGTAACACTTAATTTTGAGCAAAAATTACGATAAAACCTCAAATTTTTGACCAACATTTGAAGTCAATCCGGTAAGTAGTTTTTTAGCTACAGACAGACTGACGGAATTGAGAAAATATGTTTTTGGCATTTAGGGACGTTAAAACGTGAAGATATGTAAAACCTAGGCGGATGATTTTTTCACTACTGCAAACATTTGCCGCCATTTTGTTCCGCCATTCTGAATTCGTACTACAGTTTTACCAAGTTCTTGCACAAAATTCTAAATCATCCTAATAAGTAATTTTTTCAGGCTGATTTTTTTAAATATTTTATTAGGCCGCTGTTTTATTTGGCCATCTTGTTAATTTTTGTGCAAAATTTGAAGTAAATTGAATAATTAGTTTTCTAGTAATATTTGTTTAGGTGTCAAAATATTATCAGTTCATCCCCATATGACCCTTAATTTTTGATCAAAATTTGAAATCAATTGGGTAAGTAGTTTTTTAGCTATGCCGCGAACAGGAAGACAAAAAGACCGACGGAAATGAGAAAACTTTTTTTTGGTACCATGAAAGTTGAAGATCTACAAAAATCTCCGAGGGTGATTTTTTTCACGATTACAATACTCCCTTTTTATGAGGAAAGTAAAAACAACGAAATAAATACTTTGCTTTGTAAGCACCTAAAGGTATCCATCAAATCTAATTGAGATCTGTGGTCAGTAGATCTATAATATAGAGCAATTAATGAATTCCAGAGTTGTCAGTTAATAAATGTATAGGTAAAAATAGGCCCACTCTAATTGAGGTTTGTAAATGAGAGCGTTAAAAAAACAGGTAAAATAAAAATATTTTTACCGTAATATTTGACAACTATGTACAAAATCTTAATAGGATATTTATTGCCCTATTGATTGGATCTTATGTTTTGTGATGTACTTTAAGTTTCTGTAAATGTGTAGCCGCAAACGCTTTGTTTCTAGAATTCGATCACGACAATTATTGTCTCACCAAAATAGTGATTTTTTTTGTATTAGAAAAAAAACCTTTATAGTCCAAGCAACGGCCATAGGAAAACATGATTCCTAAGATACACTGACGAAATAGATGTACTTTAAGTTTCTGTAAATATGGAGTGGCATACGCTTCGTGTCTAAGATACAACCATGATAATTGTATCACCAAAATAGTGATTTTTTGATATTAGAAATGATGCTAATCAAAATTGCTGTTTTCGGTTACCGAGTAAGTATCTGTGATTTTTACTTGTCAGGTAGGACGGCACTAACATAGGTCATAAGATACACAAAAAAAATATATCTAGGCAGGATGCTACAACAATAACAATTTCGTAGGACAACAGTCCTGTAATACCAGTACAAGAGTGAATTATTTTAATTATAGCTAATGTCGCAACGATAATAAAACACCAAAGTATTTCAAGGTTCTAATGCTACAACTTATTTTTTATTATCGGTACAAGATAAGCTAACATTTAAAAATGTAATTCGTATAACCCATTTCATCACTATTTGTTAACCAATCTCGTCCCTTGCTGGACATAGGTCTTCCTTAACTGGTGCCATCGATCATCTTGTTGAGCCTGCTGTATCCAATTTGGACACATTCGATTCATCTCGTCTGTCCATCGGGTTCTGTAAATTTCATCTTTAGATCTTCACTTTAGCAGTCGTTTGGTCCACCTCCCGTTCATTGTTCTGGCAAGGCATCCCGTCTAGTTTAATTTCCGAATGGTGACTTTTTCTACCATATGTTTGACTATTGATCCTTGTCGTGTTGTGTGCTTTGAAATTTATTCTTGAAGTAAAACGCTTAACATATACTTCTTTATTCTTAATTTTTTTGGCAAAAATAGTATTATTTCAACACACAAAAAAAGAAATACTCGGTTCAGAGAAATAATATTCTTTTTAAAGAAATCTTAGCATTGTATATACACAGGAAAACATTTCTTTATATTAAGTACTTTATTTTCTTAATTAGTACATAATTTTTCTGTTTGAATAAATGTCACTGTAAAATAAGTTATTGTCTCAAAACAAAATTTCGTACAACTAAAAGAGAGAAGAAACTTCATTAGGCTGGAAGATTTCAAACAATCAAACAAAATAAATAATATCCACTATACATGTCGAAAAGATTTTTATTGTTAGTAGATACTTCTCTAGTTTAATTTTAGTTTTCTTGCAAAGAGTAGATGTTTTTACCGCATAAGCAAAAAATCATTTAATTTGAGTATATTAGGCATTAAATTGAGTAAGCATATTCTATATAATAAGAATATGTATGTTTATTTTTAAACGATGTTATTTTATTCGGAGATATATAATCATTTAATTTGAGTATTCTAGGCATTAAATTAAGAAAACATATTCTATATAATAAGAATATGCATGTTAATTTTAAAAAGATCCTTTTCTATTTTGAGTATATATGTAACTCAATAAAAGTATGTATTTCTTTCATTTAATAAATGTTATTTTATTCGGAGATACAAAATCATTTAATTTGAGTATATTAGGCATTAAATTGAGAAAGCATATTGTATATAATAAGAATAAGAATGCTTATTTTAAAACGATCCTTTTCTATTTTGAGTATGTATGTAACTCAATAAAAGTATGTATTTTTTTCATTTGATAAATATGTTATTTTATTCGGAGATATAATAATATTTTGAGTATATTAGGCATTAAATTGAGGAAGCATATTCTATATAATAAGAATATGTATGTTTATTTTAAAATCATCCTTTTCTACTTTGAGTATATATGTATACTCAATGGAAGCATGTATTTTCTCATTTAACGGATATACAGGGTGTTTCATAATTAGATGCTAATACTTCAGAATGGAAATGTTTGGATGATTTTAAGAAATAAAGTGATGTTAACGTAGGTCCGCCCGCAAACGTTTTATTCTTAGAATACAGGGTGTTAAAGTTTAAAACAAAAAACACTTTTTTTAGTAATTCCGAAACAGTAAGAGCATTTGATTAAATACTGGCAAAACCGCATTTGCATTTAAGGCCATATATTTTGACAGTATTCAACAGTTTTTATTTCAACTATGGATGTAGGTATGGGTAACCATTGCTGACTATTAATAAGAAACTGGTACGCCAAAAATTACTAGCTTCTTCGTTTGAAGCAACTAAATATAAACAAAAAATGTCTCTTAGTAATTTGTGATAAGACAAGTCTTTTTCGAGCAATAACAAATTCTATTTTGTTGAATATTTCTGGCTCCTTTAGTCCTATTTATATGGAGTCGGGATTGCTCAAAACTCTACAAAAATGATTTCTTGCACCATTTTAAGATAAACATATTTAATAAATACATATTTACAAATGCTTGAGATACAGGATACAGTAAATAAAAATACGTGTTTTAAATTTTAACACTGTTTCTCAAAAATAGACCATTTGCGAACATATATTTGTAAAAACTTTTTTGAGCGTTTTGAGAATTTCTGAGGCCAACTAAAACTTTGCCAGTGATGCCCGAAGCGTGTATGAAAATAAATTTTGTTTTCTTCTCTCGAAAACGATTTGTCTTATCATAAAATAATAAGAGGTACTTTTTGTGTACTTTTACATGCCGTAAATGATGTAGCTAGTAATTATTTAGAAAATCAGCAGTGTATCATCTATATCAGGATGGGTACACATACCTACGCCCATGGTAGAAATAAAAACTGCTGAATACTGTCAAAATATGGCATTTAAAAACATATGCGGTTATGCCAAATTTTAATCAAACATGAAATGAAAAAATCGTATTTTTTTTAAACTTTAACACCCTGTATCTGCAAAATAGAACATTTGTGGGCCTAAGTTTATATGAACTTTTTTTCTTAAAATCATCTAAAAATTAACACCATAAATTATTAGCATCGAATTATGAAACACCTTCTATGTTACCTTATTTGAAGGTATAATAGTAAATTATTCAAAAAACATAATATATGATGGGGGCTGTTATTCACGAGTATGAATTTTATATACGAGCCGTAGACGACTGTCAAATCATCCCAGCGAAAAATGGCCATTATATGCGAGTAGAATACTATACTTTATCAATGACTATCAATAAATTTTGCATGGTTTAAATTACTATAAATATTTATTTTGACGTTCCCAATTTCAATTAACCGCGACAGCTCTCTGACTGGACGTTTCATAGCTAGCTAGCTTTATTTTTTATCTTGATACAAAATCGTATTGCAAATATTTAGTATAATGAATAAATTCTAAATCAGTGGATACAAGTATTTATCCGCCTGATTTATAATTTGTCCATTATACATGAGCTTACTAAATAATAATATCCATTATTCACTAGTTGCACTTTTTAAAACAAACGCAACACTTTGCAATACTATTTTTACGTACAAAATAAAAAACAAGCTCGCTATAAAGGCCGATCAACACTTGCCAACACGGCAACCGTAGAGGCCTAATCCATAGTAGCAAGAGCACGTTGAATTAACGTTTAAAAAACGTCAGCCTTAACATATAGACGTTGATATTTAAGTCAAATGTCAGTGTTCAACTGACATCCAAGTTGAACGAGTGGTAACGTCAAGAACGTTGATATAACGTTATTTCTTTCGCGACATATCGAAGGTGTGAAAATTACTGTCACATCAACGTCGAGGATCGCAGTGCGTGTATTAAGTGATCGTTTTCGATCCGAATAATATACAAAACTTATTTTCTGCAGGCGTCATTTAAATTAAATATTTTGCAATTTTGTTGAAAAATGTTCCCGATTCCATTTTTGAAAATAACCAAATTTGAAGGCAAAATTAATTTTCGTATGTCATAGATTCTTTTCATTACGGCCCCAATAAATCCATTATGATCCTAGCACTTTAATGGATCCATTAGGGTACTCAGTCCGAAAAATTGTGTCATTTTGACAGTAAAAATGAGGCCTAAATTGATGCCATTATGCCTTGCCAGAAGATTAGACAATTAAAAATTGTATAGTATATTTATTCCGAAATGAAGCGCTTAAAAAACATATTGACAGTATACACCACTTTACACTACTTATTATTTTTTTCTATTTTGAAAAATATGTTACATTGAAAAGACCTCATTCGTAGTAATGCAACAAAAACGATTTTTTCAATACCTCACTTCGCAATAAAAATACTATACTTTATATTACCAGTTAGAATTAAAACAAGAATTTTATTTTACTAATATTTATATATTAAAGTATGAAAACAGGCTTCAAAAACTTATTTGTGCATCTCATACTACAAAGTCGAATATACAGGGTGTCCCGAAATTAGTTAATGGCACCCTAACACTGTATTTATTGCTAAAAACAATTTAACTTTTTATTCTAAACATACTTTTATCATATCTAATACAATGTAATTCGTTCTAATAGAATGCAGAGTTTCTCCCTCTAACAATAGAAATGGCTAAACTGTTTCTTTTTCTTCATATGCTTTTTCTATTCTATTTTGAATGCTTTGATCTATATCACCTGGCGACTAAAAAAAAATTCTGATTTTAAATAACGCATTTCTATATACAGACAAACAGTGCTGCTTTTTTGACATCAATATATTACAATTGCTCTAACATTAAAGTTAATAATAAGATACAGGGACTATCTGTGATGTATGAAGAACACAACAACAACAGCTTTAACTATAATGCTAACTCTTTCTGACATCTATGTTGTACATAAATCGTTCTTAAGCAAAAGCACTTGTTTCAACTTTAGTCATGTGGCCCAAATAGGGCAGTTTTTAAAAGTCATAAACTTCAATTTTTAAAATTTTCAAATCTAAATGATTAAGAATTAGACCTTCACATTAATAAATTGAGGGCACAATTATTCCATGGCTAACTAGAAAAATAAACACTTCCCTACTTAAGTAAGAAATAAGTGAAATTAAATTATCAAACTCACTAAAAATTAATATTCCAGAATTTGATGGCAACTTAAATTTGAAGTGTTCCATATACTTTTTTAAAAATCTACGTTCTAATTAAAAAAATGGTAGTTAAACAGAGCATTCACAAACAAAAAAAGGCAAACTTTTGTATTACATTAAAAAAAATTAAACTTATAGCATTATTAATATAGAGTCTGTTTCTTAATCTCTTGAAGTTTTAACATTTTGAAACTCAAACTTTATGACATCAACAAGCAGCCATGTTGTTTCTTTCAGAAATCTCTCCTCTATGATTATCTAAAGTGGAAAAGTATTTTATTTTTTATTGTATAATATATGTAAAAAACTGAGCCATTTTTGTCCCTAAAAGAAAATATAATTCTACTACTCTAGAAAAGTTCTATAAAATACCACAGCAAGGGATATTTCAAATAGTCATTAACTTATTCAAACGAGCATCATCTCTTAAACTGATCCTGTATTTATAGAACAAAGACACTAAAAGCACAAACAGTTACTTGAATTCTCTTCGTAAAATTACTTCATAAAAGTAAGTACTTTCCAAAATTACTTTGAAACACCAGCTGGTAAAACTAGTTCATAAAAACTTCTTTATAAAATCAGTTCATAAAAACTGCTTCAAAAATTATCTACTTACAAAAAATATATATAAGATACTAGCAATAATTGCTCCCATCGAGAGTGAATATATAAATGACTTTTCTTAATAACTCAAAAATAAACAAAACCCCAAAGATTAGAATTAGTTAAGATTGTAATCAGTTAAATTTAAATCCCCAGTAGTTATTTAAAATTTTAAAATCCAAGATGTCTTTGAGATCAGAAATCATTCTTACATTACCCATGTCACTCACTAGAAAAGCTAATAAAATTCTATTAGAAAGCTGCCCCAATGAGTCTAAGTCGAAATTTAATAGTGTGTCCGCTAATATCACTAACCAAAAGCTTTGAGAAAAACATATATTTATCTCCAGAACATAATATACTTACAACATGACAAAATGAACTAACTAATTTCTAAGTAGATGGTTACCTTTAATTAAAATAAGCAAGGTAGGTAGTTAAATTCCAGTTAGATAGCTGCTAAAACATATAATTAACAAATATTCCAAAAAGAAACATTATATTATTAATAATAATTTAGAGTTTTCCAGACATCGCAAAAATGAGTCTCTCTCCGAGACAGAACTCGAGTCAAAAATTTGTAATAAAATGAAATAGCACTAACTGAGCATAAACAACTATAAAAGAAAGTTTGTAATAACAAAAAGATTAGCTTGAAAGTAGGTATACTTTTGTTCTACTACCTTATGGGTAGTATTAGAGCGCTAATGAGCCCTTAACACTCCTTCTTTGTGCATAGCTGATAAATTAAGCATTCAATGCCTTAAATTTAATAAAGAATTAAAACTTTGAGCTTTGTTAATGGATTTTGATAAGTTAAAGATATTTGTCAGCTCATTATAGACTTTTAATGCTCGGAAAATTGCACATCCTGAATAAATTATATTTTTAAGAAAATAGAAGGTCCTATTTTGTAATGAACACATTATAATTCGTTCCGTTCTTCGATGCACTCAACCGATATCTGGTATGATGGCTACGAAAGATCCGAAACGTGGGATTAAAAAAATCAACGATGCCATCTTGTATATAGAACAAAAAGTGGCAATAACAAAGTTATTTTTTTATTCTTAAATAAAGTGGGAAAATATTAAAATCAATTTTTGTAGAATGCATTTGCAATGTGTTTGTTTTCTGACATATTTTGCTTCCGAGTTTTTATTAGAACATCCTGTATGAACAAGACATTTCCTTGAAAGCTGTTTTCAAACATGCGGACCAAACCATACTCTAAAGACCAAACAATTTTAAAACAGATAACTTTACACTATGCGGTACTTGATTTTCAAATTAGATATAAATTAATTTATGTAATAAAAATAATATTTTAATTCAAGAAACTATAATATTTAGCTTCTCGATTTCTTTCAAAACTTTTAATCTTGGGCCTATTTGGGGAATTAGTTCTTTTAAAAAAGAATTATTATAATTAAAACTGATTAATTGATCAACAGTTATCCTATTATCTGAAAAAAAAAATAGAATGACAAAAAATATTGGCATTAACTTAAAGGGGTGATTCTAAGACAAGAAGTTCATATAAACTTAGGTCCAAAAATTTCGTAAATATAAATAATATTTACCCATTTTTGTTGAAATTTCGCAGTGTTATTTGAAATAGTAAAGGGCTACTTTAGCCCAAACTAGATTACAATGATTAAACCCAGAAGCATCTAGACGGGGCATATTAGCCAATATTATTGACAAAAAATATAAACCACTGATTTTTTTAGTATTTCTATATTTTTTCGAATGAAGCAATTAAATACAAGTTTTTGGTCCCAAAATTGTGTTCGTATCTGGATTTGTTTTTGAGAAAAGAAAAATAAAAACCATTTAATTGCATGTCCATTGGCCATAACAAAAAAATGAAATAAATATTGCCAGCAAGTAGTTTTTTGACAATTTCTATGACTATAGACTGTTGATACCTACGCAAAACGAAAACAGGTACAATCCAGTTATTGCTAATTTGGTGGTAGTTTTATGTAATTTAGAGATATGTAATAAGTTGTTAAAATTTTTTAGTTAAAAAAAGAAGCAATATATGAAAACAATTTAGGGAATAAAAAAAGTTCTTTTTCAAGTTATTTTTTTCTTAAGTCTTTTCTCTCTAATTAAAGTAGTAGTGTAGTGTCTGTCACCTTTACTCTTTTTGCTTTTTATTAACTTTTTATTAATGATCTTGAAGCTGCACTAAATCTTGATTCTGAATCTTTACTAATCTTGTATACAGATGACACTTCAATTGTTCTGAGGGGTTTATCTCTGGAAAATGTTAAACATCGGGGAAATAGGATCCTAAAGTTATTTAGTTCTAGGTATACCAAAAATAAACTCATTATAAATAAAACAAAAATACAGTTTTTAACTTTTTCTCTCAGACTTCATATCCCAGACTTCACACTGGAAACGAATGGTACTCAAATTGAAAAAACTGATAAATGTAAGTTTCTAGGTTGAAAAATAAATGATCTGTCCTGGATGGCATATATATGGAACATGTCGCAGGCAAACTGAAATCTGCCTATTTTGCAATAATAAATTTGAAAAATCTCCTAAACTGTTAATAAATTAATTATTAATTCATGATTTTGTATTGAGGCCAAGTTCAGAAAAGAATAATCAATAAAATATTTTCATTAAATTCATTGGAGACATATCGATAAACCTTTAAAAATAATGGTTTAATGACTTTAAAATATGTATTGCTTATGGAGGCAGCTATTTTGAGTAAAAGGAATTAACATTTATTTCCTCTCGTCTCTTCAGTTCATAATTATGAATCCCATTCAAAAAACTCTATCTATATTAATAACTAACTATCAACTGTCAAAATACAGCAAGAGCCCAATTTGTTTCTGCAGTACTGTCTTTAACAAACTTCAACACATTCAGAAAACAGCTAAAGCGTTACCTATTAGAAAAACCGTTTTATTCATTGACCGAATTTTTTAACTGTCCAGTTTATATGTTCGAGTTTTAGTATTTTATAGTCTATAAGTGTATTTTATCTTTTCTTTTTGTTCTAACTTTTAAAATACTACATACTATATTGTTGGTTAGGTATTAATTTCATTTGATTTCACTTGATAATGTTAACTCTTTTATAAAGTCTTATTAATAATAAATAAATGACGATGATGATGAATAAAAATATAAAAATTACAAAAGTCATTGGGGTAGATTTTCTTTAGTATTATTCATTAAGATGCTTCCGGGACGCCACTGGGCTAAATGAACCTTTTACCACTGCAAAGGACAATGCGAAATGTCAACAAAATTGCATAAAAGATATATAAGATTTTCACAAAAAAAGGATTGACACCCAGCATTTTAAAAAATATGCCTCAAAATATACATTTCCAGACCTATTTATAAACTTTACGACTTAGAATTACTCAAAAAATCCCCTTGTTTAGTTTGGCCACATAGTTAATTAACACCCTGAACAGTAGTATGCATAACTTAAAAATGTTTTTGTATAAAGACAAATGGCTTGTACCGTATAATAACCCTCTATGACATTGCATGTAATAATAAATCAGCAATATCTTGAAACTGATTGTTAACATTAGCACAACTTGTAAAAACTACCTACTTACCTACATTTTTAACCTAGAAAATTATATTTTGTCGAGTATTTTTTTTTATTTCAGAGACCTAAAAACTTTACATTGATTACCTGTTTGTACAATCTGATCAGTTCAGATAAAATGCTACAACTTTTGTATTTATGAAATATCCTGCACCAAGGCTCCTAGCTATGCCACTGACTTGCAATCAAACAAGACAAAATGATAGAAAGTGGATGGGGTCAATGAGGAGACAACACAGTCCGAATTTTGCAAGATATGCGTAAAAGTTACTCTTAATAAAAGTTTCTGTTTGTTTTATTAAAAACATATTTTTTTATTATCTTTATAAGAAAAAATATAAATATCTAAAATAAGTATAGGTATCCTTATAGGTATAAATACATATTACTCTTGCACTAGCTTGCTACTAGCTAGCCGTCAATCTAAAATTTTAGTATAAAAGATAGTCGCATATATTGCAAAATTTGGGTTGTTTGTCCACTTGTTAACACTCCCCAGTATATAAAATATTGTTGTTTAACTCACAGCAACTTGAAATACCTAGCTAGTGTTAATATCTCGAGTGATTTTTGTTGAGATAAACTAAAATAGATGGGCTCGTATATGAGTGCCAGAGCTAAAAGCTATATAACATCTAAATAAAGTAGAAAGTATAAAGAATACTTATAAAGCCCTAAATTTTAAAAGTTCATGCGTTTTATACGGTATATACTCGAGTAGATTACTTAAACCTTTGGCAGAAAGAACTTTAGGCTCCATCGCAACGGTCTTTATTAAAATTATTGGCAATGTAAAATATAAAATGCATGGGCCAAATTTAATTGAGCACTTACAATACCTAATCCCTAAAGTAATTTGATAATTTTAAAAGCACAGCTTGGTCCAGTTTGAGGATCGGGAAAACTAAGCATACCTAATACAGGGTTTGCGAGTATCCCAATCTCAGTAAGTAACAGAGGTGAGGCTTAAGCATTGTTTTATAATTAAAAGTTGCCCTTAATTAAAATGTAGGCTCAGGCTTTTAAATCATTAATTAACTTAATTTCCATAATTGTAAATAGGTAGGTATACCTATACTGAACTTCTTAGGAATCACTTACGAGTTAATAAAGAACTGGATAATACTGGGCCAATTATATAACTAATAACATTTTAAGACTTAAAATACACACAATCTTAAATATAGGACCCAACAGAAAATTAACAGAACAGCCGGCAACAGCATTATCGATAACTACGCACTTCTCCTTATTTTGTGCCTAATATTAATTTTTAAATACTAATGGAGAACCTAGCGGCATCGTAAAAAGTTATTAGATGGCAAGATTAAATCCTAAACTGCATTATTCTAGATTGTAGGCACACATACCTGTAAATGCAGAAATTATGTCCGGGGTCATACCCCAAGAGGCCAACGTCTCCTCTAATGATTCCATTATTTCAATTCAATTTCAAAAAGTCCTAATGGCGTCGGCGGCCGGCACAAAACCAAAACACACGACGCGGTCCATGATGAATTAAAATTTACTAAAATGACCATGTTTCCAAGAATGCAGTGTTGCCAATGTGATTTCAGCTCTAACTGTGTTACCACGTTAAGTTTATCGGTCAGAACGGGAACTAAAATAAACATTAACTAAAAACTAGATGAAAATTACTTTAATTATTATGACTTTTCCATTTTATAAGTCAATTTCGTACAATCTTTAAAAAAAATTTGGAAAAGTACTGTGTGACGTATCTAGTGGTTTTTTTTCTTAAATCTACATCACTTCTCGCTGCAATTCGCGAAAGGTAGCGCTGTCTCTCATTTCTTAGGAAGTAATCTAATCTCATCACAAAATCGGGCATTCTTAATGGGATAATCAAAATAGTTAATTAGAGGTAAAGAAACTATTTAAAACTGAGTTTATCATTTATTTTATCAGAGAAATTATTTGTATCAGTAGGCAATTTATATGCTTGATATTAGTTTTTAGGTATATTTAAAGTGAGTGCAAAATTATTCTTAATTTGAATATTAAAAAACTCCAAATAAAAAAATTTGCTTAAAATGAGGTAATTTTTATTCTATGTTTAAGCATATAAGCATTTTTAAACAGAGCGAGAGATCTTCCTACAAGTATTTATATGTATAAATGTAGTATATGTGTTTGAGACAATATTTTTACATAGTTTGAGTATTCCTTTTTTTGTGTGAAGAAATTTGCAGAATATTGCGTTTCCATATTAACAGAGATCGGTAGCTTTTGACTGTTCCATCGTATTTTGGACTTCGAGAAGACATTATCAGTGTCATTACAAAAAAATTTTAGAGCGTTCTATTTCGAAACTTAACAATATCCGTAAGTTTTAATTTTGCCATCGTGTTTTGAACCTCAAGAAAACCTTATAAGAGCAATTTCAAAAAATTTCTAGGACATTATATTTCCAAATGAACAAAGATTGCCGAGTTTTGACTGTTCCATTATTCTTTGGACTTCAAGAAGACATCAGAACAGACATTTTGCAGAAAGTTCTATTCTAAAACTCAGCTAGATGCAACCAATTTGATTTGCCAGCATATTTTTAAAGAAGAAGAAGAAGAAGAAAATGATTCAGGCACTACTCAAAAAACTACAAATGGAACAGGATATTTTTATGAAAAGGTCAACCAACCAAGAATCTAAGAAAAAAACAAGAAAGCGAAGCTGAAAAGAGCAAAATGAAACAAGAATAACAGGGAATATTAAAATATCTGCAAGATCTGGAGGCCAAAAGACAAAAAGAACAGGATCGGCTCGAGAAGATTTTAAATGACCAAGCGGCTAAAAGATAAAAACAAAAAAGGACGAAGACGCTAAAATACAAAAAAAAGAAGAAGAACAAGATCGGCTCAATCAATCGGCTGATCAAGAGGCCAAAAGACAAAAGAAAAATAGGATGAAGAAGCTAAAAGACAAAAAGAAAAATAAGAAGAGGATCGGTTCAAGAAGATTTTAAACGACGAACAGGTCAAAAGACAAAACGAAAAACAGGAATAAGCCAGAAGACGACAAGAAAAATAGGAAGAAGAGGCAAGAAAGTACGGAGAACAACATCGGATGCAGAATGCCGCAGAAAAATAACAATGCCGCTTGCAAAAAATCATGAAAAATATCAAAGAAGAGATAAACAACGTGAAAAAAGAAATGGAATAAAACGTGAATAAAGTGAAAAATGATCTCAAAATTGAAGTAATACAAGTTCATGTGGAGGCAAAATGAGTTCAAGTGGAGGTTAAAGAGGGTCGTGATAACAATGAGAGCAAAGTTCAACATCTTGAAAAAGAAGTAAGTAAACTGAAAATGCAAACCTTTGCTGGTCAAATTGAAGTTTCTGGAGTAAAGCCAAACCAACAGAGCAGCAGTAACAACTAATGGTAAGCAGTCCCGCGAGTCATCCACAAAACTATTAGTACTTTGTTCAATTCATTAGAGCTCCAATGGGAAATCAGCCGTCAAGAAATATATAGAACCCAGCTTAAAACTAGGACACAGAAGCCCGGCGAATAACTTTAAGGATTTGCGTTTGACATTAGAAAGTTAATAAGATTAGCGATTCCTACATCCGGTGGCGACATGCAGGAATGGATGGTAGTGTCTGTATTTGTGATGGAATACGGGATCCTAAAATTCAAGAAAAATGACCATGACTTGTTCGTGCTTTAGGGTTTAATACACCAAAACCTAAAATTATTAATAATAATATGACAGTGTATGAGAAAAGCATTTGAAATAGTTCTAACTGAGATACGAAGAAGTCTAGACATTAAGCCAGATAAACAGCAAAATAGGCAAATAGAATATCTGCTTTGCCATAAAATTGGACTGGACAAAATAATGTCGTGTGAGATTATCGCCGCCAAGGAGAACAACTCCATACAGCCCGATCATCAAGGAGGGATACTGGCGAAAGCTGGCTGAACAGGGCGAAGCCCCCAGGATTGCCTCCATTAAAAGTTTCAAAAATTGTTGCGCATCGTGACAAGGGAGTCGGCGTACGTATATACAAAAATTAGAGTCAGGCTTTTATTTGGCCCCACTTTAATTTACCATAAAACAATAGTGGCCGATATAGAAGAAGAAGAATTAATTCTCGGAATGGACTTGATTATAGAACCTAGCTTATGATTTGACCCTGAACTAAAGATCGTAACAATTAGAAACAAAGAACTGGTTTCGGTTAACAAAAAGAATGTCCAAACAACAAACATTATAGTTTTTGAAACGAACGCCGGGCAGTATAGAAATAATTGTCCAGGTGAAGCAGGAGGCATAACCTGGATGTTGTGTTGGATTAGTACAGCCATTAGATGGCAGTGAGACGGGAAGTACTAGGAAGTTTTAGTAAAATTAATAAATAATAAAGGAGATGCGATTACAACATTTGAACCAGTCAAGCAAATAGTTAATTGTGACATACCAAAATCTGATTCGCAAAGCAGGAAGATTAAGCTAGCCAAGGATGTTTTGCAAGCAATGGATAAATCATGGGGCCATTTGTCAGAAGAAGAGTTTCGCAAGGCCAAGGATTTTATGTTAAGTGAAGGTGACACATTTGAAACTCGAGATGGTCAAACCGGAAGTACAAATTTAGTAAAACATAGAATCTATAATGAACAAGCACATACGATGACATAACCACCACGAAGATTCCAGTTGCAAAACAAGAGGAAGTTGAAAAACACATCAACAAAATGCTTCAAGTCGGGGTTTTCGAAGAGTCAAATAGTCCATGGTCAGCACGGGTTGTATTAGATTTTGTGAAGATTATCATAGACTGAATGACGTCACTAAAAAGGACAGCTACACATTACCGAGAATTGACAATATTCTAACCACTTTGTCAAGATCCAAATATTTTTCAACCTTGGATTTAAGAGTGAATATTGGCAAGTGGTTATTCATGAAGCAGACAAGGAGAAACCTGATTTTACCATCGGTAGAGGTTTCTACCAATTCAAAGTAATGTCTTTTGGTCTGTGTAATGCTCTCGCCACCTTTGAGCGTCTCATAAAATATGTTTTACTTGGAAAACCTGCCTGGTATAGGTGTGATGGGAATGGGCCAATAGTTCGAAGATCATCTGAAAAAATACCAGTAAAAAATAATATTGGAAAAGTCACACTAAATAAACAAAATTCTTAACATGTCTTAATTTTATCCCTTTGAAAAATTCGTGTTTGGAGTAAAAAGCTTTTTGGGAAGATTGCGCACATATTGTCGAATACAATTGAAAATTTTGGTTACAATATTCGACATGTAAATAGCTAAAATTATATTTACTGCAAAGACGACCTGCTTGGTATCTAGTATCATATTCGTACTTTCGTTTAATGTTTTGAAAAAAATCTATATTGTCAAGAAGGAACCTTGAAATAGATGCAACTTTCTGTACAGAATTGGAAAATGCCATTAAACAACACATGAAGTGAAAACAAATGAGCTATGATATACTTAAACTATTTCTTATTTAATATTTGGAATCCTCAGATTTCTTTACGTATATCTTGATATCTTTTTTATAAATTATATTGCACTGAATTCATTTTTTCATAAATAAAATTCTTTATTTTAATAATATTACCCTTTTTAGTTTACCAGGTAATATGAAGGTCTAATTACCTGGTACATCATACAAAACCACGATGGGTTTGATTGCTTGTCATACATAAATATAAATATGTATATTTTTTCAATAATTTCACAATATTTCTATGAATTAAGGATTGTTGCTGAAAGATTTGTAATCAACGCACCCTTGTTAGCGTATCATGCCTTCTTTTATTCTTGTATAAAGGTATAGGATATTGAAGTTCTCTGGGGAAATACCTCTGAAATGTAGAGAATATCTGTTCTGCAAAAAAATACATGCGAAATATTTTTAAAATGAAACTGCAGGAGAGTTGAAAAAACATGTTTATTAATCACAATATTTTAACATTGTTTCGTATGTACAGGGTCACCCAATGAGAATTGAACAGGGCTCTTTTTTCAGCTATAATCTTACCTATTAAAAAAATTGAAATAGCCGTTGTATGCAACTTTCCCTACAAAATTGGAAAATGCTATTAAAAAACTATTAAACTGAAAATAAATGAGCTATGACAAACATAGTTTTTTTTAGTGGAAGGTCCTGCTTTTTATTTAATTTTTGTAATCCTCGTATTTTTACGTCTGCTGAAACTTTTAAATGTCTCACATTTGAGAGATACAAATATATTTAAAACGATTACTTCATTTCTAGGTGTAAGAAATAAATAATACAAAATTAAGGCAGGTATTATATAATCGTTACTTGAACTGTTTACTGGTAGTCATTTATCAACGTTTATAGACAGACGCCAAGGTTTTCTTTGAATTGTTAAGTATATGAATAATAATAATATTTAAGAATAAAGGGTAGGTATTTTAAAACTACCGCGAAATATTCATAATGGACCAATCAACAAAAGTCGCAGTCTTCTCTTCCAGCGAGAATTTCATAGCAAAATATTTAATATACTTATTGTATTTTTGTTGCGCCGTATTGGATTTTTATCAAAATATTACAAGGTCATCCCCATATGGCTCTCAAGATTTGAACAAAATTGGAAGTCAGTAGAGTAACTAGTTTTTAGCCATGTGTGACTGATAGGCAGATAGACGACAGACAGACAATCCTGCGGAATTCAAAAAATATGTTTTTTGGCATCTAGAGACTGTGTATTGAAGATATGTATAAACATGGGAGGGTGATTTTTTCACGACTACAAACATTTTAGGTGTTTGGCCCGCCATTTTGTTTCGCCATCTTGAAATCGTACCACAATTTTACCATATCATATTACTATATCACACTTAATTCTAGCACAAAATTTGAACTCGATCGTCGTTTTTCAGGCAGGCTAAGTTTTTAAATATTTTATTAAGCCGCTATTTTGTTTTGCCTTCTTGGATTCATACCAAAATTTTATTTAGTTCATTCCTATGTAATTCTTGAATTTTGTGCTAACTGTGAAATTGTAAATTGAATAAGCAGTTTTTTAGTAACAAATTTTTTTAACATTTCATTAGGTTTCCATTTTTTTTTTGTATAAATTCAAATATTAGGGATGTTGAATTTGTTTTATCATTTATTTGTTCACCTAATATTAGCAATGTTAACAAAAAACACTAAAGGTTGTAGAACAACATCGGACAAATAATATTAGCAGTAACTAGAGATTTTTTTTTAAATAAAAGGATACTTGCAAAGAATTAAAAGAAAAAATTATGATATAAAAAAATACATCATACATCAAGGACAAAAAGAAAACCGAAAAATACGACAACAACATTTGAATCAGAAGAATATAAAAAAAAACTTGAACACCAGTAGAAAACAACATTGGATCTTTCACTCAATAAATAAAATTCCTAATATTTCTTAATTTTATCCGTCGGAAAAGTTCATCTTTGGAGTAAAAAGCTTTTTTTGCACAAAAACAATTTCAGTTTATCCTTAATTCCATATGTGGGAGGACTGCGCACATATTGCGGAATACAATAGAATAATTTAGTTGCAGTATTAGACATGTATACAGCTAAAATTATATTTACTAAAAAGAAGACTGTTTGATATCTAGTATCATATTCGTACTTTCGTTCAACGTTTTGAAAAAAATCTATATTGTCAAGAACGAACATTACAGGGAACAGCTATTTCAGCTATCATGTTAAAAACTGAAATAACCGTTAGATGTAACTTTCTGTGCAGAATTGAAAAATGCCATTAAAAACACCTGAACTGAAAACAAATGAGCTATGACATACTTAAACTATTTTCCATTTAATATTTGGAATCCTCGGATTTCTTTAAGTATATCGTGATATCTTTTTTATAAATCATATTGCACTGAATTCAGTTTTTTAGAAATATTAGTTTAATTGGGTGATACATCGTACAAATTCACGATGGGTTTGATCGCTTGTCGTATGTGTATGTGTATTTTTCCAATAATTTCACAATATTGTTGATTAAGGATTGTTGCTGAAAGATTTGTAATCAACCTAGCATGGTCGACATATCATGCCTTCTTTTATTCTCGTGTAAAGGTATAAGGTATTGAAGTTTTCTGGAGAAATACCTCTGAAATGTAGAGACTATTTGTTCTGCAAAAAAATACATGTGTAATATTTTTTAAATGAACATTTCATTAGGTTTCCATTTTGCTTCCTCAAATTGAATGTGTAGCAAAATTTTCCCAATTTATGACTACGGCATTTAATGATTGTGTAAAATTTGGAGACAATTGAAAAAGAAGGGTTTTTAAGGTTGATTTTTTAAACATTTTATTTGTTCGTGTTTTTAAATTCATAGCACAATTTTATTCCTTGCACGAAATTTGAAATCAATATAATAACTTTTTCAGGATTTTTTAAATCTTTTATTGGGTCGCCATTTTGTTTCGATGTCTTCGATTCGTATCAAAATTTGGGGTAATAGGATTTCTTAGTAATAATTATTCAGTTCAGTAAGCCGCCATTTTGTTCCGCCAAATTGTTTTTTTTATCAAAATGTTGCCAAGTTATCCTCATATCCTCATAAATCGGGTAAGTAGTTTTTATCGAGGCCGCGAATTGTTAACCAGATAGACACACTGACCGAAAGAACTGAGAAAAAAATGTTTTTTTTTGCTTCTAGAAACCCTAAAACGTAAAGATATATAAAATCTTATTAGTGTTATTTTTGCACGATTACAAATATTTTATTTGACCGCCATTTTGTTTCGCAATCTACAGTTCGCAACAAAATTTTACAGAAATTTTGAAATCAATCTTATAAATAGTTTTTGCAGGATGATTTTTTATATATTTTTTGAGCCGCCATTTTATTTTAGCATCTCGGATTCCTACCAAAATTTTACGAGTTTATTCCTACGTAATGCTCGATTTTTGTGCAAAATTTGAGGTAACATGGATAAGTAGGTTTTTTAGTAATATTTTTACACTTTGCTAGGCCGCTATTTTATTCCGTTGAATTTTTACCAAAAAGTTACTAGGTATATGAGCCTTTTTTTTGACCAAAATTTGAAGCTAATTGGTTACGCAGTTTTTTAGCTATGCCGGCAGATATGTTTTTTTTTGGCACATAGCGATCCCAAAATTTTTTGGCACGTGGGGATCCCAAAATGTGAGAATCTTTAAAAACGTGGGAAGGCGACTATTTCATGATTTCAGTCTTCCCTCTTACAAAGGAAGTGAAAACGGTAAAATGCGTTATATCTTGTACATATGAACCTCAACTTAACTAAATCATTGACATGCATACATATACGGGAAAGTACTATATTTGCAAAAATACATTTTCCTACTTATAAATTAAAATTTATTATGTGTTCTTGGATATTTAACTTTATACTATTTAAACATTTTTTTAAAAATTTACAAATAATGTATATATTTTTTTTAGAATTTATTTCCGAACATCAGGGACTATGTCTCCATATATGGCCAGTATAATTCTAACAAATGCAGAGGATTTTACGTGCACTTTGGGCGAAAATTTTACAGCTGGCACTATATATTATTTTCGAGTGTGTTCTAGGTCTGAAATGGAAGATACCAGACAATATGCATTGGATATTAGTCCCTCTCTCATGGCTGAACTTTACAATGTTACCAATTATGGGTTAGTAAGTCTGGATCTATTTAGAAAAATTAAATCTGTAATTATTAGAAGGCAGTCTAGAGTTTTAAAAACAAATTTTTTGCATATAATTAAGTAATACTTCTGTTAAACTCTGAACTTCAAAATTATATTTTATGACAATAACATCAACTTGACGAAACAATGTAAAAGATTTAATATAAACAAAATATACAAGAAACTAGAAATATATAACAATTTGCAATTGCAATAGTGTTATAAACCTTAACAATAAAAAGTTTTATTATTTCTACTGTCGACTTTACCCAGTAATAATCACGTTGAATAATATGAATTTATTATCGCACATTAGATTTAAAATTAGTCTTAATTTGAAATGTTTCACTTCAAATTTAAAGTTTGGGATGTCAAATATTGTAATATTTATACGTATTTTGTCATTTCGAAATTATGCAGTTTCGAACATACACAATTAATGCTAAAAATTACTGTTGGATAAATTTAGTACAGCGTGTTTCCTTATATTTTGACACCCACCTATAGCCGTAGTTATATGGTTTAGAAAAAAACTTTAAATATACATAAGTTGTAGGATTTTTTGTCTATTATCATTTGCATATTTCAGATTACAAAAAATAAATTTCCAAAGTTAAAAAAATACATGACACGCATTTTTTTAAAATGGAACACCCTGTATATTAATAGCTAGAATAAGAGATTTTTTCATCCTGATTTTGAAAAATATATAGTTTGTTATTATTTGTTGCCGTTTTTAGCTATTTCAGTTTAAGCATTACGAGACTTCAGCCATATTCTCGGTGATATGGTCAAGTCTGCCTTGCGCTGGATAGCAATTGTTTCAACAACTGTAGTTATGGATGGCTATCAAATACATAATTCTCCATTTTTCTGTCATTTATGAATTAATATTTTTGATATTTATTAATCAATTTTGCTAAAAACAATTGGATTATTCTGAGGAAGTAAAACGAGAAGTAATAAAACTGTTTTATTCAAATGATAATAACGTTGTAAAGAGGTACAGTCGAATATCGGCGAGTAACCCCGGGAAAAATTCCTTCAAAAATGACAATCAAAAATATAATTAATCGTTTCGATCAATAAAATTCCAAAGATCAAAAAATAGAAAGAAGTTTAGATCAAGAACTGATGCATGCATTTTCAAGGTAAACTTGAGTATGTTTTTTGAAATATTACCATAATATTATTTCCTCTCCTAGAAAATCTTGAATATTCCATACGTGAAGCTGAAAACATGTCAGGCAAGTAAAATTCAACGAATGCTGAAACGTCACAAATTCCATCCATATAAGTTCAAAGGCTTGAATTTTGTAATGATTTGTATCAAAGAATTCAGTACAATAATAATTTTTCGAACAATATAATATTCACCGATGAGGCGTCTTTCACAACAGTCGCTTAATGTGTGGTTTGGTAAGCTCAAAAATAGGGTGATAGGATCAATTATATATAAGGGATACCTGACTGGCCAAAGGTATTTACATTTCATTGAAAAAAGAAATAGAACAATTTCTGGAAAATATTCCAGTCAGGCAGTATTATGAGCGAATCTCTCAATCATCACCGATCACCTGAATGGAAAATACCCACTTTGGATAGTTAGACTTGGAACTCTCAAATGGCCAGCGAACAGCCCGGATTTGAATCCATTGGCAATTTTTTTGTGGGGATACTTGACGAACTAGATTTATTATAATAGACCTCAAATTTTATAAAACATGATAGAGAAACTAAATAGTGAAATTTCAGAATTAAATATAGAGCACGTAAATTTTATCAGTTCATGTATAAATCGAAAATTGTTGATAAATATTCGCAAATATATTGAAAATAATAGAGGCTCTGCAGAAAATATCTAGTTGTATAAGTATATTTCACATTTCTTTTAAAAAAGTTAATTTCATTAATTATTGTTAAATATTTTCTTGTTCTTTCGGTGAATGGCATTTTATTGTTAGAAAGGTTTTTTATTTTTTTGGTCTTTCGTTGAATGGAATTTTGTTGTTCAAAACGATTAATTATATTCTTGATTGTATTTATTGAAGTAATTCTTCTTACCGGGTATATTCGCCGATATTCGACTCTTAATTCTTGCAACGTTTGAATAAAAGAGTTTTTTTTATTACCCCTCGTTTTTCTTCCTCAGAATAACCCATTTAAATTATTTTCAGCAAAATTAAATAATTCATATCAAACAGTTTAATTTACAAATGACAAAAAAGTGGAGAATTATGTATTCGATTGCCATAACTACTAACTATATACAGTTGTTGAAACAATTGCTATCTAGCGTATTTTTCCATCATGGTGATGACCAAGGCAGACTTGAATAGATCACCGAGAATATTGCTGAAGTCTCGTTTACCGAAACGATAATGTTAATTGAAACAGAAAACGCCTGAACCAAATGACAACAAATTATATTTTTGAAATCATGATGAAAAGACTTTTCATTCTAGCTAATAATATACAGGGTGTTCCATTGAAAAAAATCATCGAAATTTATTTTTTAATAGTTATTTTTTAAAATCTGAAATACCCAAAATATAATAAAGAATCACCCTAGACATCCGTTCTTACTTTTCCTATTTGTAGTGTATCTTTTACGTTAAATGTTTACGAAACTTACACTGTCCTCCAGGCTTACGTAGTAAATTCAACTAGAGGTTGGGCTCTTGTTGACGGTTACGACTTAATCGAATTTCGAGGAAATGTGATCGTAGATTTCCTGAGGTGCATCTTAACGGATTGTGACGTGACGCACGCTATGTTGTCGGACTTCTTTGGCCCTCATGACGTCTACTTTCTATTTACCACTTACAAAAAATTACCGGATTTCATAACTATTCTATCAATCTTCTTCGAGGTTTTATTATTCCTTGACTTATTCCTAATTCTGGAATAGATGAGTTTGATGATCTTCTTTTCTGTTATTCTGAAGTAAGACTTTCTTCACACTGCTCAATTTTACATATGTCGGGAACTTGTCCATTACTTGGGTGTCGTAAAATTTATTCAGCATCACTTTTTTGGACTGGTCCAAGACCTGAATAAAGTTTAATCTTTTCTTATTTTGACGTTCTTCTAATAGTCCGTTACCGATATTTTTGTCTAATGGTCTTAAGTGGTCTGCATGCTTTTTCCATATTTTTGAATCAATTTTGATTTTAAAGTTCACCTCGACGTCACTTTTAATTAATTATCTTTCCTTGACGCCATTTTCTTAATTTAACGTTATATACTCTGAATGATACTGCTTGTCCTTTAGGAAAATATCGTATTTTTGATTGTGAACTGCTATTTGTTTTTCTTTCATACCCATCAAAATTGGTTTTAACAAATCTTTAGTTGTTCTTATGTCCTGTTTCATTAATAATTAACACTGTGCCCTGTTTCTTGTCGCATTAGATGTTGGCATATAATTGATGAGTTTGACAGCTGCTTGTAAGAGTTCCAGGTTCATCCACTGCCTATTTTAAGGCTGCTTCGACTATGTGGATATATATTTTAATTTGACCATTAGATGAAGAATAATAGGTATGAAGCGCATTTGTTTATAGCTTATGCCACTAGGCTTCAAGGGTGCTTTAAATTCCACTCTTATAAATGTAAGTCCATTGCTAGTCACCACAGTTAAAGGCAAACCTAAACAAAATCTACTAACAAAAGGAAGTAATTATTTAAATTTTAGATGAAGAATTTGCCACGGTGTCGGTCGGGAAAGAAAATACCAGAAATGAGGCTAATTATTATGTGGGTTATTTTGGGGGTTATCTATAAATTTGCATTCTTTTGTAAAACATCCCCTGTTCTAAACTCATTTCGCCTATTCTTCTTTATGTATGGTATGTTGTATTTTCTAAACTAACTCTTGTATTTAATTTTTCATATAATTCTTTTCATTTTAGATTTCTAATTGTTTCATTAACATTATCTGTAGTAGCAACTGGTAACATATGCTGGTCTGCAATTTCTCTCGGTGCAGGTCTACAGTATTCTTTTAAGACTATTACCGTTTATTATAGTCCGGTAGTGCTTTCCGTTGGTTCGACCTTGGATAATAATCAAAGTCAATTGTCGCCGTCCGCGGCTATTACTTGGAAGGGTGACCACCCGGGAAGACCGTGCTTCGGCCAGAGACAGGCTGTAAATAATAGGTAGCAGTTGTTGTAGCAATAAATTACCGACCGTTTCAGTACTACAGCTTTGTCTACAAAGGTACCGTCACGTGCAATACATAGATATGTAATACATACATATTTATTTTTCGCCATTAAACAGAGCTTATTCTATTCTCCTTTTTTTGCTTAGTGCTTATTTGTTGATACAGCTCTTCTCATTCCACAGTCGAACTAGATTTTGTTTATCTTTTATATAAAATTAAAATAGAATATGATTATTATACAGGGTGAAATATTTAAATGGAAAAAAAGTAATAACGTAAAAACTGTTTTACATGGCAAATTGATTTATTCGTCTCCGGATCTTTTGGTAATAACGATCTGTTTGTGAAGTTATCTTTGTTTGAGTTATAGCGTCTTACACATTTTTAATGCAAAACCCCGTATATTCTTAAATTTTTTAAATAGCTGGAACATTCCAAAAAATTTTATATTACACGCCCTATACTTAAATTCAACTGTTTTCGAGAGAATGGCGTCTCAAAATTGTCATTTTAAGCCATTTGGGGACCAACGGTTTCACTTAGAATGAAATATTCTAACTTAAAATCTATTGAATGACATTAACTGAATGCAAAAATTCGACACGATCAGTCAAAACGGAACTGGAGATGAGTATTGCATTTTCGGCCATATTAGAGGTTTTACCTAAAAAGGTTAAGATGTCATTTCGTTTTAAGTTTAACCGATGATGATTTTAAACCGCCATTTTCTCGAAAACATCTGAATTTTTGTGTAGAACATGTAACATAAAATAGAGTGATTTAAAAAACTTACATTACAAAAATGTGTATGGCATCCTAGCTCATATACAGATGACGTCACACTCAAATCGTTATTACCAAAAGATACGAATAAATCAATTTTACGGGTAAAACAGTTTTTCGAAATTATGAACAATTGACAAGTTATTGAATTTATTCTAGTTAAATGTTCCACCCTGTATATTTCATACATTTTTCAGATATGGGTTGATAATGGGTTTTCCAAAAATGGAGTTGTTCGCTTTACCAAATATGGTACAAAGCGCTACGGAAAATTGGGGAACAATAACTTACAGGTATATGACTTAATTAAAACCATTTCGAGATTCATTTATTAATAATTATTTATTAATTTGTAGGGAACAAAATTTGTTATTTGATGAAGAGTATTCCACCAACCTTGATAAGCAAAATATAGTGCAAATGTTAACTTACGAATTTGCACAAATGTGGTTCGGGAACATGGCAAGCCCAGAATGGTGGCACTTTTCCTATATGACTAAAGGTCTTTCATGTTATTTACAGTATTTAATACCTGATCGGGTAAGTAAAACTATATATATATATATAGATTTATATATATATATATATATATATATATATATATATATATTTATTTATTTATATAGTAGATTCAAAATTTTGAACAAATCAGTATAATAAAGCAAAGGACATAAACAGTTCTGTATATTCTCCCTATTTTATAGTAAAAACATTTAACTATACTCTGGCTCTTTTTAAAGCCAAGATCGTATGGTATTGTTTTGGGAAAAATCCTTCACCATCATCAATTAGATACTGTCTAACTTTATCTAGATCGCTAGTATTATAAAGTTTACTATTATTTTATCTATTATATCTAACAAAAAAACTATATCGTAATTTACTCCGTTTAAATAAAAGTGTCTTTCGAAATATTGCAATGTATTATATTATAAATATAATAAATTAAACAGAAATCATACACCGAAAGTTGGATACATTAATTTGTCGAAAATTTTGCATGAGATATGTATTTCTACTAAATAAATGTTTATGTTCAGAATAATTAGAAATTTTCTCAATGCAATATACAATATTTCTAAATACAATAAATTAAGCCTACATATTATTGTTGTAGGTTTATGAAGACTGGGAGCTAAGTAAGCAATTTGTATATCGCGTTCTACAACAGGCATTAGAACTGGATTCCTTGATGAATTCGCCAAGCTTGCGAAGTGAAGCTAACAGTAGCGTTGAAATTATTGGAAAATTAGGCAGAATCACAATTTTAAAAGGTGAATGTTATATTATATATATTTTTCGCAAGACGTAATTATAATTGAGTAAAATGAGGTTTTTACTTTTTCTGTGTAAATTTCGAAGTACTCTCACAACTCCACCTAGCATTGCCGTAATGTTTTTAATAAATACGTATAATTGGAATTGGCTGTTTTAAAAGATGTCATCAATGATGAGGTGCTGAAAAGAACAGTGTGCTACGCATGGCTTTACCATTATTGTAATTAAAATGTCAAAATCTATGAATTTAAACTTTCCCTTTGTTTATTTATGAGTGGAAAAAATCATTTCACGATAATCTGAAAACATCTTCATCCAAATTAAACCAAAAACTGGTTAAGTAAATAAGAATAATAAACCAAATAACAAATATTTTGAAGAAATCTATAACGGCTATAATAAATTTGTCAAAAAAGAAATAGGAAAAGATAAACAAAATTATTTTAAAGAACAATTTTTAAGTAAAAATCAAAAAATAATTTAGGATAATTTAAATTTTATTTTATCAAAACAAATAAGAAAAACAAAAACAAATATTGTTTATCTATTGGTTAATGATAGGAAAATTGAAGATACCCAAATTATATGTGAAGAATTTAACAATCATTTTATAAATATGTCATATTTTTTGTAAACATTTTGAAAAACTTGTAAATACAATTCAACTAATGAGTGACTATACTGAATCCACAAAAGAAAAGACTCTTTTTATTGATTCGGAAGATATCTCAAATTATGACGTGGAATACACTATTGATGGTTTAGATGCAAAAAAAGTTGCTGGTTTTGACAATATTCCTATTAAAAGTATTAATTATGTAAAACAAGAAAAAAAAATTACATTACATTCATAAAGTTATTTTTCCAGAAAAAAATAAAATTTCTAAAATACTTCCAATATCTAAAAGTGAAGAACGATATATATGTAATAATTATACCAATATCTATATATTATTTATTGCTTGGTATTGCTTTCGCAGATTCAGGGATACGGAATAAACCGTTATGGATGTCAAAACAGATATTCAAATTAAAGTTGATAATAACAAAAAATGCTGTTTACTCTCCTTGGATCTGTGTAAGGCATTTGATACAGTAAATCATCATATTCTTTTACGAAAATTTTATAATATTGGAATAAGAGGCAATAGGTATAATTTACTTAAAAATTATCTAAGTAAACGCAGATAATTTGTAAAAAAAATAATGCAATAAGTAATGAAAAACAAATATGTTGTAGAGTACCACCGGGATCAACATTGGAGTCAATTTTATTTTTAGTTCATATAAATTCAATTTCCAAACTAAATTTAAAAGGCTATATTGCATTGTATGTGGACAAAAAATTCAATATTAATTAATTTTTAAATTTTAGTAAATCTTTAATGTTGATAAGTAAAACAAAGATACATTCTGATATCTCGCAACTAGTAATGAACAGTAACAAAATTAAAATTAAAATTAAAGTTGGAAAAATCATATTCAGATAATAAGAACCACTATAATTCCATTAATAGGAGTATTATACAAAGCAAGATATTTCACTCCAATAAAATTCTTAAAAAGCATAAATTATTCTTTATTATATTCTAAATTCCAATATCTAATTTCAATTTGGGGATCTGCTTGTTTGCCACATATTAAACTTTTAACAAAATTGGAAAATAAAACTCCAAAATGTATATTAGCCTATACGAACCTAAGAGATTTTTAAATTTATAAAATATTTATAATTAAAAATTAGTATTTTAATACACTCTATTATTAATAACGGAAAAAAATCAAATATATTTAAACAAATCTAATACTCTACATAATCAGGATACAAGACATTGATTACTATTAGAGACTATTAAAGTAAAAAATAACTTTGGAAAAAATCAGTTCTGCACGATGGTTTAAAAATATATAATAACTTACCAGAGAGTATAAGACACAAAACAAAATTGTCACTATTTAAAAAACAATTATAAATGCATTTTTTACAAAAATAAAAAATGAATAGATTTTTTTAAAAATATTTATCTTAACCTAGTTTTATATTATATACATGGAGTTTTCTTCATTTATTACAACTTCATTATTATTATGTTTTAGTGTTATACGTTACATTCCATGTAACGTATAACTTGTAAAATTGCTTTGTAATAAAACAGTTTAAAAATTTAAATTAGGTTTTTGGGTGTCGTATAACTAGTTCTTTTTATACTTTTTATAAAAATCTCAGAAAAATAAAAGATATATCCTGTGAAACCGTTAAAAAATATAGGAAGTTAGTGGCAAATATAAAAGTGTTAATGTGTTTGATTGACTTATGTCGCAGATACCCAGTTCTAAATGTCATTGGTAACCTAGTGGACTGGATGTTATCCTAAGCTTCCAACCTGCAGGGCCCCGATTTATTTGGGCCTGAAGCTTAAGCGTCATCAGCGTCACAGACCTTCTTTTATTTTATAAATTAAAATGCACAAATAATAGTTTATTAACGCAGTGTTTCCATTAGCATTTTTTCAGTCACAATTCTTTTTTTACAGTAACGCTCTATTCTCCGATACTTAAATATAATATTAAAAGATGCATTTAAAGATACGTATTACTATGGGTTTACCGGTCAGCGTTTTAGACTTATTAACACTTATTTTGAAAACGTACTTCATTCTCTAATAAAATCTAAGAAGGATTTGATAATATCACTTCGATTAAGAATTTAGATAAAATTCGTAAATTCGTTTAAAAAAATGTATTTAAAAATAAGGGTTGACATATAAGCTGTAGTAAGAGTAAAATAAGACCACTAAGAGGATGATTCTATACAAAATTAAATGTTACAATAAAAGTATGCCAGCAAAAGACAAAAGTTCTTGAAATAGTCTTCATCAGTTTCGATGTAAATCTGACCATAAATCTCACATAATAATATTAATAATAATAATAATTTAACTAACGACTATAAAAATGTAGCAAATAATTTCACAACTAAAAGTGTTTTAAAAAAGTGGCACGAATAAGATTTGTGGCTTATTGATCGATGCATCTTTCTTTAAAAACATTTTCTAAATCGGTGTTAACTTCCTAATTGAAAAAGCTGTACTAAATAGCAATTTCCTTTGACAAGAATTTAATTACTTTTAGCTTGACGCTTGAAATTGTAGATAAGTTGACCCACTTTCAGAAAAAGCAGTCCATTCAATGGTGATTCTGAAATAATATTACAATTGGGGTTATTAAAGTTTAAATTCAACTTTATTGCAAAATTTAATTTTATAAAATTTAAGATTACAGGTAGCTGCTGTCTAAATGAAGCAACATTTCAAGATTTAGGAGCTAACATCTGATGAAGCCACAGTGTTGGCGAATCAATTGTTATGTGTTTTATTTTTTGTAAAATAAATTTTCTATCAAGTAACGGCTAGTTATGTTCAATATTCGATTTTTGCGTTTTTCTCGAATATCACAAACTGACTAATTAAATAAAAAATAGTATTTGCTTATATCCAATATCGTTAGGATACCATATTGATATGATATGCATCTTTTTAAAAAAAAACATTTTCCTAATCTGTGTTAAACCACATGAGTTGAAAAAATTATAATTAATAATAATTACCATTGACAAAAATTCAATCCTTGTGTGTGGACACTCATCGAAAAAAAAACAAAGTACTATGCAAAGATACTCATTATCAGAAAAATTTGTCTATTCGATGGGCATTCTAAAATAATATCACATTAATAATTGCGATAGCAGATATCAAACGGAACGGGTACTAAATGTGAAGTTTTTTAATTTGCTCAACTGCACGGTCTTGTATATCCACACGTGAAAGTGACCGCTTGGCTTTTCATTCTGAAGTTGTGAAACCGTTTGTGTGATTTTAACTACTGGTTATTTCGAAATCGCTAGTGGCTTACATCATCGCTGACATTAAGCTAACAAAACTGAACACTGCAGAAACCTTAGAAAATGATTCGGTGACTGATATTATAACAAATATTGTCTATGGGGATGAAACTGCTAGAGGATTTTCGGTACATTTTTGGTCTTTGCTGGATAGAACCATCTACAAATTGGTGGGAATTGTAAGATCAGGGGTTAATTTGTTTTAAATGTTAAAAAACTTTTTCAAGTTGACACCGGGATTTGGCCATACTCACACTCTTGTGATATTTGTTAATGTTAATAATCTTAAAATGATAAACAAACATTGTTTAGAGTCTATATTCATTGTTGCAAAATTTACGAACCTTATAATTTATTATTAATATAACTCAAATTTTTTCGCGCTTTAATATACTTACCTATAAATTTAAGACCAGTAGACGTAGCCTCCTAGAGAGGAACCCTATTCAAGACAAATATATTTTTTATAGAATAAATAAAACTCATCATTCTCTTTTCTACTTTTAAAAATTCAATCTTTTAGAAATCAGATGGATGGATGTTTCTTTTTCTGGATAGTGTTGTCTTTCCAGATGTACTTTTGTTAACAGAACATTGGTTAAGTGAACACGAAACAATTGATTTTCCCAACTACACTCTTCTTTCAAAATATCCTAACACAATTAAATTCATGGAGGTACTCTAATTTTAATTTAGGATATTTCTTAATAGGTATTCTTTTATTGATTATTCTAAAATAAATCACATGCAGGCACAGAGAGAGGGACAGAGAGTTTGAGTTTTCTACTGTCTTCTCTTCTAGGATTAATGTATATGTTATATGTTTCTACCGACCACCAAGCAGCGACATTTATTTGTTTATTTCTAGGTTAGGACTCATCTGGGTTCATTTCCCTTTTTGTGTACATATTATTTTAACAGGTGATTTTAAAGTAAAATTTTCTAATCAAACCATTCTGTTACTCAATTAATCTAAAATTTATTGAAGCCATTTAATATGAATATGCATGTAAATAAGCCCACCGGAACTACTGTCATCTCAGACACTACAATTGACTACTTTTGCACCAACCTCAATATAGAGCAAGTCTTATGGACTGTGTTGAATGCTGACTGGCGTTTCAGATTAAGAGACCATCTTGGGCAATGTTGTGGTTCCTGGGATAAAGCCTAAATTAATTAGACAATATGGTAGATTGTATACTGCACGAAAGATCCTCTTGAGGCATTTCATAGCTGATTACTGAGACAATTTAATATAGCATTTTCAATTCGTGAAATTAAAAGAAAAAATAAAAAGTTATGACCAACAATAGATTTGAAAACTTTTGAGTGAAATATGCGTTTCTTGAACAGAATGCTCAAATATTTCTTGCATAATTATTATTTTATGAGGTATTTTCGTAGCTATAAAAAACATATAGAGATACTAGTAAGAAAGCAAAACATGATTATTTTAATAACCGTTTAAATAACTAAAACATGCAAGAAGAAAGTTGGAAGATTGTGTCAGATACCAATCTGTCATGCAATGAACTCAATAAATATTACTGTAATGTTGCTTTAAGTTTTAAAAATATGCTGATTCCAAAAATGCCACCAGATTTTTTCTATCAGCTCTAGTTTTTGAGATACAGGTTACAGGTTAATTGATATTTTTTTCTGATAAAGGACAACAAATAAAGAGATAAATATGTACTTAATCGTCAAAATAGAAATTTCCCAGAATCTAATTAACCAAATGGATACCTGGAATTGTCCCTGACCCAATGTTCCTATACTAGGAACTACTCAATACACTGCTCTTAATTGCTTTTATACCTGTAATTGCCTATGACCCGATCCTTCTATACCTGTTTGGCTGTACTCGATTTAGTATATTACTAAGTTTTCCCAAGTAAAGTTGTGCTATCATTTTGTGTAACTGTGTAAATCATTCCGATGTTTTTTGTTATGTGTGTCGTGAATACACTTTAAAAGAGAGCAGAAAAACGATTTCTGACTTTATGAAAAGAGCTTATCTTGCCTATTTTGGCGTTCATTTAGGAGATCAAGATAAATCTTGGGCCCCACATTTCATATGTAAAACATGTGTTGAACATTTGCGACAGTGGACAACTGAAAAGAGGAAGTGCCTAAAGTTTGGTGTACCAATGGTTTAGAGAGAACAGCGAAACCATCATGACGACTGCTATTTTAGTCTCGTTAATATTAAAGGAATAAATAGAAACAATAGACACAAATGGATATATCCTGATCTAGATTCTGCAACAAGGCCTGTAGCGCATTCGGAAGAAATACCCGTTCCATCATTCAGCAGTCTACCCGAACTGACAGAAGATTATACAGAAACATCAACGTCTGACGAAGTTCAAAGAATTCAATCAGAAAACGACAGCGAATTTGAAGCAGATTTAGCAACTCCGTAGTGTTTTAATCGAGAAGAACTAAATGATATTATAAGAGACCTGAATCTCTCTCTTTGTCCAGGTTTGCTGCCTTTTTTCCCTCAGGAAAATGACTTGGTATTCTGTAACAATATAACAGGGCTCTTAGAAAAAATAAGTTTGCCTGAATACACTCCAGATGATTGGCGTCTTTTTATTGACAGTTCAAAACGTAGTTTAAAATGTGTTCTTTTACATAACGGTAACAAATATGGCTCAATTCCTATTGGTCATTCTACTACCATGAAGGAAGAATATGAAACAATTGCATTAGTTTTAAGAAAAATTAAATACGAAGAACATCAGTGGCCAATTTGTGTTGATTTAAAAATGGTTAACTTCCTCCTTGGACAGCAGAGTGGTTATACAAAATATCCTTGTTTTTTGTGCCTTTGGGACAGGAGAGCTAAAAATGAGCACTAGGTTAACAAAAATTGGCCTTCAAGAGATGTCATGATTCAAGGAAAACAAAACGTGATCAACGAACCTTTGGTTTCAAGAGAAAAAATCTTACTTCCGCCCTTGCATATCAAGCTAGGCCTAATGAAGCAATTTGTGAAGGCTTTATATCGAGATGGAAATTGTTTTGAGTATTTGTCACCTAAATTTCCTGGTATTAGCACGGAAAAACTAAACGCTGGTATATTTGATAGTCCTCAAATAATGCAACTTGTTAAAGATCCACAATTTACCACATCAATGAACAAGACTGAATCTAACGCTTGGTGTTCATTTGTTCGAGTAGTATAAAATTTTCTTGGCAATCATAAAGCAGAGAATTACGTAGAATTAGTGGAAACTATGCTTTCAAATTTTAATATTCTCGGCTGTAACATGAGTATAAAAGTTCACTACCTCCACAGCTACCTAGATCGTTTTCCAAAAAACTTAGGTGATTGTAGTGAAGAACAGGGGGTTTCCATCAGGATATTAAAACTATGGAAGATCGTTATCAAAGACGATGGGATAACCACATCATGGCGGACTCCTGCTGGAGCCTTCAGCGAGACTGCCCTAGTAAACTCCATTCTAGAAAGTCGTATAAAAGAAAATTTTTATGTGATTAGTGATAGTTGTTTTTTTTAACTGGCATTAGTAATATTATATATTATAACAGTTATAATGTAAAATATATACACAATTTTTTTCTTTTTTTTTTTAAGAAAACTAGATCTGATACACAAAATCTAAGAACTTTTTTACATTCTGCATCCAAAAATTACCCAGGAACAGTTAAAAAATCGCAGGCACCAAAATGTGTGTTGGCCTGTGTTATTGAGAAATTCGTAAAAGTGCGTCTTATAGATTACGTGAGCAAGCATCGATTACCGAGTGAAGGGCAGTTTTGCAGCCAAAAATATGAATGCTGCCATATTTTCTTTTCTAGAACATCTTTGCCTTCACTTGAATGAAGGAGAGTTTGCTACAGAGGTATTCTGTGTGTATCTTGGCAAGGCTTTCGATTGCATAGATCATGGAATGCTGCTGAGTAAATTGGAAATATTTGGTATAAAGGATGAGCCATTGTTATGGTTTAATCGTATTTGTCTAGGCGTATACAGAGTGTTGCGATAGCGAATAGATAGTCAATATTCGCAGACGATACAACAATTTTATGGAGCGGGTGGGATCTACGGATCTAAGAAACATCTGTAAGCAAGTACCTGATTATAGTTAAGGAGTGAATGGATGCTGATTATCTAAAATTAAATGTGTCTAAAACAAATATCATAAAATTTAAATGTTCAATAAATTATGCTTACTGGGCTGTGAAGTTATTATAATGGAAAAAAAAATTAGACACCTTTCAATTAATGGAGAGAAATTGAAGATCTAAGACAGTTTAAAATTCAAGTCACAAATTTGCTCTTTGAGAAATTCAGTGGAATTTTACAAATTTTCTTTTTAAATTGGTCGTGTAAATTTTATTTATTGACTAGTAAGTTTGACTTATTATTATTTTTTGATAGTACTATTTTTTTTAATTGTAATTGTTTATCATTTTAACAATATAAGGATACTGGTTCGTTTGTTTATATGTTTCCTTTTTTTTCTTAACTATATATGAGTGTAAATCTATATACATAAGTATGTGTATTAATCATCGGCTTAATTTATTTGTTGTATGTAGTTATTTTATATTTTACATTATCTTTTTTTTTATTCAGCTTTGTCAATGAATTTATATTTATGACAATAAAGCCATGTTTGAGTTTGAGTTTGCAATATGTTGCATTGCAATGCCATGCTTTACATCCGACGCGAATATGCAGAAATGCACTATGTATATGACTTTTGTGATGGAAATGCTAGGACTGCTGCAATTTTCATTTTTAAAGTTTTGTGAATTTTATAGTTGTAACGGATTACCATTTTCAGTACGAGTTTGGAGTCAAAATATGGGCTGGAATAGTTGAAGGAAAAATGAATGGTCCTTTTGAGCTACTAAGAAGGATCAACGGCGAAGAGTTCCTAAATTTCTTACAAAATAATTTAGATGGTTTGCTCGAAGATGTGCCTCTTAAAACACGCGAGAAACATGTGGCTGCAGATCCATGGGGCTCTTCCTCACTATACGCTAATATTAAGAGAGTATCTCGACAGACTTCCCAAATCGGTGAATTGAAAAGGGAGGTACCATACAGTGGCCACTGCGGTCATCTGACCTTAACCCCTTGCATTGTTTTTTTTGGAAATTTTTTATAGAATTGGTATACCTGGAGGAACGTGACGTTTAAGAACAATGAACGGGCATTTCGATTGATCAGAAAAAATGTATCCGGCGATGCCCGTTATATATTAGAACAAATGGTGAATATAAACAACATTTGTTGTAATTTTGAAAGGTAAACGTTTTTTGAAATGTTGCTTCATTTCTACAGCAGCTACCTGTAATCTTAAATTTTGTCGAGTTTTGTAAAATAAAATGTTTGCAAGAGACGTTGTAATAAGGTTGATTAAAAAGATCTAATCTTAATAACCCAATGTGTAATATTATTTTACAATCACCCTTCAATCGATAACTTTTTCTAATAGTGGGTCAACTAATCAGGTGCAATGTTTTTTTTTCTGTAGGCGCCAAGATAAAATTAATTAAATTCTCGTCAGAGAAAATTATTATTTATATCTTTTTCAAACCATGGAGGTTAACACCGATTAAGAAAATGTTTTTGTAGGAAAGATGCCTCTATTAATATGGTATCCTTAAGATATTGGATATAACCAAGTATCATTTTTTAAAATTAATTAGTTCGTGAAAACAGCATATGATTTCAATAAAAATATATAACAGCACATGTCGTTACGTTACCATCTCTATCAACCACTATAATATATATATATATATATATATATATATATATATATATATATATATATATAAAACAACCCACGTAGCTCTTTTATAATTTATGAAATAAAAAAGATCTAAAGTAAATTAATTACAGTGTACTTTGAAATATTTTTTTGCCGAACTTAAACACTTTCACACTGATTACTGTGCGGAATGCTATCTAGGTTGTTGATGTAAACAGTTTGTGTGGGTTAAACAGTTCGGTCAGTATATTAAGAGTATAGGTATCTACTTTTATATCGAGCATCTGTAATATATACTTTTATTTAAGAAAAATATTGACAAACAAAAGAAATACGTTTTTAAAAGTAGGTTCTACATAAAGTTGGCCCTATCAAATATACATTTTACAAATTTCTAGAAAATTATAATAAAAAATTTCCAAAAGTAGATTATTAAATTTGGTACTGTTTATTATTTATTTTTATTAGCTCCTATTATTAGGTAGGGTAAACCGCAATATTAAGTTGCACAGAAATAATATATAATAGTATTAGGTAAAAAACATCTAAAATAATAAACAAACTATTTGAAACAAAAAAAAGGAAATATTGTTATAAGGTGATTGTACCAAAATCAGACATCGGCCATAATTTCGACACTTTATGAAAAAGCTAATAAAAATAAGACCAAATATTATAAAACCCCCATGTACGTTAATGGATCGTCAACAGAAAACTGTTGCCAATAAAACGTAAAAAGTTCCCTGTTTTATCGACATCAGTGACAGTTATTCATAACCTTAAATACGCGGGTGTCAGCCGGTGTGCAGTCGTGCAGCAGAGAAGGCAATTTTCTACTAAGGTAAGTCGATTTCCTTGTGTTTTATTTTTAATGTTTTTTGTATTATTTTTAAACAAAAGCTTTTGGATTTAAGTTTATGGCTTCTATTGTTATGAAATCGCATATATTTAGCAGAAATTGTTGATATTTTTAATAAATTCTTATAAATTCCTAGGTGTCGAAATTATGTACACCATAAATATACACCGACCTAAATCAGACATGTACTGTCGAATTTATGTACCTATTCATAGGTACAAAAAATGGTTCTTTCTCGCTTTTTTTTGTAATAAATTATATGTTCTATCTCTTACTACACTTTAATATACATTTTCAAGCTTTGGTCGTTAATCCGACAGAGACGTCGAATTCAGGATCTAATATGTCTGAATTAGGTTAACCGGCCTCCAATGAAATTATCATATACTTTTAACTTAAGATCTCATTCATCTTTTCCAAATTATTTATTTAATTTATTGATATTTTAAATGCTCCCACAGTGTCAATGTTAATTCTAAAGACTCTCTTAAATATATTATAGGGAGATTTATATCAAAAACCAAATAAAAGTTTATTTTACATAAAATATTACATAAAAATGGGAATTATGATCCAATAATTCACGTTTAATATATGCCCAACTTTTATGTTGCTCCATCTACAAGAAGGGCCTTTTTTCTTTCCAGTATGTCCACAAAGAAGTATTATAAGTATACCAAAGAAGATCTCAGACTTGCATTAGATGCGGTAAAAAGAGGAACTCCTTTTGCAGCTGCAGCTAGGCAATACCATGTTCCCCGAACAACGCTCATTGGTAAAATTAAAGGAACTTATCCTGAAGAATGTCGGAGTGGGGCATCAACAGTTTTAACATCGGACGAAGAATATCTACTAGAACAGTGGTTAATCAGTATGGGCCGTGCGGGATTTCCAGTAACAAAAGAACAGTTACTGTATAGCGTCACAATGCTGGTGAAGCAACTGGAACGCCCAAACAAATTTGCGGACGGAAGACCCGGGCGACATTGGTTTGAGGGATTTCTTCAAAGGCACCCACTAATTAGTCAACGTTTGACACAAAACTTATCAGCTTCGCGAGTATCAATCACACAAGATAAAATAACGAACTGGTTCCGAGAAATTCAAGATTACTTTATTGCAGCAAATGTTAACATTCAGGATCCAGCACGAATATTTAATACAGATGAATCGGCGTTTTTTTTATCCCCAAAAGGCTCTAAAGTGTTAGTTAAGAAGGGAAGTAAAGTAGTACATGATAGATCTGGGGATGACAAGGAGTGCCTGACAGTTTTGGTCACAGGAAACGCAGCTGGAACATTAGCTCCCACTATGATTATGTACCCATACGAAAGAATTCCTAAACACATAATTTTAAAAGTTCCAAGTGGTTGGGGAGTAGGGAAATCTTCTAGTGGATGGATGACGTCAGAGTCATTTTATGAATATATAACAAACCTTTTTTACCCCTGGCTTTTATCTCAAAATATTGAATTTCCCGTAATTTTATACCTTGATGGTCATAAGTGCTATGTGACCAAACCGCTTACTGACTTTTGTCGAGAAAAACAAATTGTTTTAATAAGTTTACTTCCCAACTCTACTCACTTATTGCAGCCATTAGACGTGGGGCTCTTCAGAACTTTAAAACTGAGCTGGAAAAAAGCAGTACAAAAGTACAAAGTTGAAAATGGATACAAAGTTCTAAATAGAGAAAATTTTGCCACTGTTTTAAATCAAGCTTTAAGTGCCATCACCAATATTGAAATATTATTCATGAATGCATTTAAAACATGTGGTCTCTTTCCTTTCGACGCTAAAAATATTGATTTTAATAAACTTTTAAAAGAAACCAATAAAGTTAAAACAATAGAAACACCTGCGACTGAGAATCCTGAAATAAAAAAACATCTCAAAGTTTTAGAATCTTATATCGAACCACAAACTCTTCAGCGTTTTAAAGAACTCGAGGGATCTGAGTGGACAGGAGCCAGGGAAGATAAAAATTTATATCACACGTGGTACAAAATATTTAAGGACTCGGGAATAAATTTTACAAACCAGGAAGCACCTAACCAAAATATTATAATTGAGTTTCAAGATGGAGTAGTATTAGAGGACATATGGGAAGAGACGATTGTTCCTGAAAATGGTAATGCACCAGTGAACAATATGGAAGTGTTACAAGACGAGGATTTAAATATAAACTATGAAATAGCTGACCAAGCAATTGGCATCAACACCACGGACCAAGAATCAACCCTCGAGGCTGTAGTTGTAGAAACCCTAGTTAACACCATGGACGACACAGACTTGGCAAATAAAGCAGAGACATACACTTCAGAAAATACTACTATTACACATACCACAAAAGAATATGATGAGGCTGAAATTTATAACATCACAAACCAAGAATCAACCCTAGAGGCTGCAGTTGTAGAAACTTTAGTTGACACCATGGAGAACACATTAAGAGCAGCAGCTTACCCTTTAAAAAATATCAACACACGTAGCACAGAAAAATATGATGGTGCTGGAATCAATACCCCAGACCATGGATCAACTTTAGAGGCCGAACTTGTAGAAACCATATCTAACACCATGGAGGAAACTAACAATTTGGTAAATGGAGCAGGACCTTACACCTCAGAAAATACTATTGCCCATACCGTAGAAAAATATGACGAGAAATTTAAAGCGAAATCTGCTGAGGCAAATGAGACATCGCAGACGCCACTAACTTTAAAAGAGAAGGACAACCTTAATACTGGTCAAAAAGAATCAATTTGTGCAAATAGTCCAGAATTTTCCAAAGAAGATACTACTGAAAACAACATCAACTTACTAAATACGCCAGTAAAAGAATATGATAACAAGGTTGAAAAATATCAAGTCGGTAATGTTTTAACCCCGGAAAAGGCGACAGGTGTTGAAGATAAGCCTACCTCCACAACAAAGACCAAAACAAAAGAAGATAAATATGCCAATATCATTCCAGGAATATCCATACCAACCCCCTTTAAGAAATCGTTATTTTGGCCGGAACCTTCAACTAGCCAAAAGAAAACAGTTAAAAGAAAAGTTAAGATTCCATCTGTCGGAACATCAGATGCTTGGAGGGAGTATTTTTTAAAAAAAGAGGAACGCGAAAAGAAAATGACAGAAGAAAAAGAAAATCGTAAACGCAAAAGGGAAGAAAATAAGAGAGTACGAGAACAAGAATCGAAAAACAAAAGGATTTCCAGGACATTAAAAAAGGAAGATCAAAAAGATGTTGAGACGAAAGGTGAAAAGAACTTGAATGCTACCGTTACAAATAATATTCCCATTTACAATGTTGGTGATTATGTGATTATTAATTACGAAAATCAGTGTTATCCAGGAAATGTCACTAAAAAACTGAACAGAAAAATTATTGTTAACGCTATGACTAAAGCGGGAGTAGGAGCCGATAAATGGAAATGGCCTAAAACAAAGGACGAAATCGAATACGATTACGATGAAGTAATAGAGAAGATCAATCCCCCACAAGAAATTAATAAAAGAGGTTTCTTTTTAGTAAAGGAAATGCAAAAGTACAGCGATGAAATCCTAGAAGATGTTCACGTTTAAAGAAAGTTATCTTGGCATAACCATAATAATTTTTTTTTTAATTTTAAAATTTGTATTTGGATTTTGCGTTTTGTGGAGTAAATATTTTAAACAGTATTTAATTGTTTATTTATTACATTATTATTTATACTTTTTTCAATTTGTTTGCAGTTCTTCTATCTGACGGACTTAAGTTCATAAAATGACGAATTTAAAGCCAATGTCTGATTTATGGTCATGGCTATGTCAGACTAGTGGACAAGTTCTAGTTTTCCGTGTCGAATTAATGTTCATTTGCAAGCCAATCAAAATAATGTAAATTTTTCGTTTTTTTTCATATTTTCGACTATTTTTTGGTAAAACTAGCTTCCAAAACTATTGAACAGAACCAGAAACAAAAATTGTTTATTGCTAATGATAAATATGACTTTGGCGCAAAAAAAGGTAAAGAAACCTTGTTAAACTGTCGGATTTTGGGACAATTACCTTACATATCTAGAACAAATATGAATAATTCATTATTATAGGGTTACAACGGAATATATTCAAACAATCCTTAATGCGATTGTTGTGTAAGCAATACAAATTTAGTTAAATTTAAATAAATTAGTGGGGACGTGACAGTTAACCTGAGATAATAAACTAGGAGACGAAATTAGAGTATTGACTAACTTATACAGAAATATGAAGAGAAAATAGTTTTTTCGGTTCTCAAGAGTCTCCAACTTATATCTCAAAAGTAGACCTTTTCGCGAAAAGTTGGTTAAAACCTATGAAGTATCTCAATCAATACTAACCCTTCTATAGTTAATCAGTATGGATTTTATATATAGAAGGCACAATTTAATTTACTACGAACGAGGGAATAAAGAAACGAGCATAGGGTTTCGCGTTACTTAAATTCGCGGATAAATCTTATAAGAAATACTGAATACTAAATTTTCTAAAGTATTCAAACTCGCTTTAGAACACCGTAGACTATACGATATTCATACTTAACAAAAGTTTTATACACATGACATAATTGGCATGAAAGCATACCACTAGCCCGAAGGTACTAATAACTAGCATGTGTATATGTTAAAAAGCATGCTAGAAAGATGTACGCTAGCTACTGGAAATAAGGTATGTTTTTTTCTGGTATGTGTACTCCGGCCTTTACGCTTATTGATGTTGTTGTGTTTTTACACCATTATATGTAGAATTTTTAAATTGTCAGCATAAAGTAGACATACTTTATTCATTTCGATTACGATGTCATTTCTAAGAATGTTAAGAAAATAAGATTCCAAGTCTTGATGATTATTCTACGTAGCAATATAGGTGTTTGACATAAAACCGGAGTATTGTACATATTGCGACCGATTTGAACGAAAACTTTGTAAACATTTACCTTGTTGTCCCAGAAAGCCCGGACCGGATAATTTAGAAAGTAAAATAGCATGGTGAAGCCACTCAACAGCTTTAGAAAAATCAAAAACCAGTATACATTATTCTATAGTACGTAGATTTGTGTCAGTAGATCTGACCTGCCAGGTGTTAAAACTATGTTGTTGCGATTACGGAAATGACTGAGATATTTGGTTAAAATTGAAAGAATTGATTTTTGAGTACTTCCTAAGCTCTAGGTTGTAATTTTTTATATAATAACTTGAAAGGAAAAGCACCGTAAGTATGTTGTAGGCAAATAAAAATTGTAGAGGCTTGTGGTAAAAAATCGAATAACCAAAGCTGTTAAGAGAAAATTCTGGAAATAATTTCTTTCTAAAGTCTTTAAGATGACCGCTATCCTGAATTTAAAAAAGTGGTGTTTCTCCTATTAAAATAACAAAAAAAAAAAATGCATTTTAAAGCTGAGTTTTTTTCTATTAGTTATTTGTTGCCCTATCTCTAAAAATAAATGGTTTTTCCAAACAAAATTCTATAGAATGAAAACGGCTCAACGAATTTCAATAAACTGGGTATCGCTGAAACATTCCTTAGGGAATCAAAGCTATCTAAATTATCATGTTTGTGATTTGGGACCTTGCTCCGTTTTTTAATAATTTAACAAAAATTTCAAGTTTCCTAAAAAAAAATAAATTTATCCATATGGTTTTTACACGAAAAAAATAGCAAAATGAAGCCTAAATAAGCATGCACAAATCGAAATCGCATCTCTATATCTTATTCCTAACGTAAACTTTCGGTCAATGAAAGTTTAGCGAACCTGTCTTAATTAAAAAAAGGAGGCTTTTTTTCGGAATATAACCCTATTAGGATAACTATATAACAATTCTTATAATAAATATGAAACGATTTCAGAAAAGTGTACGTGAAGTGAAAAATAATATATCTTATTCCACCTTGAAAGTTTTATTCCGTGAAGTCGGCGCTAAACTTATTCTTACTGTCTTTATTAGTTCACGGAGTAATATTTTCAAGATGAAATTATATTTATAAACATTTGTAGTTCATCTTTTTTAGTTTTATCTGTGCTAGTTTTATTGTAAAAATCAGGTTTAACATATGCTCCACTGCACAATTATTTTTTTCTTGATACAATGGTGAACTCATAGAATCGGGACGCGAGAATAGAATATTAAAAAATTTCTTACAATATATCTTACGCAAAAAAAAAATTCACGTTCCCATTCGCCATTCCGCCATTTTAATTTTTTTTTAATATTCTTGCTAGGGGACCACTCCGGCAATATCCTGAATATTCCCTGAAAATTTCATCTAAATTGGCAAAACCATCGCGGAGTAATCGATATATAAATGTATAAATATGTTATATTATCAAAAAACGCCCTCTAGTGGCAAGATCCCAAATCATAAATACAATAACTTAGGTAACATTGGTTTCCTAAGGAATGCTTTTTCCAGCGATACTGAGTTTATTGAAATCTTTTGACCCGTTTTCAAGTTATCGATATTTGTTTGGAAAAACATTTGAATTCCCCCACAACTTTATTTTATAAACAAACTAAAAACAAAAAAAGATTTGATTTTTTTTCACCTTTAAAATGCATATCACTTCTAGTTATCCTAATAGGGCTAAATTCCGAAAAACATTTTTTTCATTGAGTCAAGTTGGTTAAACTTTCATTGACCGAAATTTTAGGTTACAAACAAGATATTCAGTTGCGGTTTGCGCATTCTTACCTGAGCTTCATTTTGCAATTTTTTTTAAATTTTACCTAAAAATTGTCTTGCCATATTTGCTTTGTCCAGAAGTTTAGATGGGATAAATAAAATATAGAAAAAGGCAGATTTTAGAGATCTGAAAGTGGAAAAGCATAAAATTAATGCTCGACTTGGAAAATAAATTGTTAAACGGAGCACATTTTCCTGGACACAGTTAACATATCAACTAATCAGAAAAATAAGGATTATATTACGTAATCTATATATTACGGTGGTTAACATATGGTTACCCTGTATCTTATTTAAAAAACTGTACGAGGTACGAAAGAAAGTTAAATAAACAGAAGTTTTTTGGATTTATCTATACTTTTAATTTAATTTATTTTTGTATATACAGGGTGTTTAGTTTCTGATGAACAGGCATCAATTTCCTTATTTTAAATGGAATACCCTATATATCATAAATATATCGATTCTACTCTTCATTCTGAGTATCTTCTGTTAAAGAATATCTTTTATTCCACATCGTTTTTGCCTAAATTAAGATTTAAATTTATTTTCGAAAAATCGTTATTTTATAAAAAATATATTTTACCTAATAAGTTTAATTTGACCAATTATTATAATAAATGTGCCGTAATAAGGATGAAATCAACGAGTGTTGGTAAAGTTATTGCCAATTAATATACAGGGTGTTAAAAATAGTAACCAAAACAAACAATATTTTATATATAAAAATCTCAAATATTTTAAATGAAACACCCTCTATATTTTGATTCATTCTGATTCAGAATTCCCTAGCATTTCGTATAAATATGTTCTTCTATACCTAAAACTAAATTATAACTAACTAAACAAGTCAAGTGGGCAATATTAAAAAATGACATAAGGCAAGGACCTACTCTGCCGTCCTTACAGATAAATTTTAAAACGGCCATACTTTCGGGATCAATAATAATATGAATATTTTGCACAGCACAATTTCCAGCATTCCCATGGACGAAGCTCTGGACAGGATTGCTATGAACGAGGATTTCCAGGCACATATAATACAACTCTCGGAGCATTGCCTTAAAAATGCCTATTTTTCATTCAACGGTCAAATGCGTAAACAAATAGATAGTGCTCCAATGGGGCCCTCGCTATCACCAGTAGTCGCGAATTTATTTATAATATACTTGGAGAAAGCAAGTTTATAGCCCGAATTATGGATTCGCTGTGTGGATGACATATTTATTATATGGCAACATGGTCATACAGAGCTCGAAAAATTTTTGACTCACGTAAATTCAATCCACCGGAGAATTCAATTTACTCTAGAGTTAGAAGAAAACAAAAGACTTCGTTCAAAACATACGAGACAAAACGAATTTCATATAATATCTAGTGCTTTAAAGAAAAATGGCTACACAAATCGAACCATAGAGAAAGCTATTAATACACAGGGTTCCCGAACAACGAACAACAAAAATCATGAACCGGGAAGGCAACACGTAGTCTTACCATATATAAAAGGCACAATAGACAGAATAGGAAGAATTCTTAGAAAACACAACATACAAATAATACATAAACCACAAACCACTATAGGTAACTAGTTGGAAACCCAAAAGATAAAATCAAACTGGAAAACCACGGAGTATACAGCATTCCATGCCAGGACTGTGAAAAGATGTACGTGGGGCAAACTAACAGGCGAATATCAGCAAGAGTGGAAGAGCATAAACTCAGCATCAGAAACAAACAACCTCAGCTTTATTTCTACATCTTCAGGAAACCGGCCACAAAAGAAATTTCGATGGGTGTAGGGAGATTGCCAATATAGAACAATACAAGACGCGAATAATCCGAGAAGACATAGAAATTGAAAAATAAGGTGATTTGAATAAAAGGGATTAAAACTACCACCTAGGCAATAATCGACAAATCTGAAATTACAAAAAATCAATATATATATATATATATATATATATATATATATATATATATATTTTGTATATATATATATATATATATATATATATTTTGTATATTTATATATATATATATATATATATATATATATATATATATATATATATATATATATATATATATATATATATATATATATATATATATATAATCACGGGGAATTCGGCCAGGAAATATCTACAGACAAAATAGGTCGACTTCTTCGGCAGTCCAACATATGTATAATCTTCAATACACATAAGAAGTTTGGACAATGCTTGCGATCCCTGAAAAATATTGTACATTTTCAAACAGAAAGACTATATAAAATTCCTTGCTCCTGTGGAGAAGTGAATGTGCGAGAAACAGGACGCTCAATATCCACTAGTCTTAAGTAACATGAACGATGTATTAAAAATAAACAAACTGTTCAATCTGCTGTAGCTAAACACCAGCATACCACTGGATATATTATAAATGTAAAAGAAACCAAAGTTCTAGCATCGAGGTTCTTATAAACAAACAAACAACAATCTATTGAAATTTTCAAATATACAAGAAACTTCAATAGAGATACGTGTTACGTTCTATACCATACGTGGAAACTGATTTTAACACAGGTTCACGGTTCGGCGAGCCCAAGTTGGGTATAAAAACCCGCCTGAATCTCTTCGAGCTCATTCAGAGTTCAGATCTAGTATATATTCCCGAAGATGTCTCATGCAATCGAAGGCGAAACGTCGGATTCTAATCCCAAGAACCATGATTTTTTAATATATAGGATGATCTATTTAAAATAGGAAATTTGCCTTTTCACCAAACACGAAAACATTATCTGAAATTTTTAATTGTTTACAATTATTAAAATTTACCGTCTGAATATATATTTTAGTAATAATATATTACATTATTATTTTTTTTAGGTGCAAGCCTCTATCGTATGCTTAACGAAGCCATAGCAGGTTATAAAAACTTTAGACAAGGATTAGAATATTTTCTGACTTCTTTGTAAGTACAAAAAAACTAATTTTCGGAAAAAAATGGCATGCGTCTGTACAGTTGTTAAAATTGAGATATTGTGGTCTAGTAGAAATAGTATAGGAGGTGAACTAATTCCCACAATTCCATTTGTAAGTTTAAGGTAACATGCTTCTATTTATTATTTTAAAAACATACATACATTATTTGTGCTTTCGCCATTTTGGAAAAGCGTGGAAATTAAAAAAAAATTACGTGTCACCTTATAGGGCTAAACAAGAATGCGTTATTAAAATAAGAAACTGATAAAATAACCGACAGACAGACGGAGTGGGTTGCAGCAAACAACTCAGTAATTATAAATGAGGGAGAAAAACCTAGTTTTCAATGCCAAAAAATTACGGTTCTATAATAGATCTAACGATCACCACAGAAAATACGAGGAGAAGCATGACAAAATGGGAAGTGATCAGAAAACATTTCAACAACCACGGTACAACAGACTACCCGCATCCACGACGCAAGCTATGCGTCCTAATAACATTAGATGTTAAAAACGCATTTAACAGCGCATCTTGGCAACTGATTTTGGAAGAGCTGAGAACCACTGGAATTGATGAAAGTCTAATCAGTGTCATTGCATGTTACCTATCGGGTAGAGAGATCATATTAGTGAGAATGAGAGGGTTCAAAAGACTTAAGGGTAAATAGTTGAGTTCCGCAAGGATCAGTCTTGGGTCCAGCCCTGTGAAATATACTACATAACAAAGCTGTTTCATATTCAAATGCTTAAAGGAGTAACACCTGTTGGCTTTGTTGACGACGTTGGATTCTGTCCAGCGTAGTCCGTTTTCCGCTCCTTTACGGCTCACTAGTATGGCATACTATTACTGAAAATAACGAACATCGAACAATGTGCCTCAGGATGTGTAGTGCGAACCGGACGATGAGCGCAGAAGGTGTGGGAGTCATTGCAGGAAACCCTCCCATAGACCTCCAAATTAGGGAAAGAAGAGAAAGATACATGGGTGTGGAAAAGGTAAGAGCTAGAGAAAACCTTATGAACATCTGGCAATTAAAGCGAAATACTGGAAAGTACGGACGTTGGACCTACCGATTAATACCCAACATTTAAAAGTGGCTTAATAGACCATATGGAGAAGTCGATTACTTCCTAACGCAGGCATTGTTAGGGCATAGTTATTTTCGAAAGTACCTATTCGACCGGATTCGATTAGAGTCCAGTGTCCCTAGTATCAGCATGTGGACGATGTACATCATACGCTTTTTACATGCTCTAGGTGGGAGCAAGTGAGTGTAAAGTTTCTTCGAAACACAGGTAGCCATTTTAATGAAACTAATATGATGAAGGAAAATATAATTGAAACGAAAGAGATGGGGAGTAGACGCTGAATACATGTAAGGTAGCATAAATGAAAAACGAAACTGTACCAAAAGGCAGAGCCCCTAGACCCCAAATCTAGCAAACTAGGAAGGGGGATGTAATGATATGGCTAGACAAAGCCTCATCCCGAAGTAGTGTGGATGCATGGAGGTTCGAAGTTTCGGGGCACCACTTGTCGGTAACGTGCTATCCCTACGCCCCTATTAAAAAAAAATACATGTACATATATATAGACCCCAAAAATCCCGTTTGAAAGAGTAAACATTGATATCTTCGAATATCCAACCAGATATTACGCACTCACAGTTCGAGACGAACTTACGAAGTTCACGAAAGCCTACCCAATAGACGACAAAAAAGCGTCAACGATTGTAAATACCCTATTAGTATTTTTCCAGCATTATGGAACACCCCTAAGAATACATTGTGACTATGGGCGTGAATTTGATAACTCGTTAGTTAAAGACCTTTGTGAATTGTTTAATACAAAACTAACATTCTCTAGGGTAAATCATCCCCAGTCTAATGGGTCCATCGAAAGGTTCCATGCAACCTTATCAGAAATGATTAGAGCGAACGTAGCAGAAAACCCTACAGAACATCCGTTTAATGTATTACCCTACGCGGTAATCTGTTATAATAATACTAAAAATAAAACACACGGGTTTACTCCGTTTGAACTCATTTTCGGTCACACGTCAAGTAGGCCACCTGAAACATTATACAATCAGGAAAAATTAATATCGAAATACATACGAGATCTTAATAACCGCATGGAATATTATTACAAAATCGCTAGGGCAAAAACAGAAAGACAAAAAGAAAAAGCAAAAGTCAGGTTTGACGAACACGTATCTCCTATCCCCGAATACAAAGTTGGCGATAAGGTATACGTCAAAGAGTCACAAATAAAATCAAAATCCGAAAACAAATTTAATGGTCCTTTTGAAATTACACAAGTGTTTCAAAATTCCGCCATTCTTCTTAATCCTCGGACAAATCAGTCATCTAAAGTCAACTCGATAGGTTAAAACCCTATTTTGAATGAGAATATTCTTCTTTGCAGATTCCTCGGGCTGCTCTCGGTAGGCCTGTCCCAATTTTCCATAACACCTATCAACAACACACTCGGAATATTCTTCCATGAAGAAGGTTCTGTCAAAGTGTCAAACGGCAAATGGACACTTCCCGTGTATAAAGATCTTTCTTACATAAAAGAAGCTATCGTGAATAACGATAAAATCCTAGAAGGATTACTAGACGGCTTCATAAACGTTGACTCGCCTAGAATGATATCTTTCAGATCCGAAATACAAACACACGTTAGCCTGATTAATCAAATATCCGACTCTGTCAATTTAAAGTATAAAGAAATAATCGCAGATACGAAAAAATATAGTCACAGGGAGAGGCGCGGAATATTTAACGAAATTGGCACGGTCTGGAAATCCATAACTGGAAACCTCGATGCCTCAGACGGTGAATATTTCAATGAATGCATTGATAAAGTCAACCAAGACGAAAGACATATCGAGAACCTCCTTAAAAATCAGATATCGGTTACTACTTCAGTCATAAAAACTTTTAACGCATCAATACAAAAACTTCAAATAGACGAAGAAACATTTAACCGAGACATAATCGAAATCCATAAATCGATAATAGACATATCTGATGACCTTGCATTTTACGATGCTCAAATAAGAACATTAGACTTATGTGAATCATTAATGGAGAGTTACTCCTTTCTAGAAAACTTTCTTAACGACGCTCTAAATGCTATATCATTCGCTAGACTAAATATTTTACATAGCTCAATAATAACCCCAGGAGATCTGATTAGTTCCCTTCAAGAAATTTCACAATCTCTTAGAAAAAATAATCTACCTCTACCCGTGTACTCTTCAACACTCGCACAATACGTTGAGATTATCGAACTTGAGGCATATCAATCAGACACTAAAGTAGTGTTTATTTTAAAAATACCTTTAGTAAATCCTGAAAGCTATACCTTATATCATCTTTATCCAATACCTGTGTTGGATAATCGAACAGACTTAATAACGGATGTTCTGTAGGGTTTTCTGCTACGTTCGCTCTAATCATTTCTGATAAGGTTGCATGGAACCTTTCGATGGACCCATTAGACTGGGGATGATTTACACTAGAGAATGTTAGTTTTGTATTAAACAATTCACAAAGGTCTTTAACTAACGAGTTATCAAATTCACGCCCATAGTCACAATGTATTCTTAGGGGTGTTCCATAATGCTGGAAAAATACTAATAGGGTATTTACAATCGTTGACGCTTTTTTGTCGTCTATTGGGTAGGCTTGCGTGAACTTCGGAAGTTCGTCTCGAACTGTGAGTGCGTAATATCTGGTTGGATATTCGAAGATATCAATGTTTACTCTTTCAAACGGGTTTTTGGGGTCTCCGTTATAACGAGTGGTGTACTTAAATCTTTCCGACATATTTTCACCTTCTGACATATTTCGCAGGCTTTAATTAATTTTTCAACATCTTTTGTTAAGTTCGGCCAATTATACTTTTCTCTTATGCGCCTGACTGTCTCGTTTATTCCCCGATGCAAATTAGTTTTGCCTGAATGGTAGTGTTCTAGAATTTGGGGAATTTCGTCAGCGTCTGGGGATCTTACAACATTTTGACAGATTTTAAGTTTTATCTCTTTATCGGCAAAGATAAATGAGAACATTTCGAGAATGGGCAGTGCTAAATTATTTTCTACATAAAATGTTTTAGGGGGATCGAATTCATTTTGGGCCTTAAATAGAACATAGAACAGGTGTTGGGCTACAATTTCCGGGTCGAATGGTATTGGGATAATAAAGTATTTTCTATCTTTTACAGTTTTGCTAGAGGCAATGTTAACGCTCATGTTTTCAAAATGAATGTTTTCTTCGAAGATATCCTCGATTATTTTGTAATGCATTTCCTCTAGTTTGTTTTGCCAGAAAAAGGTAATAATTAATTTATGCGATTTATCTAAAAGCTGCGAATTTGAGAATTCGACTTTGGAATAGTCAATTATTGATCTCGTTTGGTAGAGATCTACAAATTTGTTATATTCTTGTGTGATGTGTTCGTCGTCTATTTCGACGGCATTTGGGTTTGGTTGGCTTTGGTCGTCATTTTTGCTATCATTTTCGTTAGCGGCAAAAATGACACATTTTGATTGGAAATTTGCGCATTTTTGGAAGTAATTAATCTTTATTCGGGATAGGGCGTCTGCATTTTTGTTTATCTTTCCGGGCTTATGTTCGATTTTATAGTTGTACTCTTCTAATTTTAGACGCCAGCGAGCAAGCCTACTACCAGGGTCCTTAATCGAAAAGAGCCAGGTTAATGGCCGGTGGTCCGTAATAAGTGTAAACTTTCGTCCAAAAAGATAAGGGCGGAAATGTTTTACGGCCCATACAATTGCCAGTAGCTCCCTTTCGATGGTCGAGTATTTAGTTTCTGCGCTACAAAGTGTTCTAGATGCGAAAGCTATTGGTAGATCTTTTCCGACTGGCCCTTGTGACAGCACAGCGCCTATTGCGAATGCGCTTGCGTCTGTAGTCAGGAGGAAGGTTTCCTCAAAATTAGGGTAGATGAGAATGGGGTCTGTAATTAGGGCTTTCTTTAGTTCTTCGAATGACTTTTTGAACTTTCAGAATCAAAGAGAAATGGGACGTCCTTTTTTAGGAGTTGGGTTAAAGGCTTGGACACTTTTGCGAAGTTCGGGATGAATCTGCGGTAATATCCCGCTAATCCCAGGAAAGACTTAATGTCCTTTGCATTTTTTAGTTCTGGGAAGTTTTTAATGCAATCTACTTTTGAGGGATTGGGTTTTACACCATCTTTCGTGACAAGATGTCCCAGATAAGCAACTTCCTTTCTCAAGAACTCACACTTATCGGGTTGGATTTTAAGATTTGCATTTCGGAGACGTTTAAAAACTTCCTTTAGTCGGTCTATATGTTCATGTATGGTGGGCGAGTAGACGATTATATCGTCCATGTATACAAGGCAACGCTCGTTTTGGATGCCCAAAAGAATGTTGTCCATGACACGCTGGAACGTGGACGGGGCATTCTTTAGACCGAATGGCATTCGGACGAATTCATAGTGTCCGTTATCGACTGAAAATGCTGTTTTAGGTATGTCATCGGGAGTGATCTCAATTTGATGAAAGCCGGACGCGAGATCAAGCGTCGAGAAATATTGACATTTACCAAGTTGGTCCAATAAATCTGAAATATTTGGCAAGGGGTATTTATCGTCAATACTAAGATCATTCAGCTTTCTGTAGTCTATAACTACACGCCACTTTTGTTTCCCGGATGCATCGAGTTTTTTGGGTACCACCCACACCGGTGAAGACCACGGTGAGATAGAGGGCCGGATAATTCCTTGTTCTAACATTTTTCCTATTTGTGTTTTCACCTCCTCTTTGTGTATCTGAGGATACCTATAAGATTTCGTGAATACAGGCTTTGCGTTGTTAGTCTCTATTACATGTTTGATTTCATTGGTGAACGTTAGCTTATCACCCTCAATATAAAATATGTCAGAGTATTCTAAACAGAGGTTTGTGATCATCTCCTTTTCTTCGGAGTTAAGATGTTCCGTTCTTAGCTCATTTCGGATTATTTGTACTCTATCAATTTGGTCGGACGCATAATCATCTTGAGTATTTAAGTTTAGTATGACGTCGCTTGATGTGAATGGCTCTATAGAAAGATCGGAAAAATCTATGGATTTCGGGATGGCGTTTGCGTTTAAAATAGAAGTCATAAATTCGCCGTTTTCGTTAACATGTACAATCGCACTAGGTAGACGAACCTTTTCTTTTTCCTGAGCCGTTAACAGGGCGTCAGTATTTTTTAGATTACAGGTTAATTTGAATATTTTCTCTGTGCGGGCATCGATAGAAATTTTATTGTGTATCTCACTTTTATTGACATTATTTGGGGTTGTAATAGCACCGACTTTGTGCAATGGAATCGTTTTAAAATTGGTTATTAATTTTTTTGATTTAAGATCGATTATGCATTCATAATGCTCAAGAAAATCAAGTCCTAAGATGCCATCAAAATCAATATCTAGATTATAAATATACACTTTATGTGGGTTACCTATCTCAAAAGGGACAAGGGTGGATTCAAATATAGACAATTTTTGATTTGTTATGCCCTGAATAGTAACGTTTTCTGCTGTCCGATGGGGAAATCTCTTGACGGTGTTTTCTTTAAAAATAGATATCCCTGCTCCGGTGTCGATTAAAAGTTTGAAGGTATTTGAAGCATCGTTAATATAGTACAGGTTCTTGGGATTAACAGTAAGAAATGGGTTCAAAGGAACGCTTGTTCCGGAAAGTTCACATTGGGGTCGAAATCGTCTAAATTCATTGTCTGAATCTGACTCTGTAGTTCCAACATCGGGTCGATAGATTTGGTAATGCTGTCCGGAGGGTGGTTCTTGTGAAGGGGAGACGGAAAATTTTGAAATTCTGAGCTGTCAAATTCTTCAGAATGACTTGTAAAAGTTTGGTCGTTTTGAATACAGTATTCTTGGTTTTCGAAGTTACTATCATCTTGAGAATACTCGTAATATTGGGGTTCTTCGTAATATGGGTTATCATAATTTACGTGGTGAGCTCTCTGTTGGTTTGGGTAAAAATTTGAGTTTCTCTGCATGATAGGAGGACGGGATGCAGCTTGGTTTTGTTGGGCAGCTGCAGGAGGTCTATATTGAGATGAAAATGTGTTGGGTCTGTTTTGCTGAGAAAAATGAGGTTGGCTGGAAGAAGGAAACTGTCTTTGGTAGTTTACGTTACCGCTATTTTGGGAATAACCAGGTTGGGACATTGGTTGTATACGGCATTCTGGAGCTATGTGTCCGGTGCGTCCACATTTATGACATTTTATAATTTGTGGTAAAGGTTTCCTAATCGGTTGAGGAGGTTTCGGAGAATTTGGTTTGTTTATTTTTTGGTTTTCAAAATAGGAGAGCTGTAATTCTCTTCTAATGCGGGAGTGGGCCTCTAAAAGGTCTCCCGGGTTTCCTGCACGAATGATTTGGCCTAGACGAGGTTCTAGTCCAGTTAAAAGCGTATTTAAACTCATTGTTTATTGTTTCAATTAATCTGCTTTGTGCAGCTTTTTGATCATTAGTGAGGTTAGAAGTTTTTTGAATACTCAAAAGTATTTTTGCATTTAAAACTTGTAACCGATTATAAAATGTAAGGGCGGACTCGCCGGGAACTTGACGGAGTCTTTGAAGATCCTGTATAAGAGACGATAAGTCCCTTGAGTCGCCAAAATGGAGATTTAAAAGTTGTTTAATTTCGGTATATGTTCCTGGATTTCTCGAATTTACTAATTGTGCGGCTCTTCCTTTAAGTTTATTTTTTATATGAATCGTTAACAAGAGTCTTTGATCCGCTGTTGCCATTTTATAGGCACAATCGCACGCGTTTAAAAAGGTACCTAAGGAGATTTGATCGCCTTCACATTCAGGCACTATAGAAAATATTTCGAATAGCCTGTAAGGCTCGATTTCTACTTCAGCACTTTGTGTTGTTTGCTGTGCAGCTGGTTGGATTTGTTGAGAACGTGTTTCGGGCATTTTGTTAATTGCTTTAAATTTTTATAAGAATACAAATTAAAATTCTTTTTGAAAATAAAAACACAAAATATTAGGCTATTTTTCAAATTACAAAATTGGTAAATAAAGGTTTAGCTTTTCTTCAAATTCAGGGTAGAATATACGAAAATTAAAACCAGGGTAGAAAATTACGTATAGACAATCGAACAGTAAAATAAAATAAAATACAACACTTAAAACGGGATAATTCAATGTCACTTACGTAAACAGGAGCATTGGTCGTCTTGTTCTCTTAGGACTGCCAGGGGTTTTACCAGGTGTTCCTTCCGCAGCTACCTTTGAGTGAGGACGCCTTGATATGGTTCTTTTCTTCGTTAAGGGATTTGCGATCCGCCGTCAACAGTTAGGTCTTCCTTGTTCTGCCGACGTTAGACGAATCCTACCGACTGCGCCAATTTGTTACACTTTTATTTCAAAAATTCACTTTTTAAAAATATTATTTATTCACTTAAAAATACTTTGTATAATTGTAAAACTTAAACCGTATAATTTGAAACTTAAACTGACATAATAACAGTATCTGATATGAACTAACTAATATTTACAATTGGTGCTTAATTTATATGTTTTGAAATGATGAGGCAGCACCTTCAAGCTGTGAGAACTGCAACTCGAAAATACTGCTTGCAATGCATTCCTTGAAATGTTGAAATCGCCATATCCGTTCCCATGCGACTGAAGGTCAATGAATACACGTGGCTATAACGGATATAACATATATATGAAGGGTTCAGATGCCAATCAGTGTAAGTCAATCAACAATGGAATTGAGATAATTAGGTCTTTAAAAAACTGAATTTGAAAAAATGAAAGCCAATTTGAAGATAGCAAATAATGCATTTATTGACAGAAAATAAAAAACAACATTTACAACTTTAAAATGTAAACCAAATTTTCAACACTTATGAAAATAACTTTGATGAAATATAAAAAAATTGACTTGCGTTGTTTGTCCACTGAACATTTCTAAACATTTAGTCAAGATATTCATTACTTTCACTCCCGTCACCTGTGTCAAGATTGTATTGTGAAGTTGAAGCTCGTGTTTGTGTTATGGAAGGTAAACTTCTAAAATATGGATGGCAAGTCGGGGGAATATAGGGTAGAATATCAAACATGTGCTTCTTCTTGACAGCTTTTATAGGTCTTAGCTGTGGATACAATGGATCTTGGATAATATTACATAAATTAGGACGTCTTCTTGCAAGGTTTCCTTGTAAAATATTGAATTAGGTTTATTCTTGCAGTATCTTAACCATTTTGTATTCAACCAATTAACTTTACCACCTGCAGTATTGGTTTTTTTATTGTAAATACTCTCTTCCAATCGTTTTGTTGAAAGGAACTCTTCTCGATTCATTACTGTAACCTGGAATGGGTTAGACTTTATGGCAGCACCAACTATTTCAAACCAATCTCCAGCACCATAGACAAATTCCTTTTTCCGAGCTTTTGATTCTATAACACCAAAGTCGGCATAATTTGGCAAATAACTGTGGCCAGATACTAAAAATTTGTGATAAATAAAGCATGTAGCCATTTCCGGATCTTGAACCAGTTTCTGTAATGATAAACTCAATTTTATGTTTCTGTTCTGGCCCGTGCAACAATCTGAATACATAATAATTTGGTTATGATTGTAAGCATGAGCTTTTAGATGTTTCACTAGACACGCCCCAATTTCTTGTGATCCCTGAGATCCTTCAGTCTCATCCCATATGAACATGTATCCCTTGTTATCATTGAAACTGTGGATCCCTAGGTTATAAACATACATGTTCAACTTATAATAAGCTACAGAAGTGCTTAATTTTGGAAAAGCTAAGGCTTTTTCCAGATCAAATGTAAGCATATAAATATTTTCCTCCGCTGAGAACTTGTCTTTGTTCATGGAAATTCTAAATTGTTCAGCTTTGCGAAGATGTACTTTCTTTATCGATATCTGCTTTACGTTTCTCTTCTTCATTTCCGCTAAAAGTCAGAACATTCTGCAATGAGCCGCACAATTGGCAGGTGTCTTTTGAGGGAGGTTTGAAATGTAAATTGAAAGACTTAGAAAAAACGTGATAATACATTTTTTCCTTAACAGGTTCTGTACCTTCCTCTGCACATTTTTCGACGTAGAGTTGATACATTTTTCTTATGGTTAAATCAGGATTCAGATATCTCCTATTTGGTACAACAGACAACGTATAATGACTTCTATAAGTTGGAAACGATTGAATATTAACTCTTGTGATATTTATTTTATTAGATGGTTCACGATGGCCTCTTCTATCTATATAAGAAGACGGATCAGGGCTAGATGATACCTTATAGATACGACCATCGCTAATCTGGAATGTGTCAATAAAAAATTTCTTGCATACACGAGTTGACATAGTTGTAGTAGTTATGTAGTATTTTATCGGTTTTGTTTTTGGTTTCCTTGATGAGTTTCTAGCACGACGTTGCTTCACAGTTGTGTTATGTATCAGTCCTCGAAGATACATATTTTGTTTCGTATTGTCTCCCAACTTATAAAAAGATTCAAAAATCATTCGTCGTTCCTCAGGATTTATGGAAACAAAACACTTTCTAGAACATCCACAGTCCACGTTTCTAAAAGTCTTCTCTAGTATATTTTTTCCACTTCTGTTTACGTAAGCTTTCCCTGAATGTCTTTTAGCGGAATTGACTAACCTTTTCCATTCTCCTTTGTTTCGTTTACGTTTTCTTCCCCGTATTTGATCCCTATCATTGTTTTCTCAGTCATTATTATCACTGTCGCCTACAGCTGAAGAATTTGAAAAAAAAACATAAATTTCAGACGTGTAAGTCCGAGAAAATGTAAAAAGAGTTTTTTAGTTTGAAACTGAAAGTAAATGTTTATCTAGTTTTATTAATATTATTTATTATTTACTCAGTCACCATATCAAAATAAAACCTGTGTGAAATAAACATCGTTTCAAGAATATCTATAAAATTTAGAATTACAATTGTCAGGTTATGTCACTTACCGGAATTTGATGAATTTTGCTCGTTTTCCTGGAAATACTCAGATCCGCTGTCAGAAAAATGATCATTTTCATTTTCTGAAACGTTCATATTTCAATATTATAAATATGAATGGTAGGTACAAATTAATTAATTTTGTTTTTGAATATTGCTCATATCAACTGTACTTCACTAACAGAACTGAAGCATGACTGACATGACTTACACTAGTTGGCTTCTGAACCCTCCATATATATATATATATATATATATATATATATATATATATATATATATATATATATATATATATATATATATATATATATATATATATATATATATATATATATATATATATATATATATATATATTTATATTTATATTTATATTTATATATTGTATATATATATATATATATATATATATATATATATATATATATATATGATTTGTTTTCATTCCGGGTGTAGATCCGTTCATCACTTTCGTTCTGAAAAGAACAATTTTACTGACGTTTCGCCAAAATCGCATTTGGCATTTTCGAAGCTTTCTGTTTCGCGTCCGATTGAAAACTGGAGACTCAGTCGAACAACCCCTACAAAATGAAAGGGGTGATTCTACATAAAAAAACATGAAAACATTTTCGTATTAACCTAGGTCTGGAAATGCTTCGTTACAGAGATACAGAGTGTTGAAATATAAATTTTATTTAATTTTTAATTAGATATCTGTTGCAAATAATAAAATTTTCTCACGAAATTGGGCATTCGGGGTATTATATAGGCGTGGAATCATAATTTGGTATTAGATTTCATGTGACACTTAGAGGGCGCTGCGTATGTTACTATTATTTATGTAAATTTGCCCTAACTTTTTTGGCGATGGACTTCTGGGTTTTTTTACGAATAAATATTATTCTCATATTTTTTTTAAGCAAAACAGATATGCTTACTCAATAACGCTAGAGGTAACCGTTCTCGGGCAATTTGCAAGTTTATGCGTCGATGCAAGGTATACAAATTTTTTAATAATAATAAACTAAGGTGTATTTATTTCAAGACAATACAAAATTAAAGGTAAGTATGAATTATTTTAAACTATAATAAATGCTCCACGTGATGACTGTTAGTTTAAAGACATAATGGAATTATTTTTTTTAGAGAACGTCTTATAGGTCTATAAATATTCTGCATTTGTCTGAACTAATTGCAGGCATTTTGAATTCGCAACCAGAGCTGCTCATGCGTTTGTATTGAAATGGAGTGCTCACGCGTTTGCATTGAAACGGAGAACACGTGGCTTTTGAGAAAACCCCTTATACAAAAATCACAAGGATTTAAGCCTGGCGACCTAGCTGGCCATTGAACTGGTCTGCCTCTACCAATCCATTGATTTTCGTAAGTCTGATCCAGATATTGACGCACATTTCGACTAAAATGAACCTGAAACCCATCGTGCATAAACCACATGACTTGCCGATATTTAAAGGAACTTCCTCTAGTAATGTGGATAAAATATTCTAAAGAAAATTCAAATACTCTTTCCCTGTTAGTCGACCTGGCAACTCAACAGGTCCAATTAGGTTGTTGTTTACAATACCAATCCACACATTAATATTAAACCTATGTTGATGTTTGGTTTCTTTCACAACATAGGGATTATCCCAACATATGCATAATGATGTGAATTGTGTAAATTATTAATTCTGTCTCTCGTGCAACTAGATTCATCGGAGAAATACAAGAATAAAAAGTTGGATCTTCAATTTTCTTATTTCTCATCCAATCGGAAAATACTAAACGCGCAGGGAAATCACCCTCCATCATAGCATGCATCTTTCTAAAATAAAACGGGTATAAGTTCTCCTTATGTATAATATTACTTACAGATGATTTGCAAATTCCTGGATGCATCGCTTATAATCTTCGACAATTTAATTCTAGGTTATCTTCTAGATCCATCAGAATAGCTTCTTCGAATTCCTCACCTACAACGGGATGCCTACCCGTTTCTTTTGGAGACACCGATCCGGTGTTCCTCAACCTCCGGTGAAGTACCGTAAAGGTTGTATAAGTGGGATGGATTCTATTCGGAAACTTTTCAACATATCTACGTTGTACCGCTCGAGCGTTACACTGAACTTCCCCGTAGATTAAATGCATATCTGCATATTATTCATTATATTTTCTGACGAATCCAGATTTACTATTAATGGTATGTTTAATAGGCAAAACACTCGTTAAAGTGTATCTAAAGTAAACTGGGACAGCGGAAAATTTGTGGTACGCTCAATTTACTGCCCCAGGTATATCAAATAAAATTTATTTTTATTCAGTTAATCGGTTTACAAAAGCAAGTTTAAATTTCTATCACGCCGCCCACGCTTTACAAAGAAATTGCCGCCTGTTGACGGATACTTAGTTTTTATGTTGTCTCAATTGACTTTAGATACACTATACTGGGCCCAACAAAATCAACATGAAATGAGAGTACACAATTTTCAAGGAAGGTTTGGTGTCAATGTCTGGGTGGTTCTTCATTACTAAACAAAACCATTTAAAAAATAATGTAAATTAAAATCTTACTTTCAATTAAATCAAATTATTAATATGACAACAATTTTGTCAAAAATGACACTTGCTTTTGTTATTATTAACAACGATTACCTAGCATTTTTGAGTAAATATACCTTTTTTTATGAATACATACTTACACTTTCCTAAGCAAAAAAGGATACTGCGTACTCTAAAAAGAGAATTATGCTTCTTATTTAAAATAATTAATACTTACCTTTAATTTTGTATTGTCTTGAAATAAATACACCTTAGTTTATTATTATTAAAAAAATTTTTTTCCTTGCATCGACGCATAAACTTGCAAATTGCTGGAGAACGGTTACCTCCAGCGTCGTTGAGCAAGTATAGCTTTTTTGCTTAGGAAAGGTACAATTTATTCGTAAAAAAACCCAGAAGTGCATCGCCAAAAAAGTTAGGGCAAATTTACATAAATAATAGTAGCGTGCGTAGCCCCCTCTAAGTGTCACATGAAATTTAATACCAAATTATGATTCCTCACCCAAAAAATACCCCGAATGCCCAGTTTCGGAAATTTTATTATTTGCAACAGATATTTAATAAAAATTAAAAAATATATATATTTCACCACCCTGTATCTCCGTAACGAAGCATTTCCGGACCTAGGTTAAGTTATGTAGAATCACCCCTATCATTTTGTAGGGGTTGTCCTATGCCACCCTATATATACCGGGTGTCAACGAATCTATTAAACAGGCCATAACTTTTAAAGTATTTGTGTATCAAAACGAAATTTGGGTAAATGGTACATGAAGTCGAGAGTTTTCGCATATTTTTCACTTTCCGGTCACTTCCGGATTCACCGGAAATGACTCCAGTTTCGAATTTCTAAATGGAACACTCTGTATATTTTTACATTTTTGGATTCCTGAGACAATTCCGAATCAGAATGTGACATTTTAAAAACTTTTTACGCCTACTTCATTTTTTTATAGCTATTTTTAAAATTGCATCTAGGTAGCCATGACCGGAAGCAAATTAATCTAAGTTCCTGAAATGATGACAGAATAACACAATCGCTAAGTTTTAGTGATTAGTCTGATAGCTAGAAACAAAAGAAGTTGATAAAATCAAATTTTTGTGGCTAACTATTTTTTTTTTAAATGGCGACCCTTTTTAGAGAAGCACTTTTTGAAAAAAGGATTTTTTTTGCGAATCTCACGTTACTAACTTTTTTGCGATAGGATTAAAAATAAGCTCAAAAATTAAATATTACTAAGAAAAATACTCGATAATCAATTATTTACTTTTATCAAGTGTGCCATGGATAGCCATGCTAGATATTAAGTAGCATTTTTTGTTTTGACAGTGACACTTACCTATTCTTTCTAAGTAGACATAAGATTTCCTTATTTTTCTTGATTTTCAGTATTATTTTTGTTATCAAAAGTCAAAATAATGTATACTCAAAGTGAAAAAGTCGATGTTATTAATATTTGGAGAATCAGAGATACCCCGACCGGCAACATCCAGTCCATCAGTATTTTCCATATTTCGAGAATCGTTTTAAGCATCAAGAAGGAAATCAAGTGGCGGAAGGGAGATTTATTATAAATGAAGAAATGGAGATTAACGTTCTTGCTATGGCTGAAGTTGATAAAACTTGTCTTTAAGTAAAATTAATCACGAACTGGGCTCTTCTAGCTGATTAATCACGAACTGGGTTTAAAACTTTTTACGCCTACTTGATTTTTTATAGACATTTTTAAAATTGCATCTAGGTAGCCATGACCGGACGCAAATTAATCTAACGACCTGAAAGGATGACAGAATAATACAACCGCTAAGTTTTAGTGATTAGTCTGATAGCTAGGAACAAGAGAAGTTGATCAAATTTTTGTGCCAAATTATTTTTCTTCAAATGGCGACCCTTTTTAGACCAGCTCTTTTTGAAAAGAGGATTTTTCTGCGGATCTAACGGAACTAACTTTTTGCGATGGGATTAAAAGTAAGCTCAAAAATTAACTATTTCTAAGAAATATACTCGATAATTAATTATTTACTTTTATCAAGTGTGCCATGGATAACCATGCTGGATATTAAGTAGGATTTTTAATTGTGGCAGTTGGTTGAACAAGATTACTTACGTTGGATCTATCTATGCATCATGTCACGTAAAGTCTGCCAAGCCTATCTCTGTTGATGAAAAAATGCACGCTGGGAACAGCATTTTGTATACAGTTTTCTGCTGCCCCTCTTCAGATATCGTCAACAAATTTAGGGGTGCAAATCTATATCTTTGTCTAACAAATAGTTCAGAGTATTAAATAAAAATATAACTTCAACTAACTTCAATAACGCTGTAGAATGTAAAAGCACAATATTCGAGTTCAAAGTGCATTCCTCCTTGTTCACGACACATTCCCGCTCGTTCAACTGCTTCTCTCAACACGTTGTGTAGCATTTCAGGCGTAATACTTCTAAATACACATACAATCCTTTCTTCTAAGATTTCAAGAGTGGCTGTTACACAGACTCTTTCTTTAACATAGCCCCAAAAAAAGAAATCGAGAACAGTGAGATCCGGTGAACGGGCGGACCACCGTATTGCTATTGGTTGCAATAACTTTATTATTAAAATGTTCAATTAAATAATTAAGAACTTCTCTGGTATTGTGAGGCGGTGCTCCATATTGCTCGAAGTAAATTCGGCGTAAAACTTCTAAAGGTAGCTCATTAAGATGTTGCTTAATTTCATTTTGGAGAAAGCCTAAGTACCTAACCCCTGTTAATTGGCCTTGAAATAAAATTGGCCCAATTATTCTGTTACCAACGACACCAGCCCAGACATTGACACCAAACCTACCTTGAAAATTTTGTACTCTCATTTCATGTTGATTTTGTTGGGCCAAGTATAGTGTATCTAAAGTCAATTGAGACAACATAAAAACTAAGTATCCGTCAACAGGCGACGATTTCTTTGTAAAGCATGGGCGGCGTGATAGAAATTTAAATTTGCTTTTGTAAACCGAGTAACTAAATAAAAATAAATTTTATTTGATATACGTCGGACAGTACATTGAGCGTACCCCAAATTTTCCACTGTCTCAGTTTACTTTAGATACACTTTAACGAGTGTTTTGCTTGTTAAACATACCACTAATAGTAAATCTGGATTCGTCAGAAAATACTAAAATAAAGTTGATAAAATTTGGGTCAATTCTGCAATTTTGAAGCAACCAATCGCAAAACAATACCCGTCTGTCGCCATCGTCAGGATACAAATGTTGATGTAACTGGTACTTAAAAGTTCGACATCCATGTTTCTTTATTATTTAGCTGATTTTTTTAAATGTCACATTCTTGTGAATTTGAGAATTGTCTCAGGAATTCAAAAAAGTAAAAATATACGGAGTGTTCCATTTAAAAAATCGAAACTGGAGTCATTTCCGGTGAAATTTGCGAAAACTCTCCTTTTTACCTATACGAAAATTCGTTTGGATACATCAAATACTTTAACAGTTACGGCCTGTTTAAAAGATTCTTCGTTGACACCCGATATATATATATATATATATATATATATATATATATATATATATATATATTGGGTATTTGTGGTTTAAGAGAAAAAATGAAATTAAACAACTTTATTTCATCTTTCTTAGTATTGAAGTTGCACTTTTTATTTATTAGACGTTTCGACCATTCAGGGTTGGTCTTCAGCGGTAATACTTGTTTTATGTGTCAAAAGAATGAATTCTCGTTTTTATTTTTATTATATCCTCCAAAGCTTTACACAAACAACACTTAAACGAACACACTGAAAAACAAAACTAGTACGTCAACATTCATTAATATTATACATTTTGCCATAGTGTCGTGTCGAAGGAAACTCTTTCGTTTCTAGAAACTTACATTTTGTTTAATAAAATTAAATTATAAAAATTTCAAATCTTTTAAGGTAATAATTTTTAAAATTTCCATGTATTGCAAACTAACCAATAGAGGTGGTTTTTTATTTTTGGTAAAAATAAAGACATTATGCTCAAGTTTCCGTTTTATTTTAAACTTGTGTATCATAATTTGAGCAATCGTTTAGCGTTGTAATACCGATATGTTATTAAGAACAATACTATCTGAAGCAGCGATAGTTGAACCTTTTTTTTACATTTAGCTGTTTTCAGTTCGTACAGGACCAGTGAACCACAAGGCTTGTGGAATTTGATAAGTGCTCAAATTAATTTAGATAATCGAGATCTACTACCGGCATCTGCAGTGTTGAAAGATGTTTTAATTGAATGGGAAACAAATCCAGGATTTCCTTTGCTAGAAGTTACTAGAAACGAAACCGGATATGTCAGGGTGGAGCAGAAGGTAATTTATATTATTTACATGGCATATGCCAGCTAAGGTTAGAAATAGCATATTTATTAACGATTGATATATCAAGCCTATTCATACTTAATCATTATTATTTTGTACACTAGAGGTTACGTTCTTTTACTCTTTAACGCTTCTTCTCATTTACACATAATATTGTTTGATTTGGCCAGTAGATTTGGTTCTCAGGAATGTAATTTGATTGGGGTTATATCGTACTTTAATAAAAATCAATTATTTATGGAGACTGGGATAGCATATTGGTTGTATATTTCTAAACTCATTTTTAACTTACAGTCTCACAAAGGTATAAACTATATGATTTCTGCCTTACAACTAGATTTTAAGTCGTTGTAATCTTTACGATATCTAAATCTCAATCGATTGCATATTTGATCAAAGTAGATTATTAAATTTATAAGCTATTTGCTTTACCATCTCATACATTAGGTGCTAAACCTTCTTTTATTTTTAATCCACCTCCTACATTTAACCAAAGTATTGCTTTACATTTTGACTTTAGCGCCTCATAGGCCTCATTTGACAGTATATCCTATTTTCATCATAAAATTTATAAGATTTTATGTATAGTAATAAATATGCTATTTTGTAACTTCTTTCTAAGTTAGCTAGTTTGTATATATTACAGTATCAGTTCAAACTAGGCGTTTTCTTAAATTAATTTTTCCTACATTTCGTACATTCCTTAGCGTGTTAAACAGACCGGTCAGTTTCGTCTTTATACACTTTGTCAATGAAACAGGGAATGTTAAACACTTTTTTTGGACTTATTCAGTAGTTTAACCCCGGACAATAAAGGTCTGTGAAAATGTTTAGTACGATTAAACCGACTCACTCACTCTTAAATACCTTTTAAATACTATTAAATAATTATTTATTTTTTTTTAATATGCTTACACCTTTCCTTATATTTAACTGCTTTCAACATGTTTTTAATTTCTTTAAATATCCTTGGGTATCCATTGTTGTACCCTAAACTCGGAGGAATATTGTTTGGCATAGAGCGGGAAGTTGTTTTCACTGCAGAACATACTTCTAAAATTGTCGGTTGAAGTAACATATTATTATAATTATTTCTTTAGGTGGAAAACGTACTAAAATAGATGGTGTTAATACGTTTACTAATCCTGCTATTGCTATCTTTTTATTAAACATTGGTACCATACAAAATTAAAGTTCTATATATAAAATCAATCTTTATTCATACAAAACGACAAATCTTTTGTTTTACAAATACATTAAAACATATAAAGGTATGTAGTAAACTGGGTTAAAAAAACTACAGGTGAAAATAAATAACAATATGTTGCATTTTTTGGTTTAGATGTCTAATAGGTGCTGGATTAATGTATATTATTTGCTATCACTTTAAAAACTTCATTTAAATACGTACAAATAAATCTACAAACAGTTTTTTTTATTTTTTCGTCGAAAAATTATTATAAATAATATTATAACAGAGGTGTGATGAGCGTAAGTTATTAATATTTATTAGGAGATTAAAACATTTTGAAAATCATTCTAGGAACACTTAATCCAAAATTCCAATTAATTTAAGAAAAAAAAATAGTTGCGTAGATATCTTGATGCCATAAAATTTTGAAATAATGATTGATATTTTTTTAGGGGAACTATATTTTCATAGATAATTTTTAGATCACATATAAGCCAATTGCAATTAAATTATAAAAGAAAACATCTCTCACTCATATAGTTAGTCATCGTCCATCGTCAAATATAAAACGAAAATTTGGTATGTTATTTTTTGTAGCGCAAGTGTAAGAAAAAATGCGTTTTTACAATATTTTCTTCAACTAAATGAGATTTTAAGACTAAGGTTTCTTGTCTTTCAAAAATAATTTTCTTAAAAAAAAATATCTATTGTTCTTAATTTTACCTTTAAGTTGGCAAAAGAGGATGAAATTTGTCCTAATAAGATATTTTTAATTTAAACCATTTTCAAATTCTAAGGCGAGAGTTTGAAAATGGTTTAAATTTATTTGTTTTTACAATGTGTCTTAATGTAAAGATGATTCATTCCTTAATAATTTTTATAAATAAGTATTTAATAATCGGTATATGAATTTTCCCTTATTCCATAAGTGAGTGCAAAATGGTGAAATGTGTACCATTAAAGATAAAATATTCAAATTTGGTATGGACCTTCTTTTTGCAATTATAGTTGCCCGATAAAAGAGTTTTTTTTGTAAAGCTCGGCCCTTAGGAAGCTAAAAAGAGTTGACATTTATTTTTACTTTTTTACAATATACCTGTAACTAAATAAGAATTTAGAAATATCATTTCGTCCATAGCGTTCAAAAATAATTGTCTACATCGATTTCTAGATTTTTTTAACACGTTCACTGCGTCATTATAATTTATTACTTTTACTAGAAGTTGAACCATTTTTTCGTAGCTACTACTAGTTTTGACTACGAGATGGTATTAAAAGTGCATTAGCAACATATTTCTCGGTCTCTACCTGTCAATAATGACATGTCGCCGATAGGCGATAGCAGCACTGTAGGACGGTGTTTACGCTCTAGTGCTGATGTCGCCTTTGGGCGACACTGTATTTGATGCAATAAATTACTAAAAACGTTATAAAGTATTATTTATTTAAAAAAAACTACATTAAGTAAAATGGGTTTACAATGGTATTGCAACTATTTCACAAAAAATTAAAAACTTATTCTAAGCAAAAAACAGGACATTCTATCATTAACAGCATATTTTACAAACTTTTGTGGTGTCTCGTCCAACAATAGTAAAAAAATAGTCTATTGGCTCATTCGCAGGTACATTTACAAGAGTTCATTACGTTTTAAAAAACAATATTTTTCAACCCTGCAGACGAAGCTTGCCAATTTGGAACTCCGGGCACTGGCATCAAGATTGGCGCAGGTCTGTATCTGAGTCATCAGCACCGTCTCGATCATCTAAAAATTATAACTGTTATAAGATAAACATTTAAAAAAAGCATTAAAAATATATACTTCTGTCATTATTCTCATCCACGTCGTTTTCACGTAGGGAATGCGCATCACTGCTCTCATTATCCGACCAATCGCTGCCAATTTCTTCAAATTGAACAGGATTTTCTTCATCACTATTACGTAGGTACCATTTCAGTTCACTGTGTGATAGTTTATTTTTATTTTTAATGCGCAATTTACGCCGCCTTATGCCCGAAGGTCCTGCCACACCGTTCATATTATAAACCGTAAACAAATACTACAAACTTGAATAAACTTGCAAACGAAGCCAAACAAACATTAATTTAATAACTTCTTAACACGCTGACCAAAATTAGTGCACTCCATACCAATGCTGAATTTATACTGAATATATAAAGCAACGTATTGGCTTGTCGTACATATGCGACACCCGCGTGGCGAGGGTGAAACATATGTCGCCGATCGGCAACATACGCAGCGAACGTGTTAAATTCCACCCTTAAGGAGTAAAAAGAAATGAAGAAACTTTTTGGTACAACGGCTTTTAAATATAATTATCTAAAAGTAAATTCTAGATTTTTCAAAATATCAGCCCTAAGGGAGTGAAATGTATTTTTACTTATTTTGCGATATTACGATTATTATTATATTTTAAAAATTAATATTTAAAAATGTATTTCCGGATTTTTTGAAATTTCTCCTAAAAGAGGGCGAACTGTGTTGTTTAGTTTTTTTACAGTATTTCTTCAACTTAATGAATTTTTAAGCCAAACTAAGAAACAAATTTATAGATTTTTCCAAACGTGATTTTTAACAGTTACTAAGAAACCTATTTCAGAATGATTTAAAATTTTATCTATTAATTATAACCGTCACAACCTCGACAGCAGAAGTTATCGCGTGCTGACACGGTTTGGGCAAGTCGTGAATAAAAATAATAATCTTTTTGTGAAAGTAGGCAAAGGTTATAATAGGTTACTTTAATGCTCATTGTTGTAATATAATTTACCATATTGGCCGTTCTAAGAAGCAAAAAAACAGAACCCATTTATTGTATAATATAAACATTCAAAATGGTGTTAATTCTAGCTACTGCTAGTAAAAATATGAGTAACAGCTCTTTGGACTTGGAATGACGCCTAAAAAAAATATATAAAATTTTATTAAGAAATTGAGATAAAAGAGCAGTTTAGTTTTTTTTCAAATAATTCAAAAACTATTAACATTTAAGAAACTTTAATAAAATATTTCTAAAGAGGGAAAAATTTTCTCTAAAAGAGTTTTACTCTAGAAACACTATCTCTATATAAATAATTTTAATTTATACCGCACGGAGCCGTTAATGACCCAAAACGGGTCGTAAACCCGCTGAAAAAAAAATTAAACTATTAAATATAAATTTAAAAACGTTGGTATTATTTAGAGTGTATATTCTAGACACTTACAGGAACAGTACCCCGCTAAAAAATGAACCTATTATTAATTAATAAAAAACGTTAATTTTTTAATTTTTTGTTACTTTTAGTAACTAATAAATAGTAGGTTATAAAAATTAAAAACATCGCTATGTCATAATCTAATATAGTATAGTTGTGATAGTTACTTTTGTTTAACAATTATCGGACGGAAATATAAAGGGAAACTCTAAAGATATTAAAATTAGTGAAAAAACTTTTTTCCAGCGGGATATTGTTCCTTTATGTGTCTAAATTGGACCATAATTTTTTATAATTTCTAAATTAATATTTAATAGTATAAAAAAGTTACGGCCGGTTTTAGGGCGTCGCCGCGTCGCGTCGAAACATTGAATTAAAATAATTAATAATAGACATAAAGTTCCAGAAGCCGGGACTTTTTTATTGGAAATGTCTCCCTCTTTATGATTAATTGTTATTGGTTTCCGAGTTATTTGCAAAAAACTAAACTCCTTTTTTCTTAAATCTTAATTTGTTATAACTTTTGAAATTCTTTATGTACGAGTTTCAAGCGTTTGCACATTTTTCTAGGCGTCGCGTCATTTCGAATCTAATCAACCCTTACTTATAATTTTACTAACAGTAGCAAGAATTGACACAATTTTGAGTTTGTGAAGGGGAATTTAAATGTAAATGTTATACATTCAAAAAATTACTTAACTGACCCAAGCCGGAAAGGTCTTAAAAGGGGAAAGCTTTCACTGTGCACGTCACAAAAAATGTTCGTACTACGCTCCATAGTTTTAGTTAGATAATAATATAAGGTTTCAGATTATTGACTGGTTATGTGATCTTAAAAGATAGGATCAAATTTTAAACTATAGATTATTAATAATTCCAATGCCTTTGTTGCAAAAGATCTAAGCATTAAAATTCCTTTTTTGAAAATTTTGCATGTGTACGAATTTAAGTAATGACGGGCGCCTTAACAATTTACTGTTAAATATTTCACGATTTGTGAATGATGTTGTAGGTTATCATGTTGCTTAATTTATTATTAATGCTTCCAATAATTCGAGAGCTAGTAGAAAAAATATTCAATCTTGTTTAGATATGTAAGTAATGAAGTGTGGATTTAAAGTAAATGACTACAAAAAGGTCTTCTTTTTCATCGTTTGATAGTGGGTCTGTCTAAATGAGGTGGTTCAGCTGATGTTTCTGAAAACAAATATGAGAAAGGGCTTCGCATATAAATTTCGAAGTTTCTTGATCATATGTTTCACTAATTGTTTATCAAGAAAGTCAACTGATTTTGGTCAATATTAAATGAAGTAGATTGTAGTAAAGTTTTTCTTTAATGTGGCTATATGTGTAACGTTATTTGTACAAGTCATACTAACATGCTGCAAGTTAATTGAATTGCAGCTATTTTGCGTTTGCTTATTGAGCATTAGAAATTATTTGCGCAAGCGTTATATCACTACATACAAACCGTTTTGTGCCTGAAAAACCATCATCATTAAACCATTAGAACCAAATACACCGTTCATAAAATTTATTAATAGCAATCATTTTTGATGGCCCATCATGGCATTATTGTAGGGAAGAGCCTTTAATAAAAGAGACAAGTTTACTATGTTATCGATAAATGCCATACTGAGTACAGATAACTTTAATTCTCGAAACAAAAATCATTGCAAGATTTGGGATATATTTTACTTTTTATTTTGTGATTTTGTTTTTCAGGGAAGGTTTTTATATACTACTCTTGACACAAGTTACGAATGGTGTGTTCCAGTTTCCTATGTTTTTTCCTCAAATTTAACAGATTTCGATAATACAACGCTTAATCAATACGTATTGCCAAACAGTTCTTTTCGAATTGATCTGCCATCTCAAGATGAGGAATGGATTATCTTAAATACTCAAGCCACAGGTAAGCTATTTCGTAAATTGTCAAGAATATGCACATCAATGATCACTTGTACAAAACTACTAAAACTTGAAATAAATAAAAAGGACACAATTCTTGTCTTTTGGTCAAATTGGTTAAACCTTTAGGAAAATATAGGTGAAGTCATTCTGATTAAATGTTCTCGTGGATCCAATTTAATACTAGTTTTTGAGCTATGAGGGTTTAAAGTTGAGAGTTTTCAAGTTTTCGATTTTACGGTTCCTTCTTAATTCTCGCCTGAACTCTTCATGTACTAAGTGTTAGGTAAAACTATCTAGTCCAAAATTTGGAGGAATACAAGCTATAATAAATTATATGACAAAATTGTTTATCCAGGGTTTTCGTATTTTTGTCGCAGGATAATATAAAGTATATCCACGGATGGGATAGACAAAAAGACAAAAAAAATTATAATAATTATTAAGAAAAGTTATTCTTCATAATAGTTTTTCTTTGCCGAAAAAAAAAGGGTTCACGACGTGAAACTTTTTTAATTTGTACAAGGTATGCAAAAAAATACGAAAATGTAGTGTTGGTGACGAGTAAAGTTGTCTTTTTTACGGTTTTAATGCAAAATGTTAAATAAAAAGTGGTTTAGAAGCTTAAAAGAATTCTAATTCAAGAGTTTTGAGTAAAAATTTAAAATTTCTAAATTATCTTTTCACAATGAAAAAAATGTTAAGTTACATTCTCTTCTGTTTTATTTCAGTACACTTTTGCACATACCTTTGATATCTGTAACATATTTGTAAAAATAAGAAAAATGTTGTCTTTTGAGCAGAGAAGATTTTTATAAAATAAAATTACAGAAATGGCAAAAAATTTTTATAATTTAACTATTTTTTATACCATCGCCGATTTCGATGATTTTTGCTACATATGCAGATTTTGCAGAAAAATTAGGCGTATTTAAGATATTCATTTTTTTGTTTAAAAATTCCATCCTGCCCAGTGTTACAAAGAGTTACCGCTTTTTATGTAATATATTTGACATACATATAGCCAAAAATATAATAGGTCCCCAATGTTAACATATAACATATACTTCCCTCTTAAGAAGAAAGCATTGTAATAGTGTTTTTACAGATCTTCTCGTCTTAGGGCCTCCACTTTTCGTTCTGTCTGTATGCCTGTTCACGGCATAGCTAAAAACTACTTACCCGATAAAACTCAAATTTTGGTTCAAAATCCAATATGGCAGAATAAAACGGCGGCCAAGTAAAATGTTTAAAATCATAGTAAAAACTGCTTATTCACTTGAACTCAAATTTTGCTCAAAAATCAAATGTGAACTGGTATGATTTTAAGGTGACGGAAACAAATAGCGGCCTAATAAAATGTATATGAATTCTACATAATGTTATAAAAATTCATTTGGAAGTTTGTCATATCTCGTGCTTTCTTTGGCAATATATTTTTAGAAGAAATTAATCAGAAAATTGTTTTATTAGTTGTTAGCAATGACGTAATGGCTTATGGACTGGCACCTTCGTATATATGCAAGTTTTAATTTGACTTCAACGAAAACTCTTTCTCTCTCTCTCAAGCTAATGGATTTCTGCTGTAATTAGCTCCATCTCTCTCTCGCCTTGTATTGGAGTCAAAGCGTCGCAAATCAGTCTATAACGTGTATATTATCCAAATCCAAAATTATAGCAGAGCGCTTTCGACTAAATAGTCATCATCAATGCTACCTATAAATAAGTACATCGAGTAATAAAACCCTTCAAATATAAAGATGACGGAAAAGGCCAAAAAGTCAAAGAGAAAAGAAAAAGGTTGAATCAAACGATAACGATGTACTTACTCGCCAATGAACAGGAGGAAAGATGGTTCTTAAATCAATGTACTTAAAAAAAATTTGTATGCAACAAAGACAAAACAAGACTTGACGAATACCAAATTTCATTTTAAAAATTTTATTTAATGCTTAAAAATCAAGCATAGTTTATGCAGACATGATGGGACAGAGAAATGGGAGAATCTCCTTAACAAAAAGCAAAACAAAAATTGATTTTCGACGGGGTTGCCAAATTTATGTGGAATTAAAGCAACTATAATTGTTAAAAAAATGATAATATTGAAATCCTTATGTATTATAGATGAGTTATTAAAATTTGAGAAGTTTGAAAACAGAAAAACAACCAATATGATAATAAATCTGATTGGAAACCCCGGTGTGACGTCATAGCGAGAGAAAGACACTCTTCAAAGACAAGCCGTTGAAGGCCGACTTGGCAACCTTGGTTGAAGAGGCTCGTTAAGTAATAATAAGTAAATACATTGGAAATAAAATATTGAAAAGGTGCAAAAACCTGTGTAATGTCAATAAATTACACCAATTGTGAGAAACAACATAAATATTTGGATGAATTTAAAAAATAAGACTAATATTGATGTTCAGTAATCTTTGTTAAAATTGACTAATTATTAACACATATTTTTTGATAGTAGTAATAAGTTAACACATAAGAATGATAATAAATATTTTAATTAGCTGTTAAACAAAAGATTGTTATTATTGTACCAATAAGTTTTCAAAATAAAATAGGAATATCACAAATCTGATCTGATAGTGTATTTATTTTTTGAGTCGGAAAAGGAACAGGGTAAGTGGGGTCACAAGTATTGCCCGAGGAGTGACGAGTTGAAAATTTAAGAATTTCAAGAGCAAGCTATACTAAGTAGAGAATAATCTTCTGTGAATCGGTATGAAAGTTTTATTGAGGTTAATTTGTGTCAATAAATATAATAATTAAAAGCGGCCATCTTATGTTGATATGGATGGTTAGACATTTTATGATTGACATGATCAGTTTGAATTGGTTTTCTATAAATTTTGAATTTGAGGTCAGTACCTGATCTATAGATGGTGAGATCTAAGAAATTATGATAATCATTCTGTTCAATTTTTATTGTAAATTTGATGTTACTATGTATTTGATTAATCTTGCGTAATAAAAGAGAGCACAATCAGAATTACCCTCTATCAATAGAAATCAGTCTTCAACGTGTCTGTATTAGTGCGTTATATCTTTATTATTTAAGAATATGAAGGCTCTCAAGATCGTCCAAAAACAGATTCACAAGAAAGGGGGATAAGCTACTTCATATGGCAAGGCCTTCAGGTTGTTGATAAAGCTTGTTATTAAAAGCGAACAAATCCTGAGAAAGAGCAACATTCAAAAGCTTAAGTATATCCATCACTGTAGACTCTTTGACATTGTTTGATCTTAATAAGTTATCTACTAATGGGATAGTTTACTTGTATACGTGTATATAACTTATTTACTTTTGCACGTGTACAGAGCTCTTTAAGTATTCAACTAAACATAATAGACTGTTTTCTATTGCTTTTAGTTAATATACAGGTGTTACTTGTCTTAATTTCAATGTTGTATGGAGCTCTAGAACACTGAAATTGAGACGCGTATATTGAAATTGATACTATATGCAATAACTGCAATATAGGACTTGTGTAGGAACTAAAAACGATAGAAAACAGTTCATTCTGTTTAGGATTTAATATTATTTAAACTTAAACTTCTTTCCATACACGCCTCATTTGTAATCCAGGCAGATGGAGTTAAAAATATTATTTTCGGGTGCATCACTGTAGCTGTCAATCCTAGAAGGACCTACCACAAAAAAATACACTTTCGCTCCTAATACAATATTATTAGTGTAATCTTTTCTGATGTTTATTGTATAAAGCACATACTGATTCCGCTAGTTTGCTAGACCTATAAGAAATGGCTGCATTTCTCTGAGGTAAAAAACTGAGATTTATTTATTATTAGGTCTAAACCTTAACTCAACAAAAAACTAGAAAAATCTATTTTTTAAGAATTAGAGCGTATAAATCGGTTTTTACTTTTTTGCTTTATGCAAAATATCATTTTACTTAAATATTGCCCTATGACAATATATATATATATATATATATATATATATATATATATATATATATATATAATACAGTTTATGTCGATTATTGATTTGTTAACGTAGTTTTTTAAATACTCAGCCCAAGAGCTACAAGTGAGCTACGAGAGAATCACAAAATGGAAAACTTGAAAATTCTCAACTTCAAATCCTCCAAAAAATAAAAGTAGAATTTGGTTATTCCCTTGAAAAGATTTAATCGGAATGATTTTGTGGAAAATGAAGTAACTCATTATTAATATTTTTTAATATATTACTCAATATACAAAATTCAAATTGACCCAGGATTTCAATCCCGTTAAAAGTGTATTTAAATTTCAGGTTATTACAGAGTCCACTACGGTGATATGTGGGGAAATATTTCATCAGCTTTCCATAAATCAAATTTTTCTGGAATTCCAGAACTAAACAGGTTTCAGATAATTAATGATGTTTTTGCACTCGCTAGAGCAAACTATTTAAGATATTCTTTTGTTTTTGATTTTGTGGATTATCTAAAAGAAGAAGAATCTTTATATCCATGGATGGCGGCTCTCAATGGTGCTAATTACATATTAAGAAGGGTTGGATATATCAGTCGTTTAGGGCTAAAAATTGAGGTAAGAGAGGTTTATAATAATTGTATGATATGAAAAAAAAAACAAATTTAAAAAAAATCAATATATTTGGATAACGCTCATTATTTTTTAAACGCGCCAGATTTATTGCTGTTTAAAGCTAAAAAAATACGTACAAATCACTAATGTGTTGAATATTCGTTCTAGCAATCATTATTTAAAAGATCTGGTGGAGATATTATGACATTGGTCATTTTTTCAGTACACATTTTAATTAGAAGTCCTTTTTGAGAAGCAATTTCTGACTTAAATAACGAAAGCCTTATAAACACTCTCAAAAACAAAAAAAAATCATTCTAAGACACTAAAAAAGCGACACACAAGAGGTTTCAAAAGATTATTAACGTTTATTGATATTTATATATTTGTTCAAATTTAGACGCAACGCACTGCCAGTTCATCTGTTGCTCAGTTACAAGAAGTTGCTATGCATAGACTTAAAATTTGATTGTTTTGACACACTCAATTTTGGTATCGCCCCTTGGCGTGCGAACCTACGTGGAAAAAAAGGTGTCGAAATTTTGAAAAAAATATTGCAGTATGCAGGATTTTCTGATGGGAATGTTGATCTTCAAGAATCCCTCTAAACCAAACTTCAACAAAATATTTCATTGGCTTTCGGAGATACGAATTTTCAATAAGTGCATTTTTTACATTTCAAAGGCAAAACTCCGATTTTTGGATAAGAAAATTGCTTTAAGGCATTAAGTGATAATTTTAATTTATGATATACTTCGAGAAAGAAGTTCTTTACAAAGCAAGCTTGAAACCAAGTTATGGATTCGTTATGTTGATGACATATTTATTATATGGCAACATGATCATGCAGAGCTCGAAAATTTTCTGACTCACGTAAATTCAATACATCCCCGATTACAATTTACTCTAGAGTTAGAGGAAAACAACTTCCATTTTTAGATGTTCTGGTGACACAACCGCCACGAACGAACACCAAACATTATGAACCGGCGAGGCATCAAGTAGTCTTACCATACGTAAAAGACACAATAGACAGAATCGGAAGAATTATTAGAAAATACAACATACAAATAATACACAAGCCACAAACAACCATAGGTAAACTACTTGGAAACACAAAAGACAAGATCAAATTGGAAGACCATGGAGTATATAGCATTTCATAGCAGGACTCTGAAAAGTTGTACGTGCGGCAAACTAACAGGTGAATATCAGCAACAGTAGAAGAGCATAAACTCAGCATCAAAAACAAACAATCTCGGCCTTATTCCTTCACGACCAGGAAACCGGTCACAAAATTAATCTCGATGGGTGTAGGGAGATTGGCAATATAGAGCATTATAAGACCAGAATAATTTGAGAAGCCATAGAAATTGAAAAACAAGGTAATTTAAATAAAAGAGACGATCATTAAAACTGCCAACAGTATGGAAGGCAATAATCGATAAATCCAAAATTACAAAAAATCAAGTGGGATTAACTCAACAACAGCACCATCCGGAAAATATAAGTAACGACCAACAGCCACTCAGATATAACCTTCGACCCAGGTGGAGGTATAAACAGAAGCTTCGCAGTCACTAATACTTCAGTCTCTATTCGGACGCGAGAAAGAAACCTTCGAAAATGCCAAATGTGATTTTGGCGAAACATCAGCAAAACTGTTCTTTTAAGAACAATAGTAGTGATGAACGGATGAACACCCGGGATACTTCTTTTTAAAGGCATTGAATTCTTCAAATAATTCTAGTCGATTTCTCATTCGAGGAAGATGTCTGCTTTTGCATCCCTATAACATCAACCCCCTAACGGGGGGAAGCACAACCCCCTTGTTTGGAATAGGGGTTGAGAGGTGATGCGATACCTCATTTTGAGTTAAATAGTAAAAAAAAGTTTGTGGTTGCACCATGCGTTCGATTTACCTCAGTTCATCGTGAATTGTGAAACCGATTGTTAAATTTAAGTAGAAATAAAATGGCGTATTCCGCGAAGCAAAGAGTGGAAATTATAAAATTGTTTTTAAAAAATATCCTAAAAAAAATGTATTCGCTTTGCAACTGGTTGCCACATATGACTCTACTGGTTCAGTCGGAAATGAAAAGAGGGTGCATGAAAGAGACGAAGCGAGGGAAGTAGCTGTTTTAGGTCATGTAGGAATGGATTCAACTCTTTGTACTAGCAAATTGTCCGACGTACCAGGTGTATCACGCACAACAATCAGGAGAATCCTTCAACATCATAAGTTCCATCTTTTAAGATAGGATTGGTTCAGGAACTGAACGAGGATGATTTCGATCACCGACTCCAGTTCTGTGAAGTGGTCAGTAAAATTGTTCATAATAATCAAAACTACATGTTCGATATCTGTTTTTTTCGGATGAGTATTCATTTTACCTTAACGGCATTGTAAATAGGCATAACTGTCTGTATTAGTTAGATGAAAATCAATGACTATTTCGTGAAGTACATACTCAACATCCCCAAAAATTAACCCCCGCCCGTATTCACTAAAAAGGTTTAAGAGTGAGACCAGATCAAGTTGCCATGGTATAACTGGGGAACTCTTAGTTCCCCAGTTATATTTCGCTTATGTCACTGTCACTTCGTAATTGTGACATTTAGAAAAATTATTTGTTCAATTGTTGTATTTACGGAAATGAAGAAGACCATGATTATTTTTCAACAAGTTGGCACATTACCTCTTTTCGTACAACCTGTGCGACAATTTTTAAATGAAAATTTTCCTGAAATCTGGATTGGAAGAAGGGGTCATATTGAGTGGCCACCCAGGTCAATTGACCTGAACGGACTTTTTTCTATGGGATCATCGGAAATTTAAGATACCAGGCCCCAATCACTGGATGCAAAAAAATTGCACAACCGTATAAATTAATGAATGTCTTCAAATTACACCCGAAATGTTGTATAATGCACGGGAACATTTTGAACACAACTTATTTTACTGCATGGAAGTAAATGGTGGTCATTTCCAGCATTTAATAAACTGATCACCTAAGTAAGTAGTCTTTTGGTTGGTTATTAAGTAAATTTTTTTTCCATATTGCGTCTTTCACTATTTTAGCTTTCATTTCGTTATCGATGAAAATTTTGACTCGAAATTTTAGGATTAGATAGTATTCGATGAGATCTTCAAAATGAGGGAGCTGTGTCCCCCCCATTAGGGTTTTAAAGTTACGGGGATGAAATAAGCAGGCAAATTGTTCCCCCTTGAATGAGAAATCGACGAGAGATTTTTTCACAGAAACGTAAAAAACGAAGTCTAATTTGTATCCGCAGTCCATCAAATCTCTAACAAATTTTAACAAGTCATTTCGTTATGGTTGAAAATAATAAAGCGAAATTATAGGGTCATAAAGGACTCGATGAGACCTTTAAATAGGGGTATGGCACGACTCCTCTCTCCTATTCAAATTTCGGGGGTTGTTCTCCGCCCAGCTAGGAGGTTAAAGCAACGGGCACGAAAAAAGTTGAAAAATCTTCCCCTCAAATCAAAAGTCGACGGGTTCGAGCCTTTTTCCAGATTTTAATTTTAAAGCCGGAAAATCGGGGTGTAAAATTTTCGTTGGCCCACCGTGCAATGGCTTTCAAAAATAATTACCTAAAACTTAGTTTGTGGATTTTTTGGAATTCCACTCTTAAGAGGTTTAAAGAGAGTAAAATGTATTTTGCCTTTTATACCACGTCTTTTCAGCAAAATGAGATTCTAGGGCAATTCTATTGCGAATATTTTTTGAGAATAATTGCCTAAAAGTATTTTCGGCACATTTCGAAATTCAATGATTAGGGTGGTGACATGTGACAATATTTCTTAAAATAAAGGAGATTTTTACGAGGACATTTTTGTCAAAAACTTTCAAACACAGTTATTTAAAAATTGCTTTCTAAATAGATTTTTGAAATCATTTCTTAAGGGGCTGAAATGTGTTTTAATTTTTTTTTATAATATCTCTTCAACTAAAAGGATTTCAAGGCGATTATTTCGTTAATGGCTTTGAAAAATAACAATCTAAAAATACATTTTCTAATTTTTAGAAATTTCACAATTAAGAAGGTAAAAATGGGCAAAATATGTAAAATATCATTTTTAAACAATTACAATTACTTTAAACTTTATTTAGAAGTATTAATAATTTAACCGTCAAAATCTCAACGTATCGCGGGTGAAACAGATTGTCGGTTTGTTTGTTAAAAAAAAGACTTCTATAAGAAAAATAAAGATGAAATGTTGAAACCGTAGACGCTCGTCAGCACATAATATTATGTTTTGCCCTCGATAAATAAAATGTAATGGCAAAGTCTATCCATTGTTCGTGGTAATGGTCTACGGACTCTTGTTTTCTGTGTGGCTAATTTTATATTGCCACATATATTCCAGGTTACTGAAAGAAATAAGCATTACTTTAATTAGTTTCAACTTTCACAAATCATGTTTAGTTAATAGTTGTTTTTATAGACGCTTTTTCATTTCCCCATTTTGATTTCTATCTTTCACGGCCTGAGCTAGTAATTTAATAAATACAATAATCGATGCTAAGTACGACCCTAATACTATCAACGAAATGCAGTGGCGGATTTCGCCAAATACTTTTAATTGATGTACAGAAAAAAGTGCAAATTTTATATTCGTTTTATCTTCGGTTTTCCAAGTATTCGGTGTTTACAAAAACCTTAATGTTCTTTTATTTTAGGACCTCTTGCTTAATTCTTTATCCAAATTGTATAGTACAGTGCCATGGGCAAGAATAAATGAAAGTGATCAACTTTATAGTATAAAACAAATAGACATTTTAGAAGCTATTTGTAAACTGGGATATCTGGATTGTGTTATGAATGCCATTAATCAATTTAAAAATTACAAAAATGCTGGGATCAGGTAATACTTTGGGTGTGGTTATATTGGCAACGCTTGAGCATTGCGCGAATCTATTAGTGATAGGCCAAAAACATTTTAACAAAATTAAGCGTGATTATTAACCTTTTAATTATATTAATAATGATAGAAGTTAAGGGAAAGTATCAGGTCCTAAGTGACAAACTGTAATGAAGCCCTGCTATGTGTAGAAATAAAAAATATGTTTAGTTAAAAAAACGCTCGTAATCTGAAAACCATTTATATGTTTCATATACAGTATGAACGTGAAGAAACAAAAAAAAATCAACTAGAAAAGCTTCACAAAAATGTGATAGATCGTTGAGAGTAGGTAAGCGCTATTTTTTATCTTTAGGCAAAATGATACATGAAAAAAATATTTCAAATTTATATGAAATATTTATATATATATATATATACCGGGTGACACCGAACATAGGGTACACGCAATAATTTCTTTACCTTTTCAGATATCGCTTTGAAACCCGAAGTAATCTGAACTTCAATATATTAAAGGGAACACTGTATATTATTAGTAAGTTATATTTTTCATCCAAAATAAAACCGGTTTTCTGAAAAACGTTATATTCACATAACATATAAAACAAAAGACAGTGTCAAACTTCTGAGGTGACCTGATTAAAATGACACTTTTTAGGTTAGAAAAAGCATGAAAGCATGTTATTATGTTTTTCCAAAATATTACGCCTTTTTGAAAAAAAAATTAAAATGACTACTTTTAATGTATATTTTCTGCTAAAATTAAACTGGACTTTGTATATTTTATTTATCCAGTCTAATTTCTCGTTAAATTACGTTTCCAATAATGTTAATGTCCAAGTTATCCTTTTGTCGTTAAATTACAACAATATTTCAATTTTTCCTCCGAGCTACATAATTTTTTATCAAAATTTGCCATTTTTATTACTTAAACTATGTTAGATTTATTTACTCATCATTTTGACAATAACCAAGTATTCTATTTAGTCTCAACATGTTTTATACCTACCCATACATGTAAAGGCAGTGTTAGCGATTCTAATACTCTAATCTCAATATTCCTCTTTATAGAAATAGGTAAACTGGCCATTTGATTTTTATAAAAACGTGACAGTTGTTAAATACAAGCATTTCAAAATAATTTTCGCTTACCTATATTAATTTTAAGTTTAATTGTTTCTAGATGGTTGCTTACGATCGTTCAACGTAAATGCAGCTTAGCATATATGGAAAAAAACAAAATAATATGCTTTCATGCTTTTTCTAACCTAACAAGATTTATTTTAATCAGGTCACCACTGTCTTTTGTTTTATATGTTATATACATATATATATATATATATATATATATATATATATATATATATATATATATATATATATATATATATATATATATATATATATATATATATATATATATATATATATATATATATATATATATATATATATATATATATATATATATATATATATATATATATATATATATATATATATATATATATATATATATATATATATATATATATATATATATATATATATATATATATATATATATATATATATATATATATATATATATATATATATATATATATATATATATATATATATATATATATATATATATATATATATATATATATATATATATATATATATATATATATATATATATATATATATATATATATATATATATATATATATATATATATATATATATATATATATATATATATATATATATATATATATATATATATATATATATATATATATATATATATATATATATATATATATATATATATATATATATATATATATATATATATATATATATATATATATATATATATATATATATATATATATATATATATATATATATATATATATATATATATATATATATATATATATATATATATATATATATATATATATATATATATATATATATATATATATATATATATATATATATATATATATATATATATATATATATATATATATATATATATATATATATATATATATATATATATATATATATATATATATATATATATATATATATATATATATATATATATATATATATATATATATATATATATATATATATATATATATATATATATATATATATATATATATATATATATATATATATATATATATATATATATATATATATATATATATATATATATATATATATATATATATATATATATATATATATATATATATATATATATATATATATATATATATATATATATATATATATATATATATATATATATATATATATATATATATATATATATATATATATATATATATATATATATATATATATATATATATATACAGGGTGATTCAGAAATAAGTACCGAAAATTTACAAGCATGTAAATCCTGACGAAATATGAAAAAAGTTTTATATAATTTTTCTCTAAGCCTCACCATTTAGAATATACAAGAAATTAAACGTGTGTGATAAAAAGAACTTTTTATTATATGATATCTGTTAGAATTTCTTCATACGAGCTATCATTTCTGAGTTTTATTCGAGTTAATGCGTCAAAACCCTTTATAGGCCAAGGAATAAAGCAGAAATTTATTGATTTTGTTACAAAAATACTCCTTGAAAACCAACTATGCCATCACTTAAAACACATTCTGCTGGTTCATGCTGTGTTTTCTACTCGTAACTATCATTTATTAATTTGTTATAAACAATTTAGTGTAAAAAATGGCTTTTTTTTTTTCGTTTTTTTGCTTATAAAATGAAAACAATTTAAGTAATTGTAATGCGATAAGAGGCGAATTGTACAGAATTAAAATACGAACAAAATGTGATATTAAACAAGTCGATCGGATGATTAGTTTCAAAGAAAACCCTGAAAATCGGGAAAATTCGCCATTTTTTTAAAAATTCATTAGTTTTTAAGTTATTGCAATTTAAATTTTTTACTGCGCTAACTTCTAGCATTCTTCTAGAATTTGAAATTTATAAGAAAATCTTGAAAACTTAGTTATGGTGCTTCCAAATGTATATTTTCGTTTTGCATTAAAATGTTGCAAAACCAGTAAAAAACGCTTATAAACATGACATCTTCACTCGTATCCAGTCATTTTGTCAAATCATGACTACCTTTGACTTGAGAAAAGAGTACATATTTTGACAAAGTGATTGGATAGTTTAGCAACATTTTAATGCAAAATGAGAATATACGCTTGGAAGTACGATAAGTGAGGTTTCGAAATTTTCTTGTAAAATTGAAATGGGCCAATCCGCTGGAAGTTCGCAGTCAAAAATACAAATTGCCATAACTTAAAAACTACTTAATTATCCGACGACGCTGGTCTTGTGCTTGTATAAAGTTCACGTCATTGACCACCATTTCCCGGATCTACGCTACAACTTAAAATTGGCCGATTTATGAATTTTTGATAAAATGGTGAATTTTCCGTTTTTACTGATTTTCTTCGAAACTAATCATCCTAGGCTTGTTTAATAGCTCATATTAATCGTATCTGAATTCTCTACAGGTCAGCTCTTTATGGCATTGTGATTGCTTAATCGTTTTCATTTTATAAGCAAAAAACAAACGCAATTTTTTGCACTAAATTATTTATAAAAATATAATAAATAATAGTTACGTGTAGAAAAACATCAGCATGAACCAGCAGAATGTGTTTTAAGTGATGGCACAGTTGTTTTTCAGGTAGTATTTGTGTCACAAAATCAAAAAATGTCTGCTCTATTGCTTGGGCTTTGACACATTAAGTCGAATAAAACGCCGAAATGATAGATCGTATGAAAAAATTCTAAGAGTTATAATTTTTAGTAAAGAAGCCAAGCTATACATATTCTTAATAAAAATAGGCAATATACCGAGTGGTAAAAAAATCTGATCATAAATGCAGGGCATATACCACTTTTCGACGCTTCTGAAGCGACCCATATAGCTGTCGTTTGTTGGGTTAATGGGACTTTATGTAGTGATAACATCTTCCAAAATTCAAATTGATATTACATAATAGAATGTCCCTTTTGTGACACATGTTTAAGCCCTGTATATTCTAAACGGTGAGGTTTAGAGAAAAATTATATAAAACTTTTTTTCATATATTGTCAAGGTTTACATGCCTGTAGAATTTCGGTACTTATTTCTGAATCACCCTGTATATATATATATATATATATATATATATATATATATATATATATATATATATATATATATATATATATATATATATATATATATATATATATATATATATATATATATATATATATATATATATATATATATATATATATATATATATATATATATATATATATATATATATATATATATATATATATATATATATATATATATATATATATATATATATATATATATATATATATATATATATATATATATATATATATATATATATATATATATATATATATATATATATATATATATATATATATATATATATATATATATATATATACTGATTCTTTATAATTTCACGGCTGTTTGAAAATGAAATGGACAACACGAAATAGCGGGGTTGCAGCCTAATAATCCTATTGATGTTACTGGGACATTAAAAATTATATATATATATATATATATATAAGGTGATTTTTGGCAATGGCTTGCAAAAGTAATTACCTAAAAATCAGTTTGTGGATTATTCAGAATTCCACCCTTAAGAGGTCTAAAAGAAGTAAAATTTGTTTTCCCTTTTATACAATATCCTTTCACCGAAATGAGATATATTTTAGAGATTCTGTTGTCAATGATTTTTGAAAATGATTATGTAAAGTATTTTAGGAATACTTCGAAATAACCCGTGGGGTGTTGACATGTGGCTTTAGTTACAATATCTGTTAAAATAAAAAAGATTTTTACGAAGACTTTTTTGTGAAACACTTTCAAAAACGATTATTTAAAAATTGATTTCTATATAGATTTTATGAAAATCAACTTTTAAGGAGGTGAAATAAATCTAACCTAAACTTTTTTAAATATCAACTGAAACCTTTTTTAAAATATCAATTCAAAGGATTTAAAGGCGATTATTTCGTCAATGGTTTTTAAAAAAAATGATCTAAGAATACATTTCTTAATAGTTGAAAATTTAACAGTTAAGAAGGTAAAAAATATTCAGTGGGAAAAGCCTGTCCATTGTTCTTTGGTGGTAATGATCTACGGACTCTTGTTTTTAGCGTGGCCAATTTTATATTGCTTCTTCCAGGTTATCGAAAGAAATAATTTATTAGTTTAGCATCAAATGGGTTGATTGGAACTGTAGCTTAGCATTACTTTAGTTGGTTTTTAGTTGGGCAAAGTACAACCCTAACACTATCAACGAATTGTAGTGGCCGATTTCGCCAAATACTTATTAATTGAGGTACAGAAACTAGTGCAAATTTTATATTCGCTTTTGCTTCGGTTTTTCGATGATAACTGCTACTCACAAGGAGAAAAGGAAGCAACGATAACCGTTTCTAATCTCAAGATGAGAGTTTAACATATTTATCCTAACGATTGGTTAAAACTAAAACTTTTTGACAAAATCGCAAAGAATAATCCTATTTTGATGGGATTTAGAAGCTGGGAAATCTATGAATTTGCAGCGCTAAGAAGTACAAAAAGAAATGTATGGAGTGTGAAAGCTATGTCTGAGAGAATATGCCATTGTATTTTTCCAGAAGGAGCGGAAAGATAATTTCAAAAAGATATTTGTTAGTTTATTAATTAATTTGGATATTACAGATATCAATTTGTATGTAAACTCTTAAGTTTACCCATACGAATGTATGAATTTGAATATTAAAAGCAGAGAGTATGCACAAATATATAGGATGTATACTGAATATCAAAAACTTATATGGGAAAAGCTAATAGCAAACCATTACTAGACTTTACCACGTTTTCTAGCAGATATATATATATATATATATATATATATATATATATATATATATATAATTGACTGCCCTTAACAAGATGAAGCTCTCAAGAGTAGTACAATTGATGTAAAATTAGAGTTTCAAAGTTCTGAAATTTTTTCACCTGATACTGGTACAGATTGCATCATCGCACATAATAGTATTTTGGAATTCCTACCATTATCAGGGAATAATGGAATAAAATAATGTATTCTCTGCATTTAAAAACTCCGTTAGATTATCATCCCACTCAAGTTTTAAAATCCATCTAGTTGAATAATAGTTTTTGCTACTACAGTGAGAGGACTAATTAAATTTAGTGGGTAGGTCAAATAATTATACGACAGTGGATAAGACAGTGCGCTTTGTAAGTGTTTCATCATAAAAAGTTCTTGGTAAAAATATTGAAGATAGATCACTAATAGGATTTCAAGAAATACAATATATTTGAATTTATAGGAAGGTTAACAACTTTACTTGAGGGAGTGACTGTTCCATTTAGCCTGTTATATGAATTTTATTACCTTTGGGAATGGGACCTAGTTTTTCAATCAAATTGCTGCTTACAAGGGAACTTGTACATGAATTAGTAGTGAATAATTTCACCACTGCTGTGGCTAATAAAACTTCGTGACTATTAGTGATAATACTTAAACCTGAATTTGATGTATAATCGAGGTGTGGATCATTTCAGATATACTTGATTGGGGCTAACTCCATGAACTAGTTGATTTTTATGAAGTGTTTGAGGAGACACGATGCCCTTGTCAATTTTGAGAACCATTAGATGGAGCAGAAAGTACAGTATTTATATTAAAGGAGTGTCTTCTAAGGAAGTTTTAAGGTTTTGTGATGTTCTGTGGAGAAGAAACACTATTATCAGAGTTAAGGGGATTACTGACATGTGGATTTGGTTAATCATACTGACTATGATATTAGAGGATTGACTACTGTTTGTCTTCAGCATAATAATTTTTGCCATTTTTATTAGCGAAATGATCATGAAACAATATATGGTGTCATTGCTTCCAAATAAAATATCCCTGAAAATTATAGTCTTTAATCTTTTGTTTTTTATCAAAATTGGATTTATCACTATGGAAGAGATTACTGATCTTTTGAACATTTATAAATTTTGTGACTTTGATCTTTGCAAAACAAACACTGAATGAAAACCTGATTTTTGAAAAAAAAGTTGTTTGATGAGTGAGATCGGTTTTGATGATTGTACTGAAAGATGCTATTAGGGTTCTTAGCCTATCGAGTATGTGGTAAATGAAGTAACTGTGCATTTCTGGGATTAACTTGGCAGTAACCATATTTGGAATCATCGATCTTTCCAAAGTTGAGCATCTGGAATCCAAAAATTTCAAAAATTGTGTTAATATAAAGCGGTCAGTTGTAAGTTTATAGTCAAATGTTGCTTCAGAATTCAACTTTTCAGGGAGTGTTCACTAAAATCAAGCTCCAAGAGTCTACATCATCCAGTACATTTTTAAGTCCTCACTTTATTGCTTAATTTTAGTTATAAACTTGTTAAGTTAGGAGCAGTGCATTTAAAAGTGACCGAATGTTCAATAAACTTTTTATGTGAGCATAAATAATGTTTTACTGATTAGCATATCTTTCTTTCAATGTATTTATTGCAACTTGAAAGATAAAGACAATAATTTTTATGTTCGAAATTAAAATTATATGTTCACTGGTCAAGTATAACCGTTGATACACAAGTTTTTCAATTCCGGATAAATGTCTCTTGTCTTTTTCAATTAAGGCCTCAAACAACTGATAACAGCTCTCTCATTCAACTAAAGATCCAGAAAATAGGGGAATATTTAATTGAGGTTTGTTAACTTCGGATGTGGTTGAAGGTTGCTGCATTACTATGAGAGTAGGTTGACTAATGTTTACCACCGGAGAAAAAAACTCATAACAACCTTACTTTTGTATCTGATTCAGCTGATAAAGACAAATATTTTTCTTCTACAGAGTCTCGATCAAACTCTACTTTATTTAGGTTTATCTTTTTTTTTGTTGCTAAACCCCACAATATGAGTGATATGTCTTTTTAGGACTTATTTGGTCGTATATGAACTTTCATTTGCATTATGAAACTATGTGTATATCTTATAGTAACATATAAAGTTTCAAGATATAAAATTACTGACCTTAAAGTGAGTGAGGCATTGTAAAATGGTTAATTATTATGGATATCTACAGAGAGAAAATCTACACTAAACTAAATCATCTACATTTAAGAATCATTTAGAGAGAATATCTTAGTATAATAGTTACATTTAACACATATCTTAGCACAACAAACTCAATAGTCAATGACTTCCCAGATAGCTATAACACCAGCGTATGTGCAGTGGCACTGAAACATGATTTTCTAATGGTATGAGGAGCAAATATAGTGAAATAGGCAGAAAGTTAAAAGAAGATGGGCTGAAGCCTTAAACCGGGAACAGGGCGACATCTTCTTCCTCGCCATCTTTAATAACGACTTGATTTTGCACGAACGTACTATTCACGGATGAATCCAGAATCTGCAGGCGATCATCGGATGGTCGTGGGAGGGTTTACAGAGCAAGCAATAAATATTTTGCCGACTGCTCTATATCGGAATCTGTTATATTTTGGGCGGAAATTTGTAGCGTAGTGCATAATGACTTGATATTTGTGGAAAATGGAGCAGTGAATGCAGTTAGATTTATTGAAGATATACCTAATGAAGCTATCATTTCATTTGCTTCTTTAATTAGGGAATGCTATATTCTATGACAATGAAAGGCGCCACGTTGCGTTGGGAGTTTGTAGACTACAATGGCCAGCCTATAGGCCTGATTTAAACCCCATAGAAAATTCGAGAAAGATTCGTTCATTGTTGTCGTGATCGATCAAGAACGTTGCCAAAACTCACGATTGCAATAAATAAATAATATCAAGCTCTTAGTGCTTTATTAAAATATTGCTTATACGTTGGATGACTAGCTCGTAAAACACAGAAGATAAAGTAATTATCTAAAAAACAAAACATTTGTCATACATCTAACTTTCTCGTAAAGTGATTTCGAACACAATCCAATTACTAGTTGTTTTTTCAGAGTGTTTTAAACTTACGACTTAAAACAATGTTTTGCCAAAATGATAAAAAAATGATGAAAATTAAAAGAGCTATGAACCATCAAACTTTCGGGCCGGTTTTTTAAATCGGTGAGTGTACTTAAAGTTGAAGGTACATGTCAAAATATAATGAAAACCCAGTATATAATAAATAATAGTGATATTTTTTTCTTTATAAATATCGTTGACTTTGATTTACTTAATGCACTGTCTTTATTTCTGCTCCTTTTTCAGAGTTAACTATCGACACTTTCGCATCAATGCTCTTCTCTTTATACATATAACACACTTCACAACTCAGTGTCTAAGTGGTGCCAATATGAACACACAATTTTTATTATTTTTCGTTCTATATTTAATTTTTAAAAGAGTTACATCATGGAGATATTTAATCTTTAAATTTTAGACCCCATAAAAATTTGAGAAGTATCGTATATTGTACAGGTTTAATGTATGGAACCGATGCCACAAACTGGGATTTTCTGTGGAAGATCTATAAAAATTCGGATTTTGCAGGAGAGAAAGTGAAAATTCTATCGGCGCTTGGATGTACTGAAAATGAAGCATTAATACAAAAGTAAGTTTTCACAATGAAGGCATGAAGACATATGAGAAATTTATACTTGTGTGGACAAACTAGTCCACACAAAACAGATAAATGGGTGCAGTTTGTTTAGTAATATAAAAACCTCTAAAATATTTATCTATCTGTACGGGCTTTTGAAGTAATTTATAATAATAAAAGAACATGCTTTTTTAAAAATCCTTTAAATTTTTTTACTTTTGAAGAGGTTTAGAATCTGTAAACACATTCTTGTAACAACTTCTTAAATGTAAATAAAATGTTTTTTTTTTAAGTTGGATATGACGGTTTGAGTAACTACAGGCATGTTAAACTTCACTTTTTTACGACCAAAATATTGGAATTTTACTACTTTTTAAAGTGCTTAATTTTTAACCATACGTAACAGGCATAAGACATTTCCTGGATAAGAAATTACCTGAAAATGTGCTAGAAATATTATCGAATTAGAAAATTTCAACATAATATTATATTATAATAGTTATTTATTGCATACGATAAAAATTGACTAAGAAAATAATAGTACAACCCAACAATTTCCATAAAAAATAAAATATGTGTTTCTTCAATTACCAAATAAAATATATTTGGTACAAATTATAGAACCACAATTTCAAGAGAATTATCATAAAGCAGATTTTAATAAATAAACGAACAAGTATTGCATAAAAATGCATTAAGTATTTAAGTTTTATTTTTATTACCAGAGAGAAAATATTAACCTAAAGTATAACAATAATAATAATAATAATAATATAGATAGGTACAAAACCCACTGATCTCAACCATCATCAAAAACTAGATGAGTATCAAGATACACTAAAGCAAAAACTAGCAGCAAAAGTGAAACGTCTGCTGAGACACAACAAATGCTCAAAGAGAAAACGACAGAACTGGCTTTTCAACACAAATCAAAGACAGTTCTATCGGGTTATCAATAACACCGAAGATCAAACCAATACTGAGAAGATGCTGCCGAGCAACAAGCATTTGACCGAGTATTGATCGAAAATCTGGGAAAAACCAAAAGAGCATAACCGAAATGCTACATGGATACAATCTCAACGTGATCAGATTAAAACCCCACAAATGGAATTTGACTCTACCACCAAGGAGGAAGTTAGCAATTTTATTAAGGAAATGAGCAACTGGAAGACGCCAGGAGTTGATCATTTTCACAATTTCTGGAATAGTGCTAGGCACTACAATTATACTACCCAAAAGCAATGAGACAGAAGACCCGTCCCAGTACAGGCCCATCACCTGTTTGCCCACCATGTGCAAAATCCTAACAGGATGTCTTTCAAATCTATTATCATATAATATATAAGGGATGCATTCGAGACCATCAAGTATGCAAAGAACAAATTATCATCGACTCCGTAGTACAGGCACAAAAAAAACAACGCAACAGACACACTGCTTTTATATACTATAAAAACGGGTTTAACAGTGTAGCACATTCCTGGCTCATAGACGTGCTAGGAATATGCAAAATTAACCCTATGGTCATCAATTTCCTGGCAACTATCAAGCACCAGTGGAGAACGAACTTGAAAATCTATAATGACGATCAATCTCTCATCAATAGGGGAATTTACCAAGAAGACTCGTTAAGTCCAATATGATTCTGCTTAGCGATGAACCCCCTTTCCACGTTGCTCAACAATACAGGACATGGCTTCAACATCGAAGCCAATAGAGACGATTGGATGGTGGAAACCATAACCAACTAAAAAAGCTTATTAACGTAACATACATCTTCGCGAAAGACATCTATATGGAATTTGGAATGGAAAAATGTAAAGCCATAAACATCGAAAAAGGCAAAGTCATTAATGGTGATGTAGCCCTACTCAATGGATAAATATATCAAGCGATGAACCAAGGAGAAACCTACAAATACCTAGGATTCCAACAAGCTAAACTGATCCAGAATAAGCAAGCAAAGAACAAGATGAAAGATCAGTCTTAGTCTCTCAGCTCTTCTGAAAACAGAACCGCAACAGAACAAAAACCGCAAATCTCATTACAGTAATTAACACTTATGCCGTGCCCGTGCTAACCTACAGTTTCAGAATCTTGAAATTGACTAACACGGAGCTAGAGGGACTACAACGAACTACTCCCCTAATGATGACCAAGTACAAGTCACACCATTCAAGCTGTAAAAATGGAGAGATTTCATCAATAAGGCACAAACATCAGGTCTCCACCGCATAGTGATCTTAAGTCACAACTCGTACTCTCCATTGAAGTGACAACATCATTCTAAAGTCAATTTCAGACCCCGACAAACAAGAACTGTAGGCTCAAATGGTACTGCACGGCCGACATGAATTGAACAAGCCACACATAGATAAGGAAGCATCCAACAGGTTGCTGAAGGATGGACATGTATTCCCAGAGACAGAAGGATTTGTAATTGCAATACAGGACCAAGTTATTAACACACGAAATTACACTAAATTCATCATCAAAGACTGGTTCGTCGAATCCGATAAATGTAGCGAGAGATCAGAGACTATACAGCATATAACATCTGGCTGCACTTACCTAGCAAACACGGACTACCTCCAGAGAACTAACCAGGTGTGTAACATCATACACCAGAAGCTTGCCAGTAAATACGGGCTCCTTAACACCTTTGTGCTCTATTATAAATATATACCAACCAAGTTTAGTGCTTGAAAATAATGCCTTCAAACTGTACTACTACTGGGCAATTATCACCGACAGACGGGTGACGAATAATCTATCTGATGCGGTGTTGTTAAATAAGGAAACAAAGACAGCTTATTTGGTAGATGTTGCTGTACCCAACAATAACAACGTGTTGGATAACTATCAAGAGAAAAAGGCCAAATACGCGGAGCTGGCCATCGAGATACAGCAGATGTGGCGACTGACTAAGGTTCACGTGATACCGATCACCGTATCATCAACTGGATTAGTTCCAAAAACACTTGAATAAAAGCAGAAAATCAGAGGACTGCACATCTTCATCGACATCCAGAAGGCAATCCTGGTCAATACTTGTCACATAGTGAGAAAATTCTTACAGGACAACACAGAACTAATAGAAACCAGCCCACTCCTTTTGATGCATGCATCCGGGATGGGCTTAGAATCCAACATTTGTTGAGACATTGATTGTCAATTTTGATAATAATAATAATATTTATAATAATAATAATAAATGTCACCATAAATAGTGACACATCAATAGCCGAGGCACTAGGACAACAACCTGAAAATAATAGTGAGGATCAATAACAAGAAGATAGCCAGAATAATGAAAGTGATCAATATTATCAAAGCTTATCAAGGTATCACCCACACGAAAAAAGCAATATTGGAATATTGTGTCACAAATCTATTAAGTAGACCACCTTTGCCTAGGCTCTATGCTTCCAAAAAATTTGTAATACTACTTAATCTCATAAATATTACCTCAAAAAAAATTATATATATATATACATATATATATATATATATATATATATATATATATATATATATATATATATATATATATATATATATATATATATATTATATGGACAACACGAAATAGCGGGGTTGCAGCCTAATAATCCTATTGATGTTACTGGGACATTAAATAGATGACTCTATTTACTTTGTGAAAGCTTTCGGATTTATTTTAATCCTTCCTCAGTCACACTACAAAATGGTTTGTTAATATAAAGTAAATTATTAAAATATTTTAGACTTACTGTAAGTGAGGTTACAAATATAAACAGCTATCCAATAGGAAATTCATTTCTGTGAATGAAAGGAACACCTCTTTATATAAGTATTTAACACAAAACAAACAGACTGGAAAAAACAATAACAAAAAATTTTTTTTTTTTTTTTGATTACACACGAAACCGTTGAAAGGTAGGTTTCCAATGTATTCGACCGGAGTCGAGGCTTAACTAGAATATTAAGAATAAAATATGTGCACCTATTTGTTTCTTTTTTAGATAGCAAAAAAAAAAAAAAAATAATCCTTCTTTTGTGTTTTGAAGGCCAGGACGATTATTTGGTTTTAAGGTTTAATAAATTGCTATATATTATATTGAGATTCTGTATATCCGATTTTTTATTCATCGGGTTTTCCTGATTATTTATGTGCACCATTTCGAGAAAATTTCTTTTAAAATAATTAATTTCACATTCGAGAATCTCCGCCTCTGCGAAATTTGCTGAATGACCTGTGTCTCTTACGTGTTGGGAAAGGGCACATGCTTCGGGTTTTATTCTTATATCACTTTTATGAGATATTATTCTATCTTTTAGAGGCCTTGAGGTTTGCCCTATGTATTTTTTATTGCAATGTAAACAATCTATTTTATATACTACATTTGATTTGTTATGCCTTTTTGTTTTATCTTTAAGAGAACTAAAAAGTTTGCTCGTAGGTTTAACGGCTTTATTGGCTATAACAATATTTTCTTTTTTGAATATGTTCGCTAATTTAGGGGTTAATTCCTGAACGTATGGAAAGGAAACATACTTTTTTATTATTGGAGGGCTAGTAGAAACAGTTGGTGAATTGTTTGGTACTATAGTGTCAGTTGAATAGATTAATTTCTTTAGCAGGCTTTGAGGGTAAGAGTTGTCCAATAGTAGGTTATTTAGACGTTTTAGATTTTGATCCTTTAATGACTGATGACAGATTGACAAAATTCTATTTTTTAGGCCAAGTATGAGGTTTATTTTCATTTTTTCGGAATGGTATGAGAAATAATTTAAATATCTACCTGAGCTGCTTGGTTTTATGTACCAGTCCAATATAATTTTATTACTGTTGGTTCTAATAAGTCTTGTATCTAAAAATGGCACACTTCTCTCAGATTCCATTTCAATTGTGAATTTAATGTACTGATTATAATTATTGAAAATATTGAGTAGCTCTGTTTCGCTTCCAATCGGAATGGCGCAAATTAAATCATCAACATATTTTTTTAAAAAGGGTATTTCAAAGTTCAGCTTTGGGATGCAATCGTATAATAAATCATCCATTACGTATTGCGCTAAAATGGGAGACATTTTTGAGCCCATAGGGGTTCCGAAAACTTGTTTGTAAAATTGATTGTCAAAAGAGAAACAGGTATTGTTAAAAACAAATTCTATTATTTCTAAGAAGTTTGATTGATTTAAAGAACAGTGATTTTTGATTTTGGACCAATTTTTTTTAATACTAACTTTGACTAATTCTAATGGGATATTGGAAAATAAAGACGTAACATCTAAGCTTATAATGTGGTAATTTTCCGGTAGCTGAAACTCGTTAATAAAATTTGCAAAATTAAAAGAGTCTGCTATGTAGTATTCGTTATTATAATCGTATGCAGTGTTTAAAACCTCTGTAATAAAACCAGCTAGTTGAGCAGTTGGGGAATCTATGGAGGATATTATTGGTCTAAGAGAAATTGTGGGTTTATGTGTTTTTGGCAAACCGTAAAACTTGGGGCAAATAGAGTTATAAATCATCAATTTTTTCGCAGTAGCGTCCGATAGTTGTTTTGATTTTTTCAATTTTGAAATTATTTGGTTGGCTTTTTGTTGAATTGTAGATGTAGGATCGCGTGGAATTTTTTTGTAATAAACTTCGTCACTAAGTAAGGACATAGCCAGTTGTAAATATTGTTCTTTGTAAATTGCGACCGTGACGTTGCCTTTGTCAGATCTCGTAATGTAGATATCTGGGTGTTGTTTTAAAAAAATCTTGGTTTTATTATACCATTTAGTTGTCTCTGAGAAAGTAACCTCTTCTGTATGAAAATAATTGGTGATGACATTGGCCGCCTGTGCACTGTAAATATTTTTTTCACGCATATTGTCTACGTGTGATATTGTTAATTCAACGTCTGCTAAAATATGTGGGACTGAGACGTCCTTTTTGGAAACGGGGAGACAAAACTTGGGCCCTAATGCTCTCTAATGACTCTATTTGCCCCAAGTTTTACGGTTTGCCAAAAACACATAAACCCACAATTTCTCTTAGACCAATAATATCCTCCATAGATTCCCCAACTGCTCAACTAGCTGGTTTTATTACAGAGGTTTTAAACACTGCATACGATTATAATAACGAATACTACATAGCAGACTCTTTTAATTTTGCAAATTTTATTAACGAGTTTCAGCTACCGGAAAATTACCACATTATAAGCTTAGATGTTACGTCTTTATTTTCCAATATCCCATTAGAATTAGTCAAAGTTAGTATTAAAAAAAATTGGTCCAAAATCAAAAATCACTGTTCTTTAAATCAATCAAACTTCTTAGAAATAATAGAATTTGTTTTTAACAATACCTGTTTCTCTTTTGACAATCAATTTTACAAACAAGTTTTCGGAACCCCTATGGGCTCAAAAATGTCTCCCATTTTAGCGCAATACGTAATGGATGATTTATTATACGATTGCATCCCAAAGCTGAACTTTGAAATACCCTTTTTAAAAAAATATGTTGATGATTTAATTTGCGCCATTCCGATTGGAAGCGAAACAGAGCTACTCAATATTTTCAATAATTATAATCAGTACATTAAATTCACAATTGAAATGGAATCTGAGAGAAGTGTGCCATTTTTAGATACAAGACTTATTAGAACCAACAGTAATAAAATTATATTGGACTGGTACATAAAACCAAGCAGCTCAGGTAGATATTTAAATTATTTCTCATACCATTCCGAAAAAATGAAAATAAACCTCATACTTGGCCTAAAAAATAGAATTTTGTCAATCTGTCATCAGTCATTAAAGGATCAAAATCTAAAACGTCTAAATAACCTACTATTGGACAACTCTTACCCTCAAAGCCTGCTAAAGAAATTAATCTATTCAACTGACACTATAGTACCAAACAATTCACCAACTGTTTCTACTAGCCCTCCAATAATAAAAAAGTATGTTTCCTTTCCATACGTTCAGGAATTAACCCCTAAATTAGCGAACATATTCAAAAAAGAAAATATTGTTATAGCCAATAAAGCCGTTAAACCTACGAGCAAACTTTTTAGTTCTCTTAAAGATAAAACAAAAAGGCATAACAAATCAAATGTAGTATATAAAATAGATTGTTTACATTGCAATAAAAAATACATAGGGCAAACCTCAAGGCCTCTAAAAGATAGAATAATATCTCATAAAAGTGATATAAGAATAAAACCCGAAGCATGTGCCCTTTCCCAACACGTAAGAGACACAGGTCATTCAGCAAATTTCGCAGAGGCGGAGATTCTCGAATGTGAAATTAATTATTTTAAAAGAAATTTTCTCGAAATGGTGCACATAAATAATCAGGAAAACCCGATGAATAAAAAATCGGATATACAGAATCTCAATATAATATATAGCAATTTATTAAACCTTAAAACCAAATAATCGTCCTGGCCTTCAAAACACAAAAGAAGGATTATTTTTTTTTTTTTTTTGCTATCTAAAAAAGAAACAAATAGGTGCACATATTTTATTCTTAATATTCTAGTTAAGCCTCGACTCCGGTCGAATACATTGGAAACCTACCTTTCAACGGTTTCGTGTGTAATCAAAAAAAAAAAAAATTTTTTGTTATTGTTTTTTCCAGTCTGTTTGTTTTGTGTTAAATACTTATATAAAGAGGTGTTCCTTTCATTCACAGAAATGAATTTCCTATTGGATAGCTGTTTATATTTGTAACCTCACTTACAGTAAGTCTAAAATATTTTAATAATTTACTTTATATTAACAAACCATTTTGTAGTGTGACTGAGGAAGGATTAAAATAAATCCGAAAGCTTTCACAAAGTAAATAGAGTCATCTATTTAATGTCCCAGTAACATCAATAGGATTATTAGGCTGCAACCCCGCTATTTCGTGTTGTCCATTTCATTTTCAAACAGCCGTGAAATTATAAAGAATCTATATAATTATATATATATATATATATATATATATATATATATATATATATATATATATATATATATATATATATATATATATATATATATATATATATATATATATATATATATATATATATATATATATATATATATATATATATATATATATGTACCGGGTGACACAGAACATAGGGTACACGCTCTAATTTTTTTACCTTTCCAGATATGGCTTTGAAACTTAGGTACGTTTAGTAACTTATTAAGATTCATATTTTGATAGATAATTGCATTATACATCACTCCGGTTTAATCGTGTGTAAAATTCCCTTTTCAGTGATGTATCACAAATTATATTTTTCTTCCAAAATGGCGGCACTAAAACCGGTTTTCTAAAAAACGCTGTATTCACTATATAACATATAAAAGAAAAGACATTGTTAAACTTCTGAGTTGATCTGATTAAAATAAAACTTTTTAGGTAAGAAAAAGCATAAAAGCATATTATTGTGTTTTTTCAAAATATTACGCCTTTTAGAAAAAAAAATTAAATGTTTAATTTAGTGTAAATTTTCTGCTTAAATTTAAATTGGACCTTGTATATTTTATTTATCCGTTTAATTTCACGTTAAATTAGGTTTCCAATAATGTGCGACAAGTTAATCCTTTTGTCGTTAAATTACAACAATATTTCAATTTTTTCTCCAAAACATAATTTTTTATCGGGGAAACTACTAAATCAAAGATTACCATTTTTATTAGTTAAACTATGTTAGATTTATTTACCCATCATTTTTAGTAGACAATAACTAAGTCTTCTATTTAGTCTCAACATGTGTTACATTTGTTTATAACATTTAAACTTAAATGACCAGGCCTAGGTTGTCCATTTTATACCTATACCTCTATAAGCAGTGTTAGCGATTCTAATACTCCTAATTCTAATAGTCCAGTTTATAGAAATTGGTAAACTGGTTATTTTGTTTTTATAAAAACGTGACAGTTGATTAATATAAGCATTTTAAACTAATTTTTGCTTATATTAATTTTAAATCTAATTGTTTCTAGATGTTTGCGTACGATCGTTTAGCGTAAATGCAGCTTAAATCGCATACATTGACAAAAAGTAGAAGGCTATGAAAAACAAAATTGCATAATATGATCATCATTATCTGGTTATTGGCAGTTGTAGTATGCAATTTAAGCTGCATTTACGTTGAACGATTGTAAGCAACTATCTAGAAACAATTAAACTCAAAATTAATATAAGCGAAAATTATCTTAAAATGCTTAAATTAATCAACTGTCGGGTTTTTATAAAAATAAAATGGTCAGTTTACCTATTTCTATAAACTGGAATATTGAGATTAGATTATTAGAATCACTAGCACTGCTTATACAGGTATGGGTATAAAATGGGCAACCTAGGCCTGGTAATTTAAGTTTAAATGTTATAAACATATCTGACACATGTTGAGACTAAATAGAATACTTAGTTATTGTCTACTAAAAGTGATGGGTAAATACATCTAACATAGTTTAACTAATAAAAATGATAAATTTTGATTTAGTAGTTTCCCCGATAAAAATTAACGAAGCACCAACCAAATTTGAGCAAATCGGAGATACTTTAAGGGCTAACTTCATGGACCTGCCAAAGATTCACTTTCAGTCACTGAATAGTTTTTCTTAGCTCTTGATAATGCACGAATGGCCTAAGCAAGTACCTTCTCCTCACCATCTATAAACTGAGTCAGCATTTCCAACATCTGAGGCATCAGATTGAAGAAAAAACTTTTGACTAAAATCAGGCTGAGCTGACACAGGTGCACTAACCAATCTTTGCTTAGTAGACAATTCGAATTAATTGGTTCTTTTTTCCTTTTACCTTTAAGAAGAGCAATTATAGGGCTGACAAGGGAAGAAAAATCTTTGATAAGATACCAAGAACTCATTCCTATGAACCATTTTACTTCTGTAGAGGTAGTTTGACATCGACTCAACTTTGGACGTATCAGTAGCAAGATAATTATTGTCAATAACATAACGAAAGCATTTTAAGTTGTGTTAAAAAAATTTTTGACAATTTGACAATATGATGCTCAAAAGTAGGGGAACATAGTAAAATATCGTCCCAATAGAAAAAGATGTATGGTTTATAGAGATTATGGCCTGACATAAGCACAGGGCTTGTCTGTTGTCCTGGTCGTCGGGTTTCGCATAGACCTAAAATGTTTGAATTTATATAAGATGTTTCTTTTTTGAGTTCCTCTATTCGGCCATTGGATTGCATTGTTCTTATGTTCTATGTCACTATCAGTAATATGGTGTTGTTGATGGTTGGAAGTTCCTGCGATTTTTACCTCCCCCAGAATCCCTGGGGTACAGTTGAAGGAGTTTTATTTTCTACCTATCTCGGGTAGACTTCTGTTTCAAAAATCGCCTTTTTGAGGGTTTAATAGTCATAATCTTTCAAGGCGTATTGAAAGATATCGGTGTCAGCCACCCCTAACCTGGGAAATAGATGCTTTTCGAAGACAGACGCTGCCGTGCTAGTTTTTGGTCGGTCACGGGTGTTTTGATTTCCCCGCCCCCACCCATATATGAAAAGCATTTCCCTATTCGCCACCTCGGGAGGCGCCCAACATGGGACTAACAACTCACATGAGTACATTCACCAATAATACTCAAATAAAAATATTGCTTGGTTATTCCATAATAACGTGTATTATTTTGTTTTTATTTTAATATTATTTATTTTATATTGACTTTATTTTTATAATCTATAAACAAAAAATAATTTGCTCGTTAATTATTTTCCTCTATAAAAAGAAGGTTTTATTCCAGAAAATGGCATTTTATCGCCTTTTATACATTTTATATGGCAGTGTTTTACCACCAGTGTGGGTCATAATTTTCGCATATACGAAACTTTTTTTTATTAATTTTTCAGAAAATGTTATTGTTAATAAAAGTGCATGCATAAAGGAACAATAGTAGAACTTTAGGTCAGATTTACGGGGTGTTGAAAAAAAAAACAATAATCAGACATGACGCACCTATGAAGCAATATAATATAATGCAAGTTTGGCTATGTTCTAGTTTAATACACTAATATTCATAGTTTGTCTGTAAATAATTTAAAATGTTTTATTAGGATAGTTTCTAAAGATTCAATATTTCACACAAGGAGCTCTATTGTTTGCAATGCCCTGTACCTTAAATCCTTAAGATGTTTTCAATTATTTTATTCTGATATAGGATTTTAATGAAGGATTTTATAAAAACTATTGATAGTGTTCTGAAAATTATATTAGACTAAAATTGGTAAAAACGTCTCAATGGTTTAAGATACAGGGTATTACAACAGTGGAGCGTACCTACGAAATTTAATTCTCTATGAATTATTCTAATAAAACATTTAAAATTATTTTAGAGCCTAACGATGAATATTCGATTATTAGAAGAATTTGCAATAGTCGAGTTATGGTGTACAAACTTCAATTCTCTATGAATTATTCTAATAAAACATTTAAAATTATTTTAGAACCTAACGATGAATATTCGATTATTAGAACAATTTTAAAAGCAAAACCTTCATTAAATTGCTTAATACGTGCACTATGGTGGAAAATACGGTTATTACTAATTGTTGGAATTTTCGTTTCAAAATTTCCAAATGGTTTTGTCCTCTTAAGGTATATGCATAAATAAACGGCCTAATATGAAAGTAAAGAAATACATTAGAATTAAATTACCACACGGTTCCTGATTTTCTGATGTAGAGCTTATTTTTCTAATAGAATATTTAAAATGATACGTCACGTAAGTAGTTGAATCATTGCTGAGATTGCTTGTTAAAATGGCAAAAATGCGATGGTATTTTTTTGGAATTAAAAAATAACGTACATTTTACATGTTTATTTACATCTTAATAACCCTCTTGTTCAACAAGACACAACATCCTGTTTATTCTTAACACTTTATTAGTACATGGGTTTTGTGTTGAGATCGTGCTTGGGGTTTCCTAAAAATCTCTATTAATTTATGTTCCTATATCGCAAAAGTAAACCGCATCTTCTATCTAATAATTATTAAGAAAGAGCGAACTTTCAACTACTTATTCTAATTACCAAGAAAAAAGGCTTTCAAGTTTTGAGAACTTTTTTTCGTTATACACTAATATTGTTTATTACGTTTTAGAACATTAGCTTTGACGATTGATGAAAGTTCCGGAATAAAATCACAAGATGCACACTTGGTCTTTACATCAGTGTATAGTAACAGTAAAAATGGCGTTTATAATGCTCTAAAGTTTTTGATAGATAATCACGAAATTATTTCTAAGAGGTAAGAAAATTTACATTTAATCAATAAATAATATGGAGCACACAATGACGTGAGTAGGGTATAAGAAGAACGAATATAAAAAAAAACGATGAATGCTTTTTTAAAACTGACTTAAAGTAAGAATGTATGTCACATCTGAGGGATAAGTGAATGAGTCCAATATTACTTTGCCATCTTCCTTTAACTAAGAAAATAATAGATAAGTATTTAATAAAAAACTCATTACATACTTTATACATATTTCCCAAGACACAGATTAAATATAACCGCGATTTATAAATTTTTGGGGCTCCATTATTTGTTACTTAAATTTTAAATAAACGAAGTTAAAACATTGTTACTGTCAAAAATATCTATAATAAAATATAAATCTACCAGACAAAAATTCTTTATAAATCACCGATCTCTAGAGAATTCGGATCAATTATGTCTGGTTGGTTATTAACTATAATATATATTAACATGGGATTAAATTAAAGACCTGAAGAGATGCAAAAAAATTAGATATGTACAACTGATATGTTAAGAAAGATTTCCAAAAAATATTATAACTTACCTCAAATTCAAATAAAAATTACGAATTAGCTAAATATTTTTTTTGCAGAACATAATATTTATAAAAAAATGTTGATAAAGGAGATAGAGCTAGAAATAATAGGAATAATTTTGGTATTTCAACACCTGCAAAATGAGCAAAACCTGGCAGCTATTATTTCTTATTCCTTGATATCAAAATTTCTGCAAATGCTCCGTTCTGCTTTTAACTACTGGTGATGAAATCGTTTCTCCATCTACAGCAAAACCTTTCGTAAACTTGAACTCGATTCAACAATTATCTACTCGTAACATTTCTTTAAATTTTCTCTTTTTGTAATACCTATCAAATAAGATGTTCGAAATTTTTTTCAGATTTAAGCTGCATACATATTCTAACCTTTTAAAATATGTTAAAACACATAAGCAGACCTAGCCCCCCTAGTTTACCGTTTACTCCGTTACCAAAGTTATATTTTAATATTTAAAATTTATAACAATAATTGCCTTATTTCAAGCAGAAATATAGTTCTTCTTTATACACCAACAGTGACACTACTTTAGTAAAGCAAATCTCTAATCAAAGTCTATTTTGAATTAGTTAACAGCGATTCTCAAGATTACCTTGGTGGGTAACAATTTGTTTCTGCAGCTGCTTTAATTGAAACAATATTTTCATTCGAGAACATTGCAACGTCAATATAATAAACATATATATATATATATATATATATATATATATATATATATATATATATATATATATATATATATATATATATATATATATATATATATATATATATATATATATATAAAAACAATGTAAAAAATCTTTGTCGGTCAAAATTGTTGGGTACTGGTTTGTATCTTGTTAAAAATATTTATTTCCTTGACGTTTCGCTCATCATGGAAAGCTTTTTCAAAAGAACATTGCATTTTGTCTGGTAAATTAGATTTGAGATCAATTAAAATCTGGGAATTTAGGAACTCTGTTTGTACATAAGGGGCTGTAGAAACATCTTTTAGTTTTTTTTACACAATCATGCATAAGGTGTTCGGATGTCTAGTACGAATGTCATCTTAAGCCCGTTACCCATTATTCGGTTCGATTCGTCCATTCGTATAAATAAACGAATGGGCGAATAAACGAATGGGCGAATAAACGAATGGATGAATATTTCATCCTCACCACGCCCAAAACGCGCAACGAATCGAACGGATGAACGGGACCCTCCACTCTATGTGGAGAAATGAACGAATCAACGAATAGTGAGGAGCGGACTTTGATTGTTTGATAGGAATTTTTTACCCTTGCTGTTATATTTTGATACCTTTTCTTATACAATGCATATTTTCTTCTAAAAATGTCTATACAGTTATAATAAGGACTGTCATGAATGATAAAGTAGAGAATGTAATGTCAAGATATTAAGTTTTATAAATAGTGGTTTAGAGTGAGTTGGATTCAATAAATGCACCTTTTCAGACGCCAACAGATTTTCTCTGTAAAATGAAAACTCTCCCAGCGTTAATCGAATTGCCCCACAATCCAATTCGATAAGTCATATGATATTAAAGAAAGGAGTAGTAAACAAAAATGGTACAGTTGATAATATATTATCCAAATTGTAAATGAAATTCGTTGATTTTAATAAGCCTTTTATAATAATACCCAATAGCTTTACTCCCTTGCCTTCGGATATTTTTAGATTGTTTGTCATCAGCTTAGGCCAAGACTGTCTTGTCAAACCGTCTCTCTATCTTCCCATTAACCACCAAGGCGTTGTCTACAAGTATTATTAAATCTTTATGATTTTTTAAAATACTTACGTCGTTCGCATATACTACACATATATACATAGATTTTCCACAAAACTCATAGTCTTCCATTTTATCCAGAAGCTTTTGGTGGTCAGTAAACTCGAAGGCCTTGCTGAAGTCGCACAACGCTACTTCTTGCTTCCCTCAAACCCTCTGCTGTGTGACCAGCTAGGATTGAGATTGTGGACAAGTGTTGGTTACTCATTTATGTGAAGCATTGATGATTACAGTAACATAATTAATTACTAAAAATCAAAAAACCCCATTGCTTAGAACCTATTAAGGAAAATCAAATGAGTAGTAAACTAAAAAGTACAAAAAATATCGCATATTTATAATTCTAAGTTAGAACCTTATTTAAAGTTCTGAAAGTTTGTACTAGCAAGATATTTATACAAAAGCAGACCAGTCTTATTTCAGTTTCGATCACTGTAAACAAGGACCCTCTAATCCTAATCTATCTTCTGACAAGTTTCGTATCTTATTTCTATCAAAAATTATTTTGCTATAAGTCAGAACTTAAACTATTTAATTTAATTTCATTCGGTTTAATTTTTGGCAATTTGTGTTGCTGATTGCCTTTGTTTAAGTGTAGATGACACTTAATTACTTGTGCTTCTATAGGGCATCCAAACAAGAAAGATCGCCGGCCGTATCTCGGTAAATCCCAATCAAAATTTTTTAGGATAAAACTATTTATAATAAAAGTGCCCAAGATCAGTCGTTGAAAATTATCTGCAAGCTTCTAGGTCGAACGCTAGAGAACGTAACCCCAATGGTCAATTATAAAAGGCGAATTTTTTCAGAAATATGTCAAATTATCATGTGGGTGTTACAAATTTCGATAAATTACAGTTTCCAATAAATTATGAATACGTTTGTTTCTCTAAGACGTCAAATAAAGGGTAAGGAAAACTCGAATTTTCATGTGCATAAAAGTCCGTAACTCCGTTTCAGCTTAAAGTATTGTGACAAAATTGCTCTTGGAGCAGGAAAAAATCAACGAAAATCTCAGTTAGTTATCTTTTTCTTTGAACGGAGATATGAACAATGAGCATGAGGGTAACTGACGGTAATTTGGACAAAACATGTAGCAGCGGTATATTTTAATATTCTATATCTTTAAAACAATAGTGTTATTATCTTTAGCACGATTAGGTAGGGTTTGCATTTAGATTACAGAAGTATGTCAAAATAGGTATTTTATTATAGGTTTTGATATGATTGAGGTTTTAGTATACAATAATTCTACTAACCACTTTAATTTTGGGCTGCTTGTATTGTATGTATTGAAACCGACTTAAAACCGAAGTAAAAAATAGTATTTTTTCTATTTTTGAAATTTGACTTTAAGAAGTCCCCGTCAAACAAATAAAAACTGTAAATATACTCTGTCAGGTACTAACGCTATTAATTTTCTTTTTAAGCTAGTTTTGTCTTTTAAAATGTCTTAAAAAATTTATAGCATTTTTAGATTCGATCGGCTTGAATCTCAAATTGAAATCGTTTGGTAATTCTAATGGCAGATCCTCCTCAAACATGGTGAATGAATTCTCTCCCAAATTATAGAACAATACTTGTTCTAACCGCTAGGTTACTTAAATATTAAATACCTCAATTTTAATATTGTTGCAGTCAATTTCTTTTTTTTGTTACATATATTAGTACATTACCGAACTAAAATCTGAATAAAAAAATCTGATTTTAGGTATCAAAGTATGAATGCCCTCTACGACATGGTTTTAGGTCTGGCAGATCATCTGACTGACATCAACCATATATCTCAAGTAAGTGCAAAACACGATTTATAAAATCATTAAAATTGTACCACTGTAATGTTTTTTTTGTTTAAAAATATCATTATTTATAAATAATATAAAGGTTTCTCTCAATGTTGATATTCTTTACGAAATTCTCGCTTCATTTTAATAACATTTTTCATCAAATATGTTACAATTTGTGTTCCCCATAAAAGTACCCACAATAATATCTGAAAATCCATAATAGATACGAAAAAAAGTTTCATGCTAAAGTTTCTTTAAATTTGAAGTTTTAAACTATAAATTTTCCATGTGAACAGGTGCCCCAAATTTGCTGGGTCCACATCAAATATAACATTTTAAATAAGACACACTGTATTTTTGTCCATTATTTGATTCCTTGTCAAAAATAAACATAAGTTATCAATTTAAACTATAGCCGATTTTTACGTAGTTTTCGAGATAATTAAGGTGATAAAAGTCGATTTTTTAAATAGAACATCCACTATGTATTTTATTTTTGCAAATAAATAAAAATACCTATTTTTTCTTATATATATATATTATATATATATATATATATATATATATATATATAATATATATATATATATATATATATATATATATATATATATATATATATATATATATATATATATATATATATATATATAGGGTGTCCCAAATGATTTATCCAAGCTCTAGTTCCCAAACCGTTTGAGATATTTAGTTGGAATAAAAACTAGAATTTGTAGCTATGAGGATACTTCAAAATGACATCGAAGAAAAATGTGTTGAAAAAAAAACATCCCAAAAAATTCGACCCTAACCTTAAAATTTTCAATGCCATCTTGTATATTTTTTTATATAATTGTATAGGATTGTAAATTCCCTATTCAGTCCTTTTTTCTGATTGAAAGTCCGTTAAGAAACATCTTAGAAAATTAACATTTTATCTCCCTATCAAGTTAGCCATAGGGTAAATTAAAAATCCGCTTAAAAGAAAAGAAAACAATATCAAGTTAGCCATGATTCGATAAAACAAAAACGAAACATTTTTGACACTTGTCAAATTGAACTAAATAAGAGTGCAAGTGAGGTTCTTTATTATTCCTGTCAATTTCGTGTTAAAATGCCAAGTTTGTTTACTACAGAAGAATACGTTGATATGATTCTAATTTACGGTGAGAGCTTAAGAAATAAAAGAAGAGCCAGAGACGTATATCGCATTCGTTTTCCTAATCGTCCAACGCCAAATGAAAATACATTTGTGAACCTAGAACGCATCCTGAGGCAAGGATATTTCACGACTGGGAATCGCAATAATCCCAGAAGATCGGTACGTAATGAAAAAAATATTATAAATGTTTTAGCATATGTACATTTCAATCCTCATGTGTCAATTCGGAAACTCTCTGAAGAACTTAATATAACAAAAGTTCTGTTGAGCATATTTTACAAGACTTTAAGTATCATCCTTATAAAGTTCATCTGGTGCAAGAACTCTATCCAGGTGCAATTTATTGCAGGCATATTAGTTAAAATTGAAGACGATCCAGCCTTTTTAGCTAAAATATTGTGGGGTCATGAAGCCAAGTTCCACAATAATGGTCTCATTAATAGGCATAATTCCAATTATTGGTCTCCAGTTAATCCACATTGGGTAATGGAGACTAGATTTCAACGCATTTGGAGTGTCAATGTTTGGTGTGGCTTATTTAATGGAAGGATCATTGAACCCTATTTCCATGAAGAGACCTTAACGGGAGAAAGGTACACTGCACTTTCTACAACACGTTTTACCTCAACTTCTAGAAGAAATTCCGTTGGCTGAAAGACAACAAATGTGGTGGCAGCAAGATAGAGCACCTGCCCATAATGTTCACATAGTTACTGAATTTCTCCAGAACAGGTTTGAGGCTCATTTCATCGCAAATACTTCTCCCGTAATAAGGTGGCCTGCACGTTCGCCTGATCTTTCCCCCTTATATTTTTTCTTGTGGGGGAACCTTAAAAGATATGGTATATTTTAGTAAATCCAATGACGTAGTGGACCTGAAAAATAAAATTAGAAATGCCCTTAGAATTAAATTGACAAGATTTGAAGCTTGCGTTGCCGCTGAAGGTTTACAATTTGAACATTTGTTACCGTAGATAATCTGTAAAATAAAAAAAGTACATTGTAATTTTCTTGTTTTGTTTTAAGCGGATTTTTAATTTACCCCACGGCTAGCTTGATCGGAAGATAAAATGTTAATTTTCTAAGCTATTTCTTAACCGATTTTTAATCAGAAAAGAGTGCTGAATAGAGAATTTACAATCTTACAAAATTATGTAAAAAATATACAGATTGTCGTTTAAAATTTTAAGGTTAGGGTCGAATTTTTTGGGACTATTTTTTTTCAAACATTTTTCTTCGAAGTCATTTTAAAGTATCCTCACAGCTACAAATTCTAGTTTTTATTCCAACTAAATATCTCAAACGGTTTCGGAACTAGAGCCTGGCTAAATCAGTTTGGGACACCCTGTATATATATATATATATATATATATATAGACATATATATATATATATATATATATATATATATATCTTATATATCAGTCTGAGGACCAGTAGAAATAACCAAGATATTACATTTTTGTCTATAAAAATGGTTTTTAGTATATTTTTGTAATACTAAATCAACAAGTATACTCAAAAATTATTTTAAATTAAGAAAAAAATTTTTGAGTAGTATATATAAACAATGAGGATTTTCAGCACAGCATACAAGGTGGGTATCAATATATAACTTTATTAAATAAAACGCAATCTGAGAACCATATTCATGATATATAAATATCTAACTGGCGTATAGAGAACCGTGCTGCGTTGTCAGATTTTAGAAATGGCACATTAAACAAAATTTAAAATATTTTATTCAATTTATTTTAAATTTTGCAGAAAATTAAATGTGATATAGAAATGAACTGATATGAATTCAACATGACGGTCTAAAAAAAATCAAAGTAAAATCTACTTAGATTATTTTAAGCTATATGCGAAAACCAAGTATGCCACATACGTAGGCGTGCGTCGGTTAAATATCCTAAAAATGTACGAATCTAATAAGGTGCAATAAAATGGCGATTAATAGAAGTGTTTGAAAAGGCAATATATGTCTATGTGTTAGTAAATGACTACGTGCGGAGCCACACTTCACTATTGTCAATAAGAAAAAGGATATATAAGGAGGGAAAGATAATTTACCTATTTTTAGTTCCCTCATAAAAGGGAAGTATTGTAATCGTAAAAAATCGCCCTCTTAGATTTTTGCAGATCTTTCGTTTCTGGATCCCCAGACCCTGAGAAAATTTTCTCCATTTCCGTCGGTCTATCTGTACGCGGCATAGTTCAAAAAATAGTTACCCGACTGTTTTCAAATTTTGGCCAAACATCAAAGATTATAAGTGGTAAAAGGTGAAACGGTAACATGTTGGTAAAAATCAAATAAAGCGAAACAATTAATCTCAAGTTTTTCACAGGAATCAAGCATTACGTGGAAATCAGCTGGTAAAATTTTGGTACGAATCCAATAAAATGGCGGCTTAATAAAATATTTAAAAATTCAGCCCGAAAAAACTAGTTTGTAGATTGATTTCAAATTTTGCGCAAACATTAATTGTGGTAGAGAGATGAGCTTGTAAAATTTTGGTACGAATTCAAGATGACAGAACAAAATGGCGGTAAACTAAAATGTTTGTAATTTTTCTTATTCTAGCATCCCTAGGTCTCAAAAAATAAGTTTTCTGAATTCCGTTAGTTCGTCTGTTGGTCTGTCTGTCTGTCTGTTTGTCCCTCTGTTAATTTACGGCATAGCTAAAAAAATTCTTACCCGATTGAATTCAAACTTTTGTCAAAAATTAAGAGTTATGTGACAATGACCTTGTAATATTTTGGTAAAAATCCAATACCACGGAAAAACTGGTGCCTAGTGATATTTATTGCTAAAAAACTAATGAATTTCTTAAAAAATCATACTGAAAAACTATTTTTTATTTTATTTTCTAATTTTGTGCAAGCATTAAGTGGGATATAGCGGTAAACTCGTAAAATTGCAGTACAAATTAAAAATAGCCGCAAAATTAAATGTCTAAAAATTTTTTCAGAAAAATTAAATGTTTCGTAGGGACTCGTACAAGTTCAATATGACGGTCAAAAAAAAAAAAGAGAGTAGAATTACTTAAAAATTAAATGTTTCATAGGGACTCGTACAAGTTCAATTTATTTTAAACTATACCTAAAAATTAAAGTTGGTCTAGGTAGAAATTGGTACGAATCCAATATGGTGGAATACAATGGCTCTCAATAATATTGCCTGAAAAGACAGGAGATATGTGTTTCTAGATTACAATGTATCGAATTAAATTGAGTTAGACTTTACTACTCCGAACGAAAGGAAAGTTTCAAAACGAGGGGAGTTTTAACTTTTTTAACTACTATATCTAACTCCAACTACAAAATCTAAATTTCGTTTATATATTTATTAGTTTAAAGCTTCCTAAAAAGATTTTTATAATAATGTAATATGTAGAGTAAAAATTAAGTTATTTAGGTTTTTCATAATAATAACACGAGTGCATGAAAAATTACTGATAATTCGGAAATATACTTTATATTCTTTGTTTTTCGAAAGTTAAAAGAGTCCGACTCCGAAGGAGGAGGGCGGAGTCGAGCTCTTCTTTCGAAAAACGCAGAAAATCATCGAATACGGTTTTTTTCAAGAAACAACTCAAGCTCATTTCCGAATTATCTGGTTAATTTTAAGTGTGGTATTCGATAGAATATTTTCAGAATATGTAATATAATGTAAATAAATTATAAAGTAAATAAGTTTTTATTTAATAAATACATATACAAAATTGTATTAAGGTTAATCATTTAAATTATGACAATAGAAACTGGAATTATCAATATTTAACCCTGAATAGAAGAACTCAGTTCATTTGAGGGCCGAGTGTCGACTATCAAGTGGTTTGACTTCCAGGGAAAAATTCGTGTCCCGAAATTACAATTCAATATTTGTACGTCATAAAATAAGACTAAAATGTTATGTAAACATATAATCCAAAAATTGCCTCGTTCGGCAAGAATCTCCGAAGATGTTTTTTTTTTTAAATATATTCGAACAGTTTAAAGTCTATAAGGTAAAAGGTATTTTGGTAACTTTTATACGATGTGTCAAATCCTGATGTCAAAAATATCATTACTATGTCCGGAGCGTCCCGAATGGGAAGGGAAGGTAGAAAATTTGCCTTACAATTCCAAATTATAAATATTTAGGGTTTTCTAAAAAGGAAAGGTACTCTTGGTTTAATTCGTTAGAATACCCCATTTTATACATATAACTATGTTATTTCGTTTCTATTTTCAACTGAAAATTGTGTTAATTGTGCGTTTAATGCCATGCAAGAAACTTTCCAAATCAACTTTTCTCGAAGAAGGTCGAATTAAAGTACCTTTGTTTAAAAAAAACCTAAATTTTTATAGCTTGAAATTAAAGATTGAAAAAATTAACGCAGGAATAAAAACGGGACGCCCCTGAATTGGGGTTGCTATTTTTTAATTTAGGATACGACTCAGCGTAGTATCAAAATTACCAAATAACCTAATTTTGTAATCTTTATGTTTCGAAAATATTTGAAAAAACTGTCTTCAGAGGGACTCAATCTCGAAGATTTTTAAAGATATTTACGTTTTCGGGTCCCTAGATCCCGAAAAACATGTTTCCCATTTCCGTCGTTCTGTCGGTCTGTTTGTCTGTACACGGCATAGCTCAAAAATTACTTTCCCGATTGTGTTAAAATTTTAGTCAAAAATCAAAGAGGATTAAACGGTAACATTTTAATAAAAATCCAATAAAGCAAAAAAAAATGGCGGCCTAGTGAAATATTAAAAAAAATATTATTTAAAAATACTTATCCAATTTATCTCAAATTTTACACAGAGATCATTATGTGAAAACCAGCTGGTAAAATTTTGTTACGAATCTAAGATGGTGAAAGTAAATGGCGGCTTATTAAAATTTAAACTCAATACTTTATAGATTGATTTCAAATTTTGCGCAAGAATTAATTGTAGTATAGATATGAGCTTGTAAAATGTTGGTACGAATTTAATTACGTTATTTTTAAATCAATCGTATTTTTTGGAAAAGCAAAACTTTTTATGAAGAATCACTTTTTCGTCTAAAATCAAAAATAAAAAAGATGTCCATATGTTACTCATTTTCAACTTATTGACAATTAAATTACCTAAAAATTACACCTCGTACAAAAAACTTTAACTCACTTTATATCTAATACTTTTATGCTTTCTAATTTGACTATCTTAGAAAATTTGATTTTTCATTTTTTTTTGGTTAGTAGCGAAACAATTTTTTTTAATAAGCAAAACTTTTTTTTGATAAAATAAATAATAAAAAAGTTTTCCATGTGTTACCCAAATCCAAGCACACGATGAATAGCAAGATCGAATGGCAGCACCTATTATAGAAAAGGCATGGATGAAGCGCCGTGTGTTGAAAAGAGATAGAGCAAAGCAAGGTATACGGACGGTCGGCAAATATCTACAGGTCGCTCGCTTGGAGTCTTAGACGAGGGCCATCTCGATATTATAATAATAATGTATTATTGTTTCCGTGTATGGCGTGTCAATAAATAGTTTTTTGCAGAAATGTCGTGTGTGGGGAGGAGGTAGGGTTGCCACCTTTCTGATAAAGGAAAACCGGCTTTTGTAGTTATACATTAGTAAAGTTTATACATTTTTAAAAAATAAACCTGCATTTTACAACCAAGGGAGGGGTGAGATACGACGACTCAGAGCGTTGAAATTATTATATTAACTTTACTCAATAAAAATCTGGGTTTCTATTTTTTTAGAATCATGCTTTTAATTAAGCTTAATTATTTAAAACACCATCACATGAAGAAAATACTTTAGGAAACAAAACAACTCATAATTTTTTATTTTTTGCAAACAAGATACATTTAAAATAAAAACTTTTTAATTGAGTTCAATTCCTAGCGTAGATGTTTTTTTTTGGCAAGGAAAAAAAATGTTTTAAAAAGCAGATTGCTTTGAGGTTAACTATACTTTTTTCTTGGATGATATAAAAAAGTGTATCTAAATTAAAACAAGGATTGTCAAACGTAAGAGTCGGCATGCGGCGAAACTCGTAGATGTTTGAAAAAAAGTGCGTATAGGCCAGCGGATAATATACTACCTAATATTTTAGTGATATAGAGAGAGGATATAGCAAATTTTTGTAACCAGCTTCTACGGTATGTGAACTGGAACCCGGCCTACTTGAAGCACAACCGATCTGGCCGGGCGAAAACCGGCCAGGTTGCAACCCTAGGAGGAGGAAACTAGGTTTTCTCAACATATTTTTTCTAACTAATATAGACTTTATAAAAAAAAATCGAATTAAAAAGCCATTGACCTTTTATTATAAAATTTTATATATAGGAACATTCGCATAAATTATTACTTCAATACTAATCTCCATTTTTTAGGCTGAGATCATTCATTTGTTAAATCTTTCAAAAAAGGTATTGTGGAGTTTTGTGGCCAGATTTCCCAACTCGGTAAAATCACTGAATCGTACATTGACGCGCATGACCGACACACGGCCTTAATTTTTATTGTTTATTTTACAGTGTTTTTCGAATCGAATAATTTGGCCAGAGTTAACAATAAAAGTATCTTGATTTCTAATATTTTCGGCCTACTCTTCTGGTCGAATTTCACTTTTTTCGAAATCAGTAAAATTGCTGTGTTTTAATTGGCCATGATTTTTTTAATTTTTGTCCTTAGTAAAATGAATTTTAGTTGTAACTTAAACTAAATAGTGAATACCCACATATAAATTAAATAAACTTCGATAAAATAGCTAATGCACATCTACAAAATGCTCATTTTGTATAGACGTTTTCGTTTTATGCCAAGATTTAAAATATAATATCTTAACTTCTATGAAATTAGCTGATAGTTGACCAAATCTATTATTGCTTCGCATCTTTTGTAAAAAAAACTAATAATTTTCTGTGCACATAATATCACAGTGTTTCCATATCTTGGTCCTCAGTTTGCAAGAAAAATGATTTGTATATATATGGCATATGCAATTGTTAAAAAATAAACGTTTCAAAGCAGCGCCGTCAATAAATAAACCTACGAACTACGGTATACTAGTTTTACGGATTTTCGACAAAAGTGAGGTTCACTTTTTTTTTGTTTTAAATAGTAAATTGGGTTGTTAGTAGTCGATTGGTATCAATTTCCAAACTGAGGTACATTACGGTTCTCACTTTGTTATGGACCTCACAACTTAAGCAAATTTTCCGTGGGTGAACCTCAGTTTGTACTTTGTAGGAAGTAAATATATATATATATATATATATATATATATATATATATATATATATATAGCAGGCATTGAAACAGCGAAAACGAGAAGTAATAAAAGACACAATTATGGCAGAAATAACAAACACATTAACTAATCATAAAATGAAACTTAGACATAAAAGAATTAAAATAAACAATCTTCAAATTAAAATTAATAAGCAAATTAATAAAACACAACACTTTATAAAACACAATCCCCAAATTACAATTTTAAAATCGGATAAAAGCAACAAAACTGTTATAATGAACACAATAAAATATGAAACCAAAATGGAAGGACTTTTAAATGATCAAAATATATACAAAGAACTTAAAAATGATCCCACTAAAATCTATCAAAATAAAAACAACCAAACCATAAAACGTTTACTAAATAAAAAAATGTTTACAGAAATTGAAGCAAAAAATTAACTATTCATAATCGTTTCAAGTATTAAATCTCTGTTTTATTATTTGTCCAAATATCTGTCAATTCCAATATTACCGGTCTAAACGACTTCTACATTAAAGACTCTTTTACTTTCAAAAATTTTATAGATTCAGTAGTCATACCAGATAATCACATCCTAATATCTCTGGATGTGACTTCCTTGTATACAAACATACCTAATGAACTTATACCTATTATTAATAATGAAAAATGGAACCTGTTAAAAGATCATACACAATTGTCATTGGAAGAGTTTATAGAAATTATTAAAATCACATTATCAACAAATTATTTTCAATATAAAGAAAAATTCTACCAACAAATTGATGGCTGCGCAATGGGTTCTCCAATTTCTTCAACAATGGCACAGTTAGTAATGGAGTACTTGTAAGAAAAAGTTTTAGCTAAACTAAATTTTCAACCTATATTCTTTAAAAGATATGTTGACGATTGTTTAATAGCAATTCCAAATAATAAACTAAATGAAACTGTACATGAATTCAACAGCTTTCACCACAAACTACAATTCACGTATGAGGTAGAGCAACATAATCAAATACACTTTTTAGATGTGACCCTCATAAAGAACAAGAACAAAATTCAAACGAAATTGTACACAAAAGATACTTGGTCTGAGAGATATCTGAATTATAATTCAAATCATTCAAAAAATCAAAAATTAAGGGTAATAACCGGTTTAGCTGATCGAGACTTACAGTTAACATCACCAGAATACAGAAAAGAGTCTCTACAAAAAGTAAAAAACGTATTACTAAAAAATCATTTCCCAGAGCAACACATTAATAGAATAATTAAACAACGCACACACAAAAGATATATAACACGTCTCGTTATAAGAATAACCGCACTCCAGAAGAAGATACAAAATATGTTGCCTCCCCTATACAGAGGGACTTTCACAAAAAATCAAACACATTCTTAAAAAACATAACATTGTTACCTGTGATAAATCACACAACTTAATCAACAAAATTTTTACAAAACTAAAAAGCAAAGTTCCCTTAAAAAACAATCTAATATAATATACTCAATACCATGCACCAATTGTCCAAAAAAATACATCGGAATGACAAGTCAGCTTCTGGAAAATCGAATAAAAGGACATAAATACACAAAGAATGCCACAACAGCATTAAACAAACACACACAAACCGAAAAACACAACATCAACTATGAAAACACCAAAATACTAGCTAAAGACTCTAATTACAATAAATTAGCCATCAAAGAAATGATAGAAATTACTAGAGAAAAAAACTCCATGAATGACAGAACAGACATAAATAATTTGAGCCATATGTGTATAAATTTATTAATGTGATACCTTAATTTCAATTTTATATTAACTCTCCACACTTAAACGGTATTTAACATAAAACAACAAAAAAGCGTTCCGTTTCTTTTACGAGAGAACAAAAAAAAATACAAGTGATAAATATTTCATTACTGCTCTAATACAAGTTCTGGCAGCATAAACAAATTTGTCAATAAATATCTGCTAATTTCAAGGTACGTAGTTTTATAGTTTTGAATATAAATATGTTTTAACGTGGTAATATTGTTTTATATACAGTGTGTCTCTTAAATGTTAATATCTGTATTTTTATAATTTTAGCATCAAAAATTTTTCTGAAGATGCCCTAAATTACAGGGCGAAACGTCAAATAAATGAAAAATTAAAATTTGGTATTTAATTCGAACCTAAAACCAAGAATTTTCCACTTTTGTATACAATAACGGTTCAAGAAAACACGAGATATTATATTTATATATATATATATATATATATATATATATATATATATATATATATATATATATATATATATATATATATATATATATATTTATATATATATATATATATATATATATATATATATATATATATATATATATATATATATACGTACTATATATATATTCTATACCTAAATTCAATTGTTACAGAGAAAATCGCGATTTAACAGAAAATCTCAATTATTTCTTGAATATTGTGATGCTGCATACTCAAAAAAAACTATAGGAGGCCATGGAATGGATAATATAGCTATTTTATTTTAAGTTTGACACTTTTTCAATTTATTTTTGTTTTTAATGGTTCTTGTTTTATTGAAATCGCCGAATATTTCGCAGGGCAAGGATAAAAAACAAGGAAATTTTTGACAAAATTTGCAGTTATCTATCAACTCGTAGAGTTTTGAAATATAGAAAAAGCGAAAAAGCCCATTCAGTCGCCTCTGAAGGTTTTTAAAAAGAGGTTTTATTACATTTTATTGAATATCCTACCAACTCTTTAAGAGATGCACAATTTCTGAGACAAATAAATATTTGGTAAAGCAAATTAAAAGGCAAGTATATCAAAGTGTTAAAGTGTGGAGTGGTATTTGACCACTATAATAGACAAACATTTTTAAACCTTTTAAGAAATCAAATTATGGAAAAACTCAATGATGTTCCAGAACATATTCGTATGGACTTAGTATATCAACCAGATAATGCTCCATACGACTGCGCAGAAGATGTAAGAGCATTTTTAATCGAAAAATTTAAAGTAGTTATAATAGGGGAGCGCCTCCTCCTCCTCCTCTTCCTCTCTCTCATGTCCCTCATTCTTAACTTCCTCCCCTTTTATTCTCATTCGCATCATATTTTTAATTTTTTCTCTTTGTTCTCCCACATTTGATTTTGCATTCTTAAGTCTTATAAATAGGTGCATCAAGATCATTTTAGTATGTTAAGGTACGAGTGACTGTTAAAAGAAAAAAATCTGTTGAATAAATCTATTAATAATAATATTAAAATAAAATGAGTGAATCAGTTGGAGAAAGAAATCGATCCATTCCGCTTCAGACAATTAGCCTCGAAGAAATTATACCAGGAGTTCAAGAAGAAAATATACCATTAGTTCGAGAAGAAAATAATGGGATTGTTTTAAAAAATTTGAACAAAACTGAGAGTGAAGAGAAAAAAGTGTTTTGTGCTATTTGTTTTGAAATAATCGAATATTATGATTCATGTAGACCAAATACGTGTTCCCACATTTTTTGTTTAAAATGTATTTTAAGATGGAATGATGAAAATTGTTGTTCTAAAATGGTAAACAATTGTCCTGTATGTCGCACTAGATATTACTATTTGGTACAAATCTTCAAAGATTAGACATCATTTTGTTGTAATTTTAAAAAGAGGATAATATTTTTTTTATAATTTGTGTTTGTGAAAACTCTGGTAACAAATAATTTTGTAAAAAAAAGTAAATGTAAATATATATATAATAATTAACACACATTTTTTCCTTTTCCTATATTGAAACGACAACAATGATCTAATAAGTTTTTTAATACATACTAATTTTCACATTACATAACAAAACAATTGTTATGGGTTTACACAAAAAGTGCCACGCCCTAAAATGGCACCACTTTTGCAAATCGAAGCTTAAATTTTCTTATGGGAATTTACATGTAAAAATGACGGTTTTGATTGTCGGATCGGCAAAGCCTAATCTACTACTTTTTAATTATACTAATAATATTAATATAATTTGCATCAAGTAAGAGAAAACTCAATTGAATACAGAAACAAGCGTTAACAAAATGTTATGCTAATATATGAGTGCTTCTAGTGGCAGTTGACATAATCGACACTTTTTTTTTTTTTTACATATGATTAGCTATTTCATTTACAAATACAGTGTCAGATGTTAGAATAAAAAGAAGTATTTTGCATATAGCACTGAAAAATATATAACTGCTTATAGTAACATTTGACATTTTTAAATTAATATTCTTGACGTATTCTATTTATTATCTTTTCAATTTATGTTTAAAATTAATATTTTTGATATAATCTACCCATTATGTTTATAACCTATATTTAAAATTAATATTGTTAAACTAATCTACCCATCACGTTTACAAACTATGTTTAATATTAATATTTAACAACATAATTTTCGATTTCTTTTTTTTTATTTTTATTGCAGTAAAAGCAAGCAGGTTCAGGAATTAGTAGAAAAAGATGTATCCTACAAATAGCACAATGTAAATCAGAAGCACTAACAACATAAGCTCTTTTGTAGTGGCAGCTCACATGATCGGATTCCCCTCTCCGTAAATATCTCATGTGAATTGCACTACACGGAAGGCAAATAGCAAATGTTCCTAGTCTTCGACTTTCAATTTTAGTGTAGCTTTGTATAACACACACATCTTTTTCTTCGAAATTATTAAATAATTCACTAGCCCTAAACTTGCTTACTTTTACGTCAGCTTCGGTTCCTAAATTTAGCAGTTGTCCATGTATGTCCACTCCTTCGTCAATTTCCTGATCATATTCCTCCTCCTCATCTTCCTCCTCTTCAATATAATTAATGTCGATGTTAAACAAGAATGATCTTCTAACAAGCCTAGATGATTTGTCCAAAAATGAATGTTTATAACTGATGGAATCACCTTCCAAGTTATTAAAAATCTCTTCTCTTTCTTCAATTTGAGCGGCGATCTCCACATTATTTTCTTCAATTTGGGCAGCGTTTCCAATCATATTTTCTGCCATCGTTAGGAACTTTAGATTTAGATAGATTTATTTGATAAAAAATTTGGTTATACGCTATAAATAATAGCGACAACTGATATTACAGCGAATGATACTGTATGATCGTCGAGAGTGGATGTTCTTAAGTATATATCCCATCGACCACCACTTTTACTACCTTCAATACTTAAGTTTTTTTTTTTTTTTCGCTGTCCCTTTCCCTGTCAGTTTCCTGGGGGGGGGCTTCGCCCCCCTCCCCGCTCCGCCAACCCCCCATAAGGGGGGGAGACCTCCCTTAACCCCCCCTCACCCTCACCTTATCTTCTTTCTCTCCCTTCCTTCTTTCTCTTTTTTATATGTTTCTCCTTTTTCCTTCCTTCTCCTTTTTCCTTCCTTCTCCTTTTTCCTTCCTTCTCCTTTTTCCTTCCTTCTTCTTTTTCTTTCCTTCTCCTTTTTTCTTTTCTTCTTTTTTAATCTAACCTAACCTAACCTAACCTAACTTAACCTAACCTAACCTAACCTAACATAACCTAACCTAACTTAACTTAACCTGAAGAGGGTAGCCCGAAATTGGGGAGCCGGGATTTGAGTCTCGGAAATTCAGGGGTCCGAGGGGGGGGAGGGGGAGGGGAAAGGGGGGGAGGGGTAAGGTTGTTGATCGGCTTGGGAAAGTGGTTTTTAGAGATTGTCGTTCAACTTTAAGTAGGACACATGTGATTAACTTTTGCATATAAAATCGCCTCAGCGTAGAGACGAATGCAATTGATTTCTGCATTCACACTTTGCAGAGCTCGCGAGTTTTCTGGTGTTTACATTGTGTCTATTTGGTAATTTTTTAATTTTTATTTTTATTTCTAACATTTTTATTTGGCAAGATTTAATTCTTATATATATTGGTGACATTTTTATGTACATTTGTGGCATTTTTATTTGTTATTACGATTTTTTTCATAATGGACAATTTTTTTGGCATCGAGTAGCAAAATTATTGACAATGACTTTGACTTATACACATATACTCAAATGCAAAATTTTGCAAACCCACAAAACAATGAAACAGACGTATTTACAACTAGTCAACAACAAACTATTCAGGACTTGAATGAAATTATTTACAATAGCCAAGTTCAGAATAATGCCAACAAACAGAACAACGAAAAATATTTATTTACAGCTAGTCAACAAGAAACTCTTGACGATCTTAATGATATTATTGACAACAAATCGGACTTAATTACAACAAAAACTAAACAAACTCTTGAAGAACTGAATGACATTGACGAAACTCAAAATTCTAGCTATGAGGATATTGTTTGTTTTCAAAAATCTAATCCAAATTATTTAACATTAAAATCGCCAATTAATTCTCCGAGACCAATTTGCTCTCCCTTTTTTTTTAGTGAAAATTCTGATTCGGAAGAAGAACAAATTGATCAAAATTTAAGTTTGGCTATTTGTCCTATTAATACTCCATATGATATTGTAAATTCTGATTCGCAAGAAAAACAAATTGATCAAAATTTAAGTTCGGCTATATCTTCTATTAATTCACCATATGCTAGTGTAAATTCTGATTCGCAAGAAAAACAAATTGAAGGAAATTTAACTTCGGATATTTCTCCTAATAATTCACCAGTTGAACAAAATTCAATTTCGAAACCATCATTTATCATTAAAAAAAAATTTAAAATTAATAAAAAAAATAAAAAACAAATAGCAAACCTTAAGTGTCTGGGTTTCGCTATTCAAAATTTAACTAATTTGATCACAATTAAAAAGGGAGACAAAAGTACGGTGAATTATGTTAAACAGGCCTTTGACAAATTAGTTGACTCATTTGAAGAAATGGATTCATAAAGTCAATTAATTTCTATTGCTTTTTTCAAAATTTGACTATAACTAAATAAAAATGCACAATGTTAATTTTATTATTATACAAAGAACTTCAAAAATGCAATTGCTTTTTTCAAAATTTGACTATAACTAAATAGAATTGCACAATATTAATTTTATTATTATAATTATCCAGAAAACTTCAGAAATGCATAAGTGTGTAACATGTAATAAAGTCTTCACTAGAAAGGATAATTTATTGCGACATATTAAAAAACATGTTAACGGAAATTCCACAAAACTCAACAGTTGGTTGAAAAAACCAAAGCTTGTTAAAGGTAAGAACATTTTATTTTTCATGTTATATTTTGTAAAATATTTTTTTCTTAATTTATAGATTCTACAAATATTGTAAAATATTGTAAAGAATGCAAGAAAAATATAAACCAAAGTCTATGGGGTGGACATCTTCGATCTAGTGTGCACAAGAACAATTCCAAAATAGGCTTGGAGGAAGGTGTTGAAATTATCAAGTCAGCATTCAGGGAACGAATAATATCTTATAGGATTTCCTCACACCAAAACTTCATAAATGTGAAAGAATATTTTCAACATTTGGAATACAAAATTGCACATCTAATAGATCAAGAACTGCAGAAACATAAATGTATCAAGCTAAATATGGAACTGTTCGGTTTCTATTTTAACCCCAGCAGCGACAGCTATGATGTCAAATCTTTTAATGCGCCGTTCCAAGTCATTTGCCAGGGATATCAGAAAAAAGAACTGTTAGAGCAAATCTGCACCATTATTGACCAGAAAGCTGACGAATTTGCAGAAAGAGATTCAGGTAAAGAATTTATTTTCGATTTTACAACAGCAACAAAAAAAGTAATTTTTTAAATTTTTACGTTGCAGGATGGTCTTTGATGAATTTACTTCATTTGGAAATTAATGTTAACAAGCACAATCCGCTGAGAGCCTCATCTTTTATCGAACTTCCTCAAGAGATCAAGAGACGTCAAGCTGTGATCAACATTAGGAATGATGACAACTTTTGCTTCGCCTGGGCAGTTGTGTCTGCTCTTCACCAACCAAACGGATTAGATTTTGAAACTTCATCTTACCCACACTACTCTTCTGTTTTGGATATGTCAGGTATAGAATTTCCAATGTTGCTAAAGAACATTAAGATTTTTGAAGAAAAAAATAACATTTCTATTAATGTATATGGATTAGAAATTATAAATCCTAAAAAGGGGTATGAAGTAATTGGTCCACTTTATTATTCATCGAATAAAAAAAATCAACATGTCAATTTATTGTTAATAAGTGATGATGATGAAAAAACTTTTCATTATTGCTATATTAAAGATTTATCAAAACTAGTTTCTGCACAAATTTCTAAACATCACGGAAAAAAATATATTTGCGATGGTTGTTTACAATATTTCCCTACAGAAGAAAATTTATTACAACACAATAGCTATGATTGTGATCATTTACGAATTAACCTTCCTTCTAAAGAATTATTAAAAGATAAGTTTGGAAACTATTCATATGATAATATTTTGAAATTTGTAAATTATCATAAACAAATGAAAGTTCCTTTCGTGGTGTATGAAGATTTTGAATGCATTTTAAAGCCTTTAAATAATGACAATGTTGATAAAAATCCTAATACTTCATACACCTTAAAACAATATGAACATATTCCACATTCATTTGCCTATTACATTAAATGTTCCTTCGACGATAATTATTCTAAATTTGAAAAATATAGAGGTCAAAATTGTGATACATTATTTATAAATTCTTTAGAAAGAGATGTGTATAACATATACAATAAATATTTAAAGGCTCCTAAAAAAATGATCCCTTTGAACGAACTGGACAAAATTTATCATAACTATGAAAAAGTTTGTCATATTTGTAATAAACCTCTTTTAAATGACAGGGTTGCAGATCATTGTCATATAACCGGTCTTTATAGAGGTCCAGCTCATTCACTCTGCAACATAAATTACAGAATACCTAACTTTATTCCAGTTATATTGCATAATTTGCGTAATTATGATTCTCATCTATTTTTTAAAAAATTATGCTTAAACAAAGAACAACTAACAGTTATCGCACAAAACAAGGAAAAATATATTTCATTTGAAAAGCTTATTCATGTGGATAACTATTTTGATAAAAAGACACAAAAGGCTAAGAAAAAAATATATCATTAAGGTTTATTGATTCTTTTCAATTTCTATCCCATTCTTTATCAAAACTCTCTGAAAGCTTAAAAGATGAACAATGTAAGGAAATAAAAAAAATTTTCAATGATGAAGAAAGATTTAAACTTATTCGGCAAAAAGGTGTATTTCCTTACAATTATATTGATGATTATTTAAAATTAGAAGAAACAACTTTACCTCAGAAAGACCAATTTTATAATACTTTAACGGATGAGCACATTAGTGATGCAGAATACCAAAGAGCTGTAAAGGTTTGGCAATTGTTTAAATGTGAATCTCTTGGTTAATACTCCGACGTTTACTTACTCTCTGATACTTTACTTTTGGCAGATATTTTTGAAAATTTTAGAAGCACTTGTTTATCCACATATAAGCTCGATCCAGCTCATTTTTACACTTTTCCAGGTTTATACTGGGAGGCGTGTTTGCGTTATACTGGAATAGAGTTAGAATTGTTAACTGATCCAGATATGATACACTTTTTCAAAAAAAGCGTTCGCGGTGGTGTGAGCTCTTGCATTTGTAGAAAATCTGAAGCTAATAACCCATTTCTTTTAAATTTTGATCCTTTAAAGCCAACTAAATACATAATTTATTATGATGCAACAAATTTGTATGGTTATGCAATGTCACAGCACATTCCAACGGGAGATTTTGTTTGGTTAACAGATAAAGAAATCAATGATTTAAATATTATGAATATTTCTAAAAAATCTAATAAGGGATATGTTTTAGAAGTTGATTTAGAATATCCTACAAGTCTACATTCCCATCATAACGATTTTCCGTTTTGTCCAGAAAACTTTAAACCGCCAAATTCTAAATGCATAAAATTAATACCCAATTTAAATGATAAATCAAAATATGTTATTCACTATCAATTATTAAAACAATGTTTGGAACATGGACTCAAGTTAACTAAAGTTCATAGAGTTTTACAGTTTTCTCAATCTGATTGGTTGAAAAAATATATAGACTTGAATTCAAGATTAAGAAATGATTCAAAGAATGAATTTGATCGTAATACTTACAAGTTGGCAAATAATAGTATTTATGGCAAGACTATGGAAAATGTTGATAGGAGAATTGACGTAAGACTTGTTACAGAGTGGGAAAAAAATAGAAGAAAAGATGGTGCTGAGAATTTAATTGCAAAACCATATTTCAAGGACTTAACAATATTTTCTGAAAACTTGGTAGCTATTCAAATGCAAAAGATTCAAGTTACTTACAATAAACCAATATATGTAGGCTTCTCAATATTAGATATATCTAAAACTGCCATGTATGATTTCTTTTATAATTTTTTAAAACCTTTTTATCAGGAAAATATTTCACTTTTATACACCGATACCGATTCGTTCATTTTAGAAGTCACAACTCCAAATATTTATTCTGACATGATAAAAAATATTCACAAATTTGACACATCTAATTATGAATTTAATAATATTCATGAAATGCCTATTACAAAGTCAGTTATAGGAAAATTCAAAGATGAATATGCTGGTGAACCCATTACTGCTTTCTTTGGTACTGGAGCAAAAGCATATTGTATTAAAACGGAAAACAGTTTAATAAAAAAAGCAAAAGGTGTCAAAAAAAAGTGCAATTAAAAAGCAGTTGGATTTTATTCATTATAAAGATGTTGTTGAAAATCATTCTAAAAACTTTTGTTCAATGTATGTTTTTCGATCTAGACAACATACAATTTTTACAGAGTCAATTAATAAATTGGCTTTGAGTTCCGAAGATGATAAGCGGTATAAAATTCCCTATAGTTTTAATACATTAGCTTGGGGACACCAAGATATTGCTTTGTATCAATGGAATGCAGAACATGAAGATTTAGATATATTTATGTAGATATTATAAGGTATTTAAATTTGTTGTTTTTGAAACCAAAGTTAGTCTTCATAAGTCTTTCACAAAATGTGCTTAGAAACTTTTGACAAAGAAATTGATAACAGTTATTTTAAAACATATGAAAAACGACTTTCCACTTTTAAAAAATGGAAAGGAAAATTGAGACCAGAAGTGTTAGCTGGAGCTGGCTTTTACTATACTTCAATCAATGATATTTGTAAATGTTTTTATTGTGGTATTGAAATTTTTGATTGGTTAAGTTATGATGATTCTATTGTGGAGCATAAGAAATTTGCTAGGAATTGTGATTTAAATAACTGTTTATGGAAAAATAGGAATCGAATAATTGTAACCATTCAAAATAAGTCTTCAAGCTACACATTTTATATAGTATTATTAATATCCTTATTTATGAACTTTTACATATATTTAAATTAAGTATTTTATTGTTATTTTTTTACAACTGCTTTTGCTTTCGTGGTGAAAGTATCTGCTTAATGTTAATAAATTTGGAATATAATTATTAATTTGTTTTAATGACTATCAGTAGATCTCAATTTATTCTTCTTTATTTTATTTTCCAAAATATTTTTTATGTTCATCATCCCCCTGGCGTAACACAGTGTGAAATATGTTTTTCTAATAAAACAGACGTCACTCTAAGTAAATATTGTAAATTTATGAAAATTGGATTAATTAACAATACTACAATTAGTTGGATGGACCGAATAAATGGAAATGAAAATGCAAGTAAATTTTTTAAAATTTTGTATCATTATCCAAATCGATCTTTTTTTGATACAAATTGGATAGAAAGGATAGAGTTTAAAAATAATCAGTTACAAATTTTAACCCCCAACTGTACCAATTATTATGACGGATTCAAAAATTATTACTTTTCCATCATTAGTGTTACATTAAACTTTGCATTATTTTTATACATTACCATTTTAATTATTTATCTTTATTACAAATTTCAAACTGGAAATCTATTTTTTCATTAATCCATTTTAATCGAAACTTTAAAGAAAGTGGGGATGAGAATATTTAAGTACAAGAATAACACAATATGTTTCAGTCTCGTTTAGTCATTATGAACAACGCCGTGGTTCATAAACCTTTGGAAACGCTTCTTAATTCAAAAATTTATTTTTTAAATAATTCTTTTTCAAAATTTGTTCTTGTTGGCATTAGTTTAAATGATTTTTCTCCAAAAATTGTAATTGGTGGAAAAACTGGATTTTCAATCGCACTAACCGAAGAAAATTGGAAAGACATTTGTGTTCATCAAGGAATTATTGTAAACAATTTCTACTTTCCTCAAGTTGATCAAACCAGTGTGAATATAAACAACATTCATCTGCAGGTTCAGAAAATAAATGATACCCCTGTTCTACAAATTACAAAAGGCCCACACTTCATATACTTAGGACAAGAGTCTTTGGACAATTTGTGGCGAAGCAAAATGGAACAAAACGAAAATATTACGAAGAAAACAATGAAAATGGATCAAAAAGAAAATATTACGAAGAAAACAATATCTTTTCTGGAAGAGAACAATAAGGTGCATGTGTTAGTGAAGTGGAGCTTTGCTTACAGACAAGCCCGTAGGAGTAACTTTCAGATGTGGTACTTAGATAGACTCCGTTTTGAAAAAAGAATAAATGATTGTAAACTTATTCTAGATTCGATATTATCTGAGGAACATAGAAATAAAATATATTTGACACGTTTTAATAAAAATTGTATTTGATGTTTTACTTAATAAAATTTTAGTTTCCTAAATGTGAATTTTATTTGAAATTAATTAGCACATTAAGACTTTGTAATTTGTATCAGCTAAAGCATAAAGTGAGGAACAGAAATAAAACAAATTTAACTAAAATTTAATTTCAATTTAATTAAACAATATTTTTTTTATCAATCCATGTATTATATTTTTTATCAAGTCCTAACCATTTCACATAAACTTTGTTTCCTTTCCTTCTCAAAATCTTCTCAATAAGATACACATCGGTATGCTTTACTTTTAGTAATTCTTGCTCATAAAAACCACCCAGAATGTCCTGATTATCTTCGTCTTGAATTAAATATGTCCAAGGGTTTGTCATCTTAACTTCTTTAATGTGGAATATCTCATTTGACCAATTTGGTGTGTAACCTTTTGAAAATGCCTCTCGATGCTTGCTTATTCGTACGTGATCACCCACTTTAAACTTTGGAGATTTTATATCTAACGTTTTAGCATGAGTAAATGCAGATTTCAAGATTCTATTTTCATTTGTTTTATTTACTTGTTTTGGCTTCATTCCTATTGAAGAATGTTTTGTATTGTTATAATCTTTTACAATATCCGCCAATATATTAAACCATTTGTAATTTCCTTGAATGCTAAATATTTTCCACATATTATTCTTTAAAGTCCTGTTCACTCTTCCTACTATACTCGCTTTCAAATTGGAAAACGTGCTATAATGGTTAATTCGAAATTGATGCATCAAATTTTGAAAATTTACATTGAAAAACTCTCTCCCTCTGTCCGTTTGCAAGTTTTTTGGTGGAGTTTTTGCACTGATTAATATTTTTTTCATTGCCGCTGTTACGTCTTTTCCAGATTTAGATTTTACCGGTTCGGCCCAAACATACTTAGAAAATACATTTATGGTAATCAAGATATATTTAAATCCCTTATTAAATTTGGCATAAGGTAACATTTCAACCAAATCAGCTTGAAAAAGATCATTTAACCCTTTCACTACCACCCTTCTGCGTTTGTAGTTTTTTCTAGCAGGTTTATGTAATTCATTAACGACTTGTTGTTTAACGGTTGTCATGACAACAAACTTGTTTATTCAATTTTAAGGAAGTTCACTTTCTATGTTTTGTAATAATTCGAAATATAACTTTTATATGTTTTTTCCCATTCATTCAATTTATCAATTTGTATTGTTTAACTTTTTTCATTTAAAACTTTACTAATTTTAGTAATCTCCTTTTCTAACGCATTAAAGGATTTTTTTATCTCTCCAGTTAAGAAAGTAGTTGATCTACTATCACTATTTTTGAATTCCTCCTCTGTTTTATTTAATTCTTGTTCTAATTTCTTAATTACACTGGACATTATATTTTCCAAGGAAATATATTGTTGATTTTCTTCCAAAGTGAGTTGGTCAATTGTTCTACTGTTAAGAATGCTATTTTGATTTCTTTTTTTTTTCATCATCTAACCTTTTTATAAAAGTTCTTAATTGTTTAATTTTTTCCTTGTGTTTTTCAATTATTACTTCTCTGATATTTGTTTCCATTATTTTATTAATTTTGTTGATATCATCACTTAATTTTTTGTCTTCCTTTTTAACATGTTCATTTAAAAATTGCAAATCTTTACTTATTTGATTTAGCGTTAGCAACTGTTTATTAACGTTTTCAATTGAGGTATAACATCCTTTAATCTGGTTTTCATACTTTAAAAAATTTTCATCAAAAACCTTAAGCTTTTTAGCAAAGATTTCATTATTTGTTTCATTTTCACCTAATCTCCTTTTTAAATTATTAATGTCACTTATTCTCTCTTGATTTTGTTTTGAAATTTGGCGTCCAAATTTATCAACTGTCATGTTGAGCTTTCATTAAACAATAAATATGAATTTATTTGATAGCTGTTATTTATCGTATTACTTTATCTTCTCTTAATTCTTCAATAATAGAGATAATCTCGTTACTATGAGCATTATTTCCCGCATCACTTGATGAAATTAATAAACGAAGGCTATCAACAATTTCGTTTACATTATTCCAGTATACATAGTCTGTATTTGATCTGTTTGTTTTCAAAATTAATCCCTTTCCTGTAGATTTGGCTCTAGTTGTTCTAAACGGAGGTTTTGGTTTGTTAAATGCTGTAACTAATCTTGGCAAGGTTTTTGTCTTTGTAATCCCCTTTCTTTGTAAATATGGTCCTATTATTGTAACATATTTGTGTGATGTATTTCCTTGAACTTGTTCATTTGAATCAAAATTCCTACGATATACATTTGTTTTAGCTAGAATGTTCATGTAATTATCTAAATCTTCCTTCTTATAACCTTTCGGTTCTTTTTTGAAAAGCAATTCGTATAAACCTGGCGTGCCTGTGTACGTTATTCCTCCCACTTTAATGTCTTTTCCATTAATTTCTACCGGTATCAATATATGATCTGGGTAATTCATGAAAATCTGCTAAGTAATCTTTATATGATGGTGTACCAACATAGGTTTGAATTGTTTTTCTAGTTTGTTCCAATATGTCTGACAAGTTTAAATTTGTTGTTGTGTCACTAGAAGGATCTGAAGTTTCTGCTATAACAGTTGATGACAATGGTTGTACTACAGGAGAGGAAGAAGTGATACTACTGTCATTTAAAAATGTTGGTAGTTCTGTAGGGAGTAACGGAGTTTTTCCTGTTTTCTGAATATATTTCGTCGGAGTTGATGTTTTATAAAGCTTTGTAGGTGTTTTGAAATCTTCATACTTTGAAACTCTTTCTTCTTTTAAATCGAATGGTTCGGATTTACCAATACTTGAAATTAGCTGTTTAAGTGGTTGTGTTATTGGTCTATAAGTTTGTTCTAATTCGGACTGAGCAGTAGAAGTAGCTAATTTCAAGCTTTGATATTTCTGCTTCACGGCTTGTCTCGATCTTATTAATTCTCGAGCTAAACGTTTATCCATGCTGTACAAGTTTCAAATGAAATAAAACTGCAATTTTTTTACTTTTATAAATATATAAAGGAATCGAATTTACTCCTATATCTGCCGTGATTTACTTCACAATCTTTGTCAATTACAAGAAAGCCATATGGATCCATCCAACAGTTAGCACAAATATTTTTAAACTGATCAAATGTCATATCCAATATACAGTGGTCATTATATATATGTTTTAAACTCAAACAGTCCTGTTTAAATAAAATTAATAAGTTTGCATTTTCTCGAATTAGACGTTTAAGGATTGAGGAATATCCTTGAAAAATAAAAAAACAATCGGTGTTTCTATGCCTTCCATGCGTGAAATAGTCCCTAATAATAGATTGATTATGACAAGGAATATCATCAAAAATGATAACGGAATTTGGCTTTATCTCATGAGGTGAAATAATGTTCTCATCGCTATCATATTCAAAGTATCCAATTTCTTTCATAGGTTTTAACAACTTTCTTAAATATTCATATTTTGGTTGATCTAATGACTTTGAATAGACATTTTCAAACCTAATTCCATTAGGATGCTCGAGCAGTGTAAGCATAACGTTGGTTTTACCGCTACCACTGCAACCAACTATAAGCCCTCTTTTTGAACCACCGCAAAATAAGTCACCATGCTTTCTCAACTGTTTACTTAAAATTTTTTCGTCATGATTATTTACTGGTAATGAGAATTTTTGTTTTTCAATCCTCATTCTTAATCACACTAGTAAATATTTTTAGCTGTAAAAGTATTTATACCAGAAAAATGTCAATGTGCTTTTAGTATAAAAAGAACTTCAATGACTGTGGGTCGTCATAAGTTGAAAAAAACTATTAAAACACGTAATAGAAAAGGCTCTGGTTTAGTAAATAAATTAATTAGTAAACTACCTTTCGAAGTTCATATACCAGGATATAATTATTGTGGTCCCGGCACCAACTTGGAAAAAAGATTAACTAGAGGTGACGTTGGTATAAATCCATTGGATTCCGCTTGCAAAGAACATGATATATCTTACTCTCAGACTGAAGATTTATCAAAAAGACACATATCTGACCAAATATTAGAAAAAAAAGCCTGGGATAGGGTAAAAGCTAAAGATTCTTCTATTGGTGAAAAAATTGCAGCTTTAAGTGTTGCAGGAATAATGAAGGGTAAAATACAAAAGGGGGTAAACTTAAATTGAGAAAAAAACGTATCATTCGAACACCCAAAAAAATTGGAGGATTTCTACCTCTTTTGTTTCCCATTCTTGGCGCCCTGAGTGCACTAGGTGGAGGCGCGGCAGGAATTGCTAAGGCAGTAAATGATGCTAAAGCAGCTAAACAGCAACTAGAAGAAATACATAGACATAATGTTGCAATGGAAAATGCTTCTAAAGAAGTCAAAGGATTATATATTAGACCATATAAAGGAATGAATGAATGATGAATTTATTAGACCTTATAAAGGAGGATCCGTCAAAATGAAAGCAATCAGACAAAAAAAAACTCAAAATAAGTTTTCCAAAAAGAGCACTTACGAACAATGATATTATTAAATATGTAAAGCTGTTAAAAATAACTGGCTTTAGAGGTGTTTTTATGCTCGATGAACTTCCAAAAAAAATTAATCTGAAAGAATGTGGTATTGTAAATTTGGATAAAAAACAAAATAAAGGATCTCATTGGACTGCTTATATTAAAAATAACAAAAATGTAATATATTTTGATAGTTATGGAAATTTAAAACCACCTTTTGAACTTCTCAAATATTTTAATTCGAATGGCAAAGTGGATGTATTTTATACTTATGAAAATAAACAAAAATTTAATTCATATAACTGTGGTCAACTATCCCTAAAATTTTTGCAAAAAAATATATAAACTCATTATTTATTGTAATATCTCATTCATAAATAAACTGCAATGTCTACCACAATTGCCATATCAGGAAACAGTTCTGTTTTGTCTGCTGATTTTAATCCGCCCATATATTTAGAGGATGAAAAACAATATTACCTGGGTTTAGCTGATTTTGAAACGTTTATGACTATCCCCAATATAAAAGAAGGATATAATAAATTTTATATAGATAATAAAGTAATTGTTATTCCCGACGGAACTTATGACATTACAGATATAGAAACATACATAAGAGAAAGTATAGAAGATTTATTTCCGAATGAAAAAATTTTTTTTCTTTTAAAAGCAAATGTTAATACTCTAAAAACTTTTTTAATGTGTAGTAGAATAATTGATTTTACCAAGGAAGATTCGATAGGAAAAATGTTGGGTTTTAATAGCAGGATACTAGAAGCTATGAAAGAGGAAGAATCAGATAATGTTGCAAAAATAACTAAGGTGAATGCTATTTGTATTGACTGTAATATTTGTGTCGGTTCTTACAATAATGGTAAACCTGTTCATATTATTCACCAGTTTTATCCAACTGTAGCTCCAGGGTATAAAATAGTTGAATCCCCCATTTTGTATTTTCCAGTTAGCGTCAAAGCAATTAACAATATAACAGTTAAAATAGTTGATCAAGACGGAGAACTTATCAGTTTTAGAGGAGAAACTATAACAGTAAGGTTACATTTACAAACAAGTGAAATATAAAATGGTTGTTAGATATAATAGAGCCCTTGGGATGAGACTTGCCCCTACCACTATCAACAAAGTAAAAACTTATAAAAAGAAAAAGCCTAAACAACAGTTCAGTATCAAATCCAACACCAACAAGTTAAGACGAGATAATCGTAAATTTCTCACATCCTTGGGTTTCACTGTTTTAAAATAATGAACATATTAAACGTAAACGAAAAGCTTTATGTAGACAATTCCATCGTCAGTTCTGAGCTTCACACATATCAACCATATATTTCTTCAAGAACTCGATGCTTACACTCTACCATCAGATAGTTTACTTTATATCGAAGGAAAATTAACTAATACAGAAGGTAAATATAAGAAAGAATTGCTATTTATTAACAATGGTATAGCCTTTTTGTTCAGAGAAATCCGCTATGAACTAAACGGAATTACTATAGATTCAATAAGAAATGTTGGATTAGCATCAACCTTAAAAAGCTACCTTTCTCACAATACCAACGAAAGTTTAAAACTGGAAAACGCAGGTTGGTTTCCACATCGGAAAGAAGGTGATACAATTTTAGTTGATAATGATGGAAAATTCTCCGTATCCATACCACTAAAAATGCTTTTAGGATTTTTTGAAGATTACAGAAAAATTATTATGAATATGAAACAGGAATTGGTTCTTATTAGATCAACTGATGATTTAGATGGTGTTATTTTCAAAGAAGATCCAGCACACCTTGTTACTGCTCCTGACACTCCATTGGTTACTTTCGATAAAATTTATTGGAAAGTTCCTCACATTCTAGTTGATATGCCACAACAACTTGCTCTATCAAAAATATTAGAATCAAATAAAGATATATTGATAGAATTCAGGAGTTGGGAACTTGTTGAATATTCTTCTCTAACCGAAACAACCCGTCACATATGGCCGGTAAAAACAACTAGTAAACTAGAAGCTCCTCGTCATGTTGTGATTGGCTTTCAAGAAAACAGAAAAGGGAAAATTGTTAAAGATATGAGTATATTTAAATTCTGAAAGATATCCTTATCACGATTTATACTTAAATTTCGAAGAAAACAAATTTTCTGCTTTATACGAAATGTTTGCCAACTTTAGACAGTCTTACTATGGTGTTCCAAATGAACCCATTTTTAATCCTGAACAATTCAAAAACATTAGTCCTATTACACATATTGATTGCTCCCATCAAAAAGAAACAATTCAAACGGGATCCGTAGTAATGAGAATTGAATTTGAGACACACAATGCAATTAAAAAAGATACTTCTGCTTATTGTCTTATTTTACATGACAAATTATTTAGCTACAACCCTCTTACTAAAATTGTGAAACAATTATAAACTTTATCCCCACTATTTTCATATTTCGATTTAATTTAAAGAAATTTTCAAAAGCTTTTAGTTTTAGTCATGACATCAAGACTACAACTACAAATTGAAAAATTTATTTTTAAAATTAATCAACTGAAAGAAGAAATTGGAAATTATTCAAGTAAAAAAAGTCTCATTAAAAAATTTGCTGCTTTGAAAATATGAGATTGGTTTTAGATATTCAAGGATTCAAGGATGAAAAAAATAAATTTATACCGAAAGAGCTTGCAGCTTTTGATGGTTATGAAATGACTCATTACATTTTTAAAAAGCCTTTTCCAATGGAGTTTCTTTCACCTGATTGTCACAAGCAGGCGGTATGGTTAACGAAAAATTATCATTGTATACATTGGAATAATGGATTTACTCCATTACATCATTTCCCAAAAATAATTGAAACACTTACGAAGAAAGCAGATTTTGTTTTTGTAAAAGGAAGCGAAAAAAAGGATTTTATACAGAAATATTCTAAAAAGCCTGTGATTGAAATAGATGAACAACCAGCGCTAAAGCTAATGGAACCAAAATGCTTCTATCATTCAAAATCACCTTGTATGTGTGCTTTGACAAATGTGTTATTTTTATATGACAATTGTTTTATGAATGAATAAAAATATAAAAAAACTTAATTACCTTTTTATTTTGCATTAACCAACCATGATTGAATACAATTAATATGATACCTTAAATCTAATTTTCTAAATTCATTTAAAAGTTCATACTCAGTTTTATATTTTAAATAATCATTACAAAATTTAGCGGCTAATTTACATTGTTCCATTCGATCTATATTTTTAACATATGCTGACAAATCTTGTGCTTCTGCGTCTTCTTCGCCTACAATTGATAAATATTGGAAGTATGCAGCAGATATAATAAACTCTTCATACATTTCAGTAACCATTTGCTCCATTGTAAATATTATTAAATTTATTCTTCCTTTTCAATTTCTTGAAGAATAGTATCCTCGTCAATAAATGGCTTCAAGTCTTTTAAATAGTAATCAAAGCCAATATCTTTTATTATCTTTTGAATAAGTTGAAAAAAATTTAATGTTTCAAAGTATTTGTTGCAACAGAGGGTAGCCTTTACGAATTCCGCAGATTGATTACAATAAAAGTCTATCCACTCCGGACCACTTGCCATACAATATGAGAAATAGGTTTTTGAAAGATTACTAAATTTCTCCTCTAATAATTTAACTGCAATCAGCAACTCAGCCATTTCATTTATTTAACATAATATTTTAAATATGTAGGGGGACGTCTCTTGCGAATAGGATTAACTTTCCTTGATAATACCTGTTTTTTATCTTCGTATAATTGAAACCTCTTTTGGGTTGCAATAATAGCAGGTATAAATTGGCAATCTTCTCCTATAAATTTTATTAGGTGGCTTAATTCTCCTACAAAGTATGATTTCCCAAATGTATTGAAAAACGTAGTAAGGCTTCCTTCTAAATAATCATCACAACAGTCAATTGCTTCCAAATAATCTCGTTTCAGTGGATAAAACAGCTTGGTGTATTCATCTTTCGAAATCACTTCAAAGAAATTGAGATATTTAACTTTTAACTGTCTGATAGTTGTAGTTAATTTTTCGCGATTACACATAATTCACTTATTACTTGACACATTTTTTCTTTTTGTTTTATACAAAATTGGTGGAAAAATTCAAAAATAACTTTTTACGCAACTCGAGCACAGCTTAGTAAATGTGCCTCGGCATACTAAAATGATAATGATGCACCTATTTATAAGACTTAAGAATGCAAAATCAAATGTGGGAGAACAAAGAGAAAAAATTAAAAATATGATGCGAATGAGAATAAAAGGGGAGGAAGTTAAGAATGAGGGACATGACATGAGAGAGAGGAAGAGGAGGAGGAGGAGGCGCTCCCCTATTATAACTACTATTTAATTATTTTTAATTAAAAGTATAACGGTGAGATACCATGGCCGCCGCGAAGTCCCGATTGAAGAACTAAAGAAATGTTATTAGTCTTAGTAATAGTGACGCCGGCGCCGTCCGAAACGCTGTGGCAAACATTCAAGTGCGATATACACTGTAAAACGGAGAGTATGTGGAAAATCAATTATATAGTCATTTGTTTTAAATTTTTCCTGTTTTTCTATTTCCATGTAATCTGTTGTTATGTTATCTGTTGTTATATGTGGTTTATATTGATAGCTATTACTCAAGAAGTTTGTTTCTAATATTAATTTTCAATAATGGTTTTAAATTTAAAATTTAGCAATAAATATAGAATAAAATTAGGACTATAGTTACGCAAATCCCATTGATTTTTTTGAGTATGAGAAATAATTGAGATTTTCTGTTAAATTGCAATTTTCTGTGTGACCATTGAGTCTAGGTATATATATATATATATATATATATATATATATATATATATATATATATATGTATATTTTAATATTTAAATACTTGATGCCGAATTAATACATCTGAGAATCATTAGTACTCCTATAAATTATGTCAATTAGGCCATAAAGCGGACGTTATAAGAATGTCTATTTTTGCAATGCGCCCTTGCCCGGTCCGAGCACCCTCAGGAAGTATGTTTAAGATAGACGACATTGATTTTAATTATTAAACGCACTTTTAATAAACCATCGTGAAATATATAAATAAGAAAATAAATAATATATTTAAAACGGAAATACCTAACAACTTAAATTAAGGAAATCTTAACAAAACCAAGATTCACCTTTGGTGTAAACAAGTAAGCAAGCCGGAAAGTACATAATAATTGTTTAAAAAATCCCAGTGGGGCAGAGTTAGTTAGTCTTTAAAAGTTAACATCATAATAGGGGCTTACATATACTATTAGAATGTGACAATTAACGGTTATAATAATTCAACTGTGATACAAGTAACTCGTAGCTGCAAATGTAAGTAGAATCCGTACTACATTTTATAATAATAAATAATCACAGTCAACTGTTTTGTTTTAGAAAACAAAAAATATTTGCGAGTCAGAAGTCTCTTTCAGGTGGTGTGCAGAAAATCGTTTTAACAACCACGTTACATTCTATTCAATTATAGAGAAGAAACATATTAATAAATAAATACAATTTGCAGCTGATTTGTGCCATACACTTACTTCTTTGTATATCCCCATACATTTTTTTAGTATCCTCAATATAGATCGCTGGCTAATAATAAAAAAAATAAAAAAAAACACAATGATTAAAATGTATAAAACTAATAATTTCCTACTGAAGATGCAGCAATTATTCCCTTGGTACGAATCTTTTTGTTAATGTTTTAAATATATTGGATCGACTGTTCGTAGAAAGTTTTGTAATAGTTAGGTACTGCTATAAATCTATTATAGCAATTACTTAGATCGCAACTTTTATCATCTGAGGCCGGCTCAAAAGTAAAGTTATCGTGGCGATACTGACCGGTTGCTGCAGACCGAATAGGTATCTATAAACTTATTAAGTAAGAACAGAGGAGGAAATCTTATACCACTTAAGGGATTTGCGATAGGTGTGACAGATTCGGAAGGAAAACTTATGGATCAGCCACCCCATCTAGGGAGGAGCTAAGAACCCTCCAGAGTGACAGTGGATGAACACGGGTAGACAACAAGGGCCTTTTAGGCCGATCCACCGGTCTTCGCCTGCCAGACCATTATTTCTACTGCTACTACTACAATCATAGCGATGGTTCCCCACTATCAAACATTACTGTCAGACCCTTTCTTAAGCCGATCGCAAGAATTATTTTGGCGCCCCCCCTTTTTAGTCTCTTTTAAATTGAAAAAAAATATATACGACATTTATATGTATTTATAGATAATCATAATTTTAATTAATCTTCTTATTTCTGTATAGTTTTCTGTTATTTCTAAGGCGTATTATTGTATAAATTGCGTTCTAAAAAAAACAAAAAGGACAATAATAAGGGCCAAACTAATACAAACACCAATTTTTCTATTATAAAAAAACTGGAGCTGGAAAAATTCTTCCTTCTTTTCTTTAAAGCAAAATCAGTAATAACGTCTATATTATATGAGTTATTTTATGATAAATAAATATGAAAGTCTTTGCTTTTTAATTCTGATGGGAAACTTTTTTACCCCTGGCAAAAGGGCATTAAAGTACATTTTTCAAAATTACGCGATAAAACTGCTTAAATAATGATATTGCCATTTCAGCGCATTAGTGCGTGCGTGTTGATAACAACTGTTGCCATGTAAAGGTGTCGCTTTACAGTATAGACGCGCTATTCACTCAGACACTGTTCAATCTTTTATTACAGAAAGTGTATTTTTTGTATCATGTGTAGAATGGTTATTAGAAAATCCTGAATTTTTGAACATTGGTCATAACCAGTGTCAATTAAAAGTACCATAAACGCCGATAAATTCTTTAAGATAGGGCGTGAATTAATTTATATCCAAAACTCTGGGAGTGTTAAAATATACTTATTGTTGGTTTTGAAGTACCTAATAAAATCCTGAGAGTTTTAAATTAAATTTTGTATACACATGTAGAGTCAATCGTGTCTTTGAATCGAAAGGTATCCAACTTAGTATACTTTTAATCATCTAGGGAGTGGATATTAGGCGTCATAACTCTATTTTTTTTTAAATCGAATCTTTTAATATTGTTTATTGTATTACTATTTTAATTATACTTTTCAGTTCAAACAATTCCTTCAAACTACAGGAAATTTGGCAGAAGAGTTTAAAAGGGCCGCAGCTCAAGCCTTAGAAATAACTGATATTAACATTATTTGGCTGAATAATCATATGGATGAATTAAACCAATATTTGGTTGCAAGTTAGTTTAAGTGATGATGCATCCTTTTAAATTTAGAAGTGGATTAAAAAATATGAGCAATTACACATATAAAATTGATAGAGTACAAAATACATCATGCTTCTATGTTTCTTACTTACAAGGATTTTTTCTATTAAGTATTTAAACTAATGTAAAAACAAATACAATAAAGAGTTTAAAAAATAAAATATTTCTTTTATTTATACCATTTATATATAGAAACAAAAGTTTCTATGACTCTTCATAGAACCTCAACGTTTCATGCCTCAAACGTTTTCTCGCTAAAGTACGGCCTGTTTGATAAGTAAAAGTCTTTGAATATATTGTTTAATAATTTTCTATCAGTGTTTAATGAGCTCATATAACTATAAGATCATAAGGTAATATGACACAAGTATTTTTTGATTAGTGTTGACATAATGAAGGGCGATCATGCTAAAAAATAATTGTGTCTGCAGCGTTCGTAGTAATGAGCGGTTATTATTAAACGGAACTAAGGCGAAAAAGCGTTCCAAAACAAACGTCCAACGACAAATAATTTTCAATATTCTGTCAAGTCGTTTGAGAGCATCTTCAAATATGACAAGCCTGGTTTTGCCCATTGCAAAGGACTCATTTGATTTGTGCTATACTTTAAATATATAAATGTACAGGAAAGAGCTTAGCCGTGACCTTGACGAGACCGGGAAGGTCACAAGAATCAAAACGATGGCCCGTCAAAATGACAACACTGTTTCCGGTTTTCAGTGGCGTATCCATTTTGATTTTTACTTTGAAATTTAGAGAGTAATTTGAAAACTTATACTTCTGAAAGAGAATTGTAATTAATGTATGAAGTAAATTAACCCATTAGTGCCCAAAGTTAATTTTTTGTGATTTTCTTCGAGTTGTTCATCTATCCTATGATATTTTATATGTAGTGAATAGGAAATAGCCATATTTATTTTTTTTCTCAGAAGTTATTCAGAATTTTGATGTCTCTTTAAAGGGACACTGGGTGCTACGAACGGTTAATATATAAAAATAATAAACACATTTAAAAAAATTAAAATTCAAAGGTTTATTTGGAATGATACATTTTGAAACAAATCTTAGGATGTACTGCTATTTGACACTTTTCACAGATGAATTGACTTTTTTTGCCACATTGCGCACACCTCCGGTCCGTCTCGTTATAAAGTACTATATGTCCAATATTATCGTACCGTACGTCAGGTAATGGGCGAGAAATCTTTGTTTTACCTTGTTGTGGTCTAGTGCCATACTTTTGCAAAAAACTCATAGAGAGATATCTTCGGAACTGTAACAGCGATTCAGCGTTTGGATAATTGGATTTAAGTTTTTTCATCAGTATCCAAGCGTTTACTATAGACACATCGAGAAAATAAAGAAATAGTGGCCAGTACCACTTTCTTTGGCGAATTCGTGATCTGTAGACTGCCACTAGGCCATCCATTTTATCCACACCTCCCATGTGTTTGTTATAGTTTGCTATCATTTTAGGCTGCGGAATATTCTTCCTAGTACGCGTAACTCTAGCCCAACGAAGAGTACTAGTTAGTTCATTGGTTTCAAAATTTGAGACAACCGTTACAACTTTATTGTCTTTCCATTGTACAAGATTACTGTTGTTATTTCTAAAAAATTTCAAATTACCCCTTGGTTCGTCATTTCAGTTTTTTTTGTTGGAACTGGACACTGTTCCAAACGATTATCTCTTATTGTTCCTGTGGCACAATATTTGCTTGAGCAATGAGCAAACAAGGGTAGCCCCGTAAAATAATTGTCCATAAAGATTTTGTGGCCATTATTGGAAGGTAAATTAACTTTTTCCAATAAGGACATGACAACGTCGCCTCCCAAACCAACGCGTTTTTCTCTGTCTTGATTTTTCCCAGTATAGACCTCGAAGCCGTACATATAACTGCTGCTAGAGCAAAGAGCCCAGTTCTTAGATCCGAACCTAATGGGCTTGCCTCTAATGAACTGTTTGGCATGATGTTTGCCATAATACGGCACCATGCTTTCATCAATGCAAACATGCTCGTCTAAACCTCCATGTTCTCTAAAGTTGCTGTTTAGGGTATCTATAAGGGGTCTCAATTTATAAAGCTTGCCGTCTTGAGGCAATTTCGAGTTGTCATTGAAATGAATATATTTTAGTATTATGTCAAACCTATTACGACGAATACTATTTTGAAGGATTTTAGGAACATCTTCGTCACTGGACCAGTAGTTCGATTGGGATATTTTCCATAGCCGGATAAAAGTATAGCCCCAATAACAACATACAATTCCTCTAAGGTCAAAGACAGATCAATATTTTTTTGTAGGGCATACCTGTTACTCTCCTGCACGATAAACATCATTAGGGTATCATCAAAAAAAAGCTTGAAAAAGTCAACCGGACTTGTTGAATTTTTGGCTTTGTTTGACGGTTCAATTGGGTTATAATCCAAATTCAATCCAATATTGGGGCGACCTGGTACATTTTCTTGCCAGTTTGATTTCTTATAAGATTTTGGTAGAGGGTTTGGTCGAATATTTTTATTACTTTTTAGTTGTCTTTGAAGTACAGCCAATGGAAGCAAATCTTCAGGGTCGAACTTCTCATCCGTCACAAATCTCATTTCGCATTCTTGAGCCAGTATACCACGAGGTAGATGATTTATATTGGCGTCATGCTCGTCATCGGATTGGTCACTGTCAAGTTCAGTATCATCCCCGTCATCGGTAGGAAATACGTATATGTTGGATTATGGTATGTCGTCATTCTCTTCCAAACAATCCATAAGCTCGGCTAGTGTCAATCTGAAACAAATAGAACATAATGCTCAGCGTCCCTTATAAGGGACGTCACGTTCAAAACCACAAATTTTACAGCCAGCTATAAATAATTGCCATTTTACACTAGGAATGAAACATATCGGACCAGTACAAAGTATTTTCACAAAAAATCAGCACTAGTTTTTGTTAACTGTGAAGTTGTATTTAAAAACTTACCCGCCGAATACAACGAGGGATCCATTTTGCTCTCACGATCGTAAATTTCCGCTGAAAGTTGAAACAAATCGACTCTACGCATCAATTGATTCGTAAAGACTGCAGTCTTGGCGGGCAGACAGGTAGTTTCCCTCCACTCTTCATGCAATCGACGTAGAATTGCCGGTCTCTTATAAGGGACGCTAGGCACTAATGGGTTTTAAACAAGCTAATTAAATTGTTGAAACATTAAAATTCATGTCTTTTATAGCTCACTTTAGATATTAAATTTTACATAATAAACCTTTCGTACAAATATCCTTATATTTATTCAGGGGTTTAAGTTCAACGTTTGTTGTTATTCATCCTTTAAAATTAACACTGGGTTTGTAAGAGCCACTTATCAAAGTTATAAAGAAATGTGACAATTTTGCCACGTGGGTAAAATAAATTAACGCATTCTGGATGAAGAACTGTGGCGACACGTGCCCAGCATTTATATTAATTTGATCTATCGCTTGCTACTAAGAAATACCTGCAACTAAGAATTTAACGGCGAAACCATAGGAGAGGCTATTTGGAAAAACTTGCAAATCATTTGAAAGTTATATTATGCTTTTATAAGCTGTAAAATGCATGGATTTTTTTTGTTTGTTTCGTTTCAACTGTTCTTTTGTATTTCTGGTTTCTTTTTATCACTTTCCTTGAATTTAATAAATAAAATTTAATGATTTTTTTAAATAAACAGAATGGTTATTTTTAGTTGAACTAGGAAATTATATTTTTCTGTAAGTAACTAAAATTATTTAGAAAAATTAAGCAGATAAAAAATATCAATGCATTTAAGACACACTAGGGCATAAATAATTAAATATAAATAGTTTTATTTATACAGTCCAAATTACGTTTTAAATAAAAATAAGCATAATTATTCTTATTTCATTTAAATGTACTCAAATTTAATACAGAATAAAACATTAGATACATACGAAATATCAACATCTAAGACATATTAGGTTAGAAGAAAATTCAATAAAATTAATATAATTTATACAAATAAAAACAAAACATATCCTAGAAATACCAAAATTATTTTGGAAATGTGAATAAAATAATCAAAATAGAACTGCTATTATACGGTACCAATAAATTTTATTTATTAAAAATGCTTTATTATATTTTAGAAAATATTAATATTATGTATCACATGTTTTAAGTATTACCTTTAAACATTCTGATTTGTAAAATCGTGCCGTCTGTGACATGCAGGTTATATATGTATCAGAAGTTCCTACGCCTTCATTTATATGTATATTTATTTGCTTGTATAATATAGTACTTCCTAATTTGCATAAACTCGTATTAAACCAAAGTACAATATTCAGTTATTATTCTTATTTCGAAGTGTAATAACACTCGCATAAGATATCAGTGTACCATTTTTTTTGTAGAAAAATAAATAAATCGGCATTAAAACCGAAATACCCAAACACTGAAACAAACAAAGCGTCATGCCATTAGACCTTGAAAGTCGACGAGGGAAATAAGCAACCAGTGGCGCCATCTGTAGGTACTATGGTGCAATTAAATCGCTTTAGATGCGACCTACTTTGGAGCACAAGACGACACATCTGTGCAAAAATAGAAGAGAAAGAGAAATTTCAATTTCTGTGGGGTTCTTGGTCGTAAAAAGTTATACAAAAGAAATAATCACGATAAGGATTACTCGAGAATGTGTCATGTTTTGGTCGAGAATCGACCAAAACATGACGCTATGTTTGTTTCCAGGACCAAGGGCCATCTGCTAACGTGGTATCTGCCCCGGCAAAGCTCATCAGGCAGTTTCCTTGGGGGGTATCGGTATTAAATAGAGGTGAGGTGCGATTTCACGAACTGTGACTCGTCTGTCACAGTCATGGTCTGCTCCAGTCGCAGCCAAAAAGCAGTGAAATTTTGTCACCGGTTGGCTTCGACTGTCGGAGCATAGAAAAGAGTTACAAAATCGCAGTCACGGCCAGGCAGACGACCACGCCAAACAGAAATTGGAACTGGCGCTGCACAGTGCAGACTGCTGTTTATATTTATTCCTTATTCCTGACATGATTTTTCACATATCGCTACTTCGCTGGCATATGAGAATGATTGTGGTTATAAAGAAGAAAAGTTATTAATTTGCCTAGTAATACATCACTTTATCTAAAAGACACAATAAATTTAAAAAATAAAGTCTATATTCCTTTAAAATTAACAAAGAAATAAATGATGAATACGGTAGTAATATAAAACAATATAAAAAAAGTACTTTCTCAATTTATAACATGGATAAAAGCAAAGCAAAGTCTTAGTAATGTAGTATGTACGTACTATTGCATAAGACATTCCTTGATTGCTTGAAGTACCTACCTATAAACCTATTTATTATTATTATAACTAGTTATCTATTGTAACGAAAAAGAAACAACCAACAGGTCTTTGGTTTAATAATATATGGAAGAAAAACATAATAACTTCTCATATTTAAATATTAACCCAAACAAACGAAAAAAATAGCTTTGGCTTAAAAAACAAAATAATATGTACGGGGTATACGTGAGACTTAATTTAAACAAATTACATTCACAAATTTAAAGTTTGCCGTTAACGTTTAAAAGCATTAAACTATATATACATTTCATAAACCAGTCTCAAACCATAAATGTGCAAGTTGAGATGCAGTGAACATTTCTTTCTGGTGATCGCGCCGTGACTGACCCTGTAGGGTTTCTGTATAGCAGCCCAGCCAGCCCGAGGAATGAGCAACAAAAACTGGTTCATAGTCACTGCTATTTATCACAGTGATACAACTGGAGCAGTCACATCTTGTCACTGTTCCACTAAAATCGCAGTTTGGCCCACCTCTAGTATTAAAACCGAAATCTCCAAACCCTCAACCAAACAAGACGTCATGCTATTGTTTACATTAACTGTTATTTGTCATTAACCTAGTTTTATAATAAAAGCTGACGAATTAAGTTAAACCATTATACCTGTGTATGATCTGTAATCATAAATTAGCTTATAAATTTAATTTTGACATTAAAATATTTGTCTACATCAACAATGATAAGAAAACAAAGTAAGATGATTTACCTTTAAAAAATTCTAATTAAATACAATTAAGCTAATAATTTTACATATTATCTAAAAAAAATTAATAACGTAGATTAGACAAATCAAAAAGAACTGATAATTTTAGTCATTTTCTCGAATTGCACAAAAGGTTACTTTTAGTTTTCCTTTATACAATAACTATTATTCTATTATGCTACGGGCTGTCTTAAAATATCAACCAGTTTATTTGACGCACTTGAAGATATTTCTATATAATGGTTGTCTCATATTTCCTTTTTTTTTTCAAGATAGTTATTAATAAACATATTTAGTGAAATCTAACTACATAAACTCAAATATTGGTTATTTCTTTATTTTTTTCGTACATATAAAGTTTTCCATTCCCACCTACAATTTAAAAAAAATTTACAACTCTAACTCAACCTGAATTCTTAGAAGCCTTAAATCTTTTGACGTCAAATAATTATTTTCAATACAAAAACCAATTTTTTCAACAACTTGATGAATGTGTTATGGGCTCAACTATTCTACAATCGCACAAGTAGTTGTGGAATACCTAGAAGAGGAAATTCTCGAAACATTTTTAACATTACGTTTCTTAAGAGATATGTGGATAATTGTATAACATTCCAGAAGATAACATAGAGAAACTACTTTTAGCATTCAATAATTTCCACCCATAACTTCAGGTCACTCTTGAAATAAATTTTCTTGACCTTACTATAATTAGATAAAAAAAAAAAAAAACTAAATGGTTTACAAAAGAAACTTGGTCTGGACGATATCTTAATTTCAATTCTCACCATCCACACAAACAAAAGACAAGTGTTGTGATTGGTCTAGCTGACCGTGCCATATCTTTAACGTCACCACAATACCGTCCTGAAGCCTTTAATAAAGTTAAAGAGACCTTAATTGCTAATCATTTTCCAGAAAAACTGATAAAATAAATTACCAAACAAAGGACTTATATAATTTAAAGGTATATAGGGTAGGCAAAAAATGTGAACACTGATTAATAGTAAACTACCCTTAATTTTAAAACTATGTCAAACAGATATTGAGAAAAGTTGTTTAAAATCAAAACCTGTGTTCAGATCTGAAAGTATAGCTTCCTACTAAAAAACAAATTCAGTAATTTTGAATATTCCACGTATTTGCCCAATAAACGAAAACATGTATTAAATCTAAGCAAGATGAAGTAACCTGTGCCAAAATTTTCAGAAAATATATTAAATTAATGTAGTTTATTTAGATTTAATATTATTAATAGTAACAAATATATTTTTCCTGTTGCAAGGGCATTTAATTAATCTTCAGAATTTGGAATATAATTTCTATAGAGAGTTAAATGTCTAAACAATTTAGCATGCGTACAGAAAAACTTTAATCTCAGTCCAAAATATTAGTATTTTAAAATAACTCTAATAATGTACTGTATCAACTAATTTTTATCACGTTTTGATGGTAGTAGGCTGAGAAAAAAATATAAGGCTATAGTTTCATGTCTAAACACAGGTTTGACTCTAAACAATTTTTATCAATAACATTTTGCCATATTTTAAAAATTAAGGCTACTTTGATCTAAAACTAACTTATGCTAATAGAGTATTTTTGATGGGTAGTGCGTATTTTCTCCTAAACTACACCGGCCCAAAGAGTTAGTGGACCGAAACTTCACTGGCCCAAACCGTCGAAATCCCGACAGATTGGAATGTGTGGAATGCGCCGCTAGCCCGACACTTTAAATACCGAATTGGCGAGCTACGCTACTGGCTAAAAATTCTTTAAATAGGCCTGCTGTGGTGTCAAGTTTTATTGATAAAAATAAATATATTGTTTGTTGTTAATCGTAAACTGACTGTTTTTTTTTTGGTTAATTATAAAGCATTTGTTTATCACAGGATAATATCTAATTAATGGAATAATGGAGATTGAATATTGAAAAAAGAATTATTGTTGGAAAGCCCAGGAAGAGATTATTGCATGTTTGCATTGAGATGATTTTAAACCTTCTACCCTTGTCTACACAAAAACAAGGCTTCTACTTTTAAAGTGAGTATGTTTATTTTAGAATAGTGTGAATATGGTATAAAGTTGCAACCATTTCAGTTTTTGGACTCTTACACTCAGATAATCTTATTTGTTAGAATAGAGGATTGAGTCCCCATCTGTTATTAATGTGGATATTGTTCCCTACCTAAAAATAAAACAAAGTTGTCTACTAAAGACCATATAAAAATCCACAAAAGCCTTGTTGCTTGAACATATATCTTTTAACTAATATGTTTAGTGAGCTTTTTGAGACACATAATTTCAACTTTTTTTTTTTAAGTTTTTAATTTTGTATCCTGATCCCAAGCAAATACCTATCTAAAAATCAGTTTTTATCAGACACATATTGATTAGTATTTTATAAGATTGTTAATGATTTTCCCTTAGCTTGTTATTCATGCAGATACTTTATTAATTATAATTTGTTTTAGGACCAACGCAAGACTTCTTGATGTTTGATATAGGTATCGTAGACAAGACTTAGGAAGTTAGTTCTGCTCATATGTACATTGCAGATAGTAGTGACGTGTATATTATAGTGATACTTGAGTACTTACAATTACTGTTGCTGAGAAACTGTGTAGTTTGAGAACTAAAAAAGATGCACTAGTGTTAATTTTATCTTTAATACATTTTTTTGTTGCTGTAAAGTGTATCACATTATTGATTAAAGACATATAGCTAAAGTAGATTAGAAATTTAAAGATTTTTCCCCATATTTTAAAAATATTAACTGTGGCCTATTTTTATATTTTCTTCAGTTGGTATACACAATTGAGTAATAAGTTAATTTAGTAAGTATGCAAGATATTGCACATCTCACCTTTAATTTTTTTTAAATCTAAGTATGGTTTAAGAAAAAGTTAGGTAGATGATATAATTATAAAGAACAAAAGTCTTTCGAAGATACCCTCAATTAATTTCATGCTTTCAGGTTCTTAAGTTTATTAACTAGTATAAAGTAGTTTAGATCTTGTAAATTATTTTATCAATTAACTTATTAAAATATAAACTTTTATTGCCTAATCTTATAAAATTTTCTAAAAATATTACATCTTATCGTTGATTTTACCATATGTTGGGAACTGGCTGTCAAACTTGCGTATTGTTAAAAAAATTATGGTATATCTTTTAAAGTCTTTATTCAAGTAAATGTTAAGTTTTCTAAATAAATAGTTCCAAGCCAGTAAAAAAGGTATCCTACAATAGCTTTATACATAGATTCTATCATATCACAATTAAATCAGCTGTACATTAAGGTATCATATTATAAGACTAATAATACATAAGGTTGAGACAGTGTTTCAAGAGGGATATACATTGACTGAAAGCATTATCCCTTATTATACCTGTAGTGCCTTGTTTAATGTCCGACTAAGAAAAATATTTTTTAATTGAGAAAAATCTAGTTTAAACATTATATGTTAAATATTATTTAACTGACTTTGACATAATGTCATTATCTGTCAAAATAAACTAATAATAAATGGTGCCAAGGATATATAACCAAATCCCATTGGAATTTAAGAGCAAATCATATTATATAATTAAACAAAAATCTTGAATACTTCAAAATGAAGTAAGCGTTTCATGATTGCGTACGAATTTTGATTGATCATAAATTAAACGTTCATTTAACTTTTTTGTAAAAAAAAATTGGTAAATGTAGAAGATATAGATTTTTAATCCATTATTTTCTGTGTATACTGGGTGTTTTTTAGGAAAAGCATGACAAATTTTTTTATGTTTTGTTGGTACACCCGGTATATGTCCATCAAATGGGTCTCTTCTTGCTAATTATAATTATACTAGGTTTGAAACATTTATCGTGAAACACAACTGAGGAAATTGACAATATACCTATCATAAGAGATGTTAGAGAAAACATAACACCGATATGAATAACTTGCCTCTTATGGCATGTTCTCCATTGTCTTTAAAGGTAAAGGTATCAAATCTAACATATTTATGATTAGCAAAAAGATGCCTATTTAATGGGCATATAATAGACAGGGTGTCCCATAAAAAAATTGAGGGTTCTATTTATAATCAATATTCCCGTACATTATTAGATGATAATTGATCATTGTAGATGATAAAAATACTATTTGTTTGCCTGTCATTGTGAATATATTTTATTGTTATAGTTTAAAATTTCACAATGTTTGTATTTATTTTATATTATTATACAAAAAAAGAATAATTTTAATAGTCACAAACAGAACAAAACATAGAACAATAGTTAAGTAATGAAACTTAAAATATTTAATACAGTCAGGTAATAAAACTCAGATACTAAAAGAAGTAAAATGTAAGTTTAACCCTAAAAGAAAAAAATTAAGTGCTAAAATAAATATAATATATAATAACTAGGAATAAGTTTTGTAATTTTTTAAATAAAGCACATAATTTTACTGATTAATTTGTTTGTGCACAGATGCATATATATATATATATATATATATATATATATATATATATATATATATATATATATATATATATATATATATTTGTTTCTTAAACCCGGTATATATTAATTGGACCATTGTCAATAGTATAAAATTTTAAATCAGTTTTAGAAAAATTGTAAATGTCATTTTATAATTAGACCACTAAATGTTTTTTAAATTAATTGTAGATAGGTAAGGAAAGCCATATATACCAAAAAAAAAAAAATAATAAAGGAATGAGCAATTTTTGAGAAAGCCTACTATGATAGGCGAAACGTCAAGTTAATCCCATTGTTTGATTTTGCAAATAAACCTATACTCAAGAAAGAAGTCCAATTAATATATGTATATATATATATATATATATATATATATATATATATATATATATATATATATATATATATATATATATATATATATATATATATATATATATATATATATATATCATTTTCAGAAAGAGGATCACAATTTTGATTACGAAAACATACAAATTCTGGAATATGAAAATAATTACAGAAAAAGGCTATTTCTGGAAATGGTACATATTAACAACGAAAATAATTCAGTTAATTCTAGATCTGACAACAAATGAATTCTTTGCCTTGTTCAACAAAAAACAAATAACTTAAATACCATAATATAAAGATTCCACGAACTTCAATATGTACATAAAACTGTTTATCAATGTTTCTTTTACCACAAAAAAAATATAAAATAGTTCTTATTATTCAAAAAAATAAATAAATAAATGTATATATAAATGTCTTGCTAGTTGTTAAGTTCTACCTGTTATCAACACTTTAATATTCATGTGGTTGTATTCGTCCTAATTTAACGTTCGACTGTGTGTTGAAATGCATATAGCCATGTTTTTGTAACTTCACTTGTAAGTCTTAACTGTTTTTTTGTAGTTTGATATAATTTTAATCTGTGGTGTATTTTAGCGTTTCCTCCTGATGAAGTCATAAATAAATGACGAAATATAGAGGATGTCAGAAGTAAATTAGTTATTTATTTGACCTACAGACCGCATACCCGATATTAGATTCCTTATTTATCCTAGTACGGTCGTGAGCATCTAAAATGAATATATATATATATATATATATATATATATATATATATATATATATATATATATATATATATACCCGGTCTACCTATTACCTACCTAAATTTGGTAAAGCTTATGGACATCCCTAAGAAAATAAATTAGTAGCTAACCACAATCACCGTATTAATATTACATAAAATTTGCCAGCTCTACATATTTATAGAAAATTAGCTATATTCACTGTTAAAATTTAAAATGATCAGTAAAATTGAACTTTGTGACATTAACAACTCAAATCATGATATTAACGGGCATATTTAAGCTTAAAGCTAAAGAAGCAAGCTTTCAAATTCTGAAAATATTAACAAGATAGATTGCCTTCTTTTTAAAATACAGACAACTGTGTTTTTGTTATGATAACTTTAATTAAGTTTTTGTATTGAGAGTTTTTATGAATTTTGAGTCCAGTCTGGAGTTAGCCTAACCCTGGATGTAACAATAATAGCTATATTTTAAAAAATGATATACTTTAAATCATTTTGTGTATTTAATCACAAATATTTGTAAAAGTTATATATCTTTGTTACTGGACATTGTGGATAGCTATATGATGTGGAGAATCCGTGTTGAATGATTTCAAAATGTATCATCTACTTAATTATGTTAAAGTAGGAGGAGGAGCTATGAGTCAGCCTAAAGAAATCAAAATTGGAGTGCCATAAGGTACAGTGCTGGGTCTTGTGCTTTTAAACATGTATATCAACACTCTTTGTAATCTTGGCACAAGGGGGTAAAGCCTATGCTGATGACTCCACTTTAATTTTCCCCAGTAATACATGGGAAGAAGTGCAGTATTTATTAATTGAGAATATGAATAGTTTTTGGATAACTGACTCTTAATGTATAGAAATAAAAAGTTTTAAGAAGTAAGTCTATTCATTGTAGGTCAGACACATTGTAATCGCATAAATAATACCTACTTGACAAAATGGTGAATGTCTAGATATAGTTTATTTTCAGAATAAATCTAAACCTAAGGTTATATTAAACATTAACTTTATTTAAAACACATTACAGTAAATATTTTCTTCTTATGATGTAATCAGTCTTCTCAACTCACAAAGGGGTTGTTTTCACTTGCCTCGCCCCTGGCAATAACTGAATTGGTGTAGTTGGTAAGAAGGCCAGATTTTAATCAATGACATACATACTAACTTTCTAGAGCTTACATCTTGTTGGTGATCTTATTACATAGTGGTCGTCTCTGAGCATACTAAAAATAAAGAATTTTCCTAATTACTTTCAAAAAAATTAATACTCTTATTTAAAAAAAAAGAAATGAATGAAATAGATATTGCACTAGTTAGAAAAATAACCAGGTCCTGGTGAACTTATGCTGTTTGAATTTTTAAAAGAAAACCAAAAAAACTACCTATTATATTTAAACAATGAGCCCATATAATTTCAAAAAAATTGATCATACTAAATGTTTATTTGTGGAAGTATTATTCTAGCTTTATCTTAGGCATGTTATAAATATATTTGATTTAATCAGAAGTTGTACCATCTATACATTTTTACATTCGGATAAAACTTTAAATTCTATAAATGTCAGTTTTTAAATGTTTGAAATCGGACAAAAAATGGCGGATCTATTTAGCTGGCCATGTCACAAATATTAATGCAAATTTTAACAGACTTCAAAAAAAGGAGGTTATCAATTTGTCCCTATGAATTTTTTGTATGTATGTACATAGATTACTCTGCGATGGTTTCAACAATTTTGAAATTTTCAAGGAATATTCGGGATATTGCCCGAGTGGTCCCACAGCCAGCATATTGTAAAAAGGTTAAATATGGCGAAATGACGCTATATTAAATATTTATTCGACGCAATAAAAGTGTACACCATTTTATTAGGAATTTACATAGATATATATGGTTATTTGTTAAATATAACTTAAAATAAAACTCATATAAATTGAACAAAAAAGGATGAAATAAAAAACTGTATAAAAAAATAAAACTTCAAAAAATGCACCTAAAAATGGAAAATAATATTTTATTCCATCTGGAATTTTAGTCTGTGAAGTCAACACCAAATTAATAGAGATAGTAAAACATTATACTCTTGGTATTAGACATCAAAACACTCATTTACATAAATATTGTTTTGCATATGTTTTGTATTAGGTAATTAAGAATAAGTTTGGTTTCGATTTCACAAACACAAGGTATGGGATTCACTTCTGGGGAGTTTCTTCACAATATCTACTTCAGAAAGCTTTGTTCTCCAAACAGAAATTGTTATAAAAAATAGAACAAACTTCAAAAAAAAAACAAAACTATAAATTAAAAAATAATATTTTATTCCACATTGAAAATTTCACTTTATGAAGTCGTCTTCAAACTTATTCTTAATAACTTATCACAGACATTTATATAATGGGTACCTACATATATGGGAATAAAATATCTGTTAATTTTTACATTCAGATAAAACTTTAAATTCTATGAATATCAGTTTTTAAATGTTTGAAATTGGACAAAAAATGGCGGATCTACAGGCATTTTCTTTATTTTGTTTAGATGCCCATGTCACAAATATTAATGCAATTTTTAAAAAACTAAAGAAGGACGTTATCAATTTGACCCTATGTATTTTTTTTATGTATGTACATCGATTACTATGCGGTGGTTTCAACAATTTGGATGAAATTTTCAGGATATTCCCGAAGTGGTCTCACAGCAAGTTTATTGTAAAAAAGTTAAAAAATAGCGGAATGACGCTAGATTAAATATTTTATTCGAAGCGAAGCGTTCACCATTTTATCAGGAAATAACATTTTTGGCTTCAACTTCACAAACTAAAATTTTAAAGAGGAAATACAATATTATTTTTCTTCTAAGCACTTTATTTAGCTACCTATTTAACAAATTTTTCTAAAAGTTTTCTTTGTAAGAAGAAAATATTTTGAAAAGGAGAAATGCCTCATTTCTATTAAAATATCTAATTATTTTGACATGAATTATCTCAGCATTTCTCTATTTATTCTCAGATGGATCATGGAACCATTCCTCACTGCTATGTCTGTCTACTCATAATTTTATATGCAAAGCTGATTTTCATTTTTTATTGTTGTCTACGATTCATACCCCGATTTGCCAAGATGGAGTCCACTGTGGATGATACATCCATGAATTTACGTGGTTTTCCTAAAAATACAAACACAACTATATATCATAATCATGTTATCAACCAAATACAAATGTTTTTGTTGAGGTTTTTCTTTTAACTAACATTTAGTGTGCACTATACATTAAAAACCCGATATATTGTAGAAAATCCGAAGAGGAACATTTAAGAAAAAAATGTATACCTACACAAAAAAAGAATCTAGGCGACTTACCAATATGAAATTTGTACATTACAATATACTTTCTGATTATTCTGATGTCCTAATATTGATAGTCCCTTTAAATTGCCGAATCTAACTTTCTAGTACTCTCGTTCTTGAAATCGCATTTGAATGGGCGAAGAACTGAGAATTCAGGATGTATCCGGAACACAGTAAAAGCTTGCATTCTTGCATATTATTTCTGCATGGTTCACAACCGAAGCAACTAACAATTTACATCATGTTAGTAAAACTTATTTTATTTTATCCTAACACTGATAGGACGCAGTAGAATTAATACGTAGCTATGCTATTTTTATAAACTAAACTCTTTGAGAACGATTTAAAACTTATTATTTAGGAATATTAATAACATGTTATCAACCATAAATAAAAAAACACCATATTATTTTACTAATATTTTCGGAAATATGTACTTCATCTGAACAATAGTGCACTTTGGCAACAGTGACAGAAGTTTCTTACATCATTGGCGTACATGTTTATGTATTTCGACGTTTAAGGCCAAGGACAAATTCCATGCATTCCAATGTGTCGGGATTTCGACTATTAGCGCCAGTGACGGTTATGTGTCTTGTAGGTTCGGGCAAATGTCTTTTAGGGGTATTAACTGTTTTGGCCAGTGAAGTTTAGGGCCAAATACATCGAACCTTTTGATGCACTAACTTTTATCAAGAATAATTTTTTCTGAGAAACCAAAAAATAAAACTTCCCCATAAGTTTCACACTTCTTGGACCACCATATATATATATATATATATATATATATATATATATATATATATATATATATATATATATATATATATATATATATATATATATATATATATATATATATATATATAGCGTGGATTTAGGTAACATATGAAAAAAAATGCCATATAATATACAAGTAGCGCAAAAAACATATCAACATGTAGGTAAAACAATAAAATTGGGATATTTTCTAAGATAGCCAAATTGCAGAGGAGTATAAAGATATGAGATAAAAAGTTACTTAAAACTTTTTGTACGAAGCGTATTTTTTATTGCAATTTAATGGTCAATTAGTCAAAAACTTTTTTATTTGTGATTTTTAAGCTAAAAAGTTTTCTTCATAAAAAGTTTTGCATATCTGAAATAAAGCTTTTAGAAGATTTTTGACAAAATTAATGGTCAATTTGTGCAAACATGCTTAATTTTTACATATTCAACGTTCTCAAAAACTACGTCTATAATCAAAAAACTTCTACTACAATCTTTTTGACTTTTATTTGCAGAGTCTTTAATTCTATCGCGCCAAAAATAGAATTTCAAAATTTTTTGTTTTGCAAACTGTTATTTTGATATTTATTTCGTACCTTGTGTACAAAATGGCATTCTTTTTTAGATGAATCTTATTTTTCAGATGAACAAAAAATACGTTTTTCGTCTAAAATCACAAACAAAAAAGTTGTACATGTGTTACCCTAATCCACGCACACGCTGTATACGTACCGGGTGACCCCAACGTTACTCTCCGGCTGTAGGTTGGTAGGGTTGTTACTCTAAAAAAACGTAATTTTTGTACATTTATGACAGGAATTCGCGACTTCCGGTTTCACCGGAAATGACCCCAAATTTTGATTTTTATATGCGACATCCTGTATATTTTTTGTTTTTTTTATTGATGCTCCATTTTTAAATTCAATTTTGTTCAAATTATATTTTTAAATTAAATTTTCATCTAGACTGCTATGATCATACTAAAATCTATGGAACGCCGTTTTACTTTTTAGTCTGCTATATGTCCGGTATTAATTTAAATTGAATGGGACTTCAGTATGGCAATTTATTTTATAATATTATAATAAAAATGTAATTTTAACTCAATCCTTGGAAGATCCAGAGCTAAAGCCTTCATATAGATTTTTAACAATCAATTAATTTGATTTAGCTATTAAAATGTATGTCAGGATATTTGGATGGGTCTTTACAAAATTAATTCAATTTTCATTATATTATTATAATTAAAATGCATTTTTTTATTATAATATAATTTTATTCTTACAAATTTGTTGATATCAATATTTATCCAATATTTAACGAATACCTTTGTAGTATTCTGTGGGAAACAATATAACCGATTATCAATTTTTATGAATGGTATTTTCATTTACAGCAATTTCTATGATTATCTATTTTCATTGAAACCAATTTCTATTGATATCAATTTCGATTGAATACAAGCCCCTCGAATGTTTATTATCGGAAGTTTCGCCATCTATAGCCTCCCAAAAGAAACATAATGTGTTTGCGTGAGTGTGTTCGATAATCAAATTAATTTGCGAATGTCATACGAAAGAAAAGTCTTCGCGCCCAAAAAGGTTTGTAAAATTCTGGAGCCCCTCTGGCTTGATATTCTGAGTTCTGAAGTATGAGCCGACTTCGTTAGTTTGCGTATTGCGCTAACATTGGATTGCATTGTAATAATCTTGCTTGCTGAATTTTTAACATCATTTGTGCAATAAAAGACGATGATACGGACCGAATTTAAACTCGTCTTTCACGCGCAAGCACGTCACATCGATGTACAGTGTTTGGGAGTCAAATAGGCCGTAATGCATTGTCATTTAAAAATGTTTGTAGAATTTACGCTTCAATAAAATGTTTTTAAAATTATTAAACTAATTATTTTGAATCTATAGATTTTATTTTCAATACTGTTTAGTACGGCCTACCTGTGCAGTTGCAGGCAGTAGAAATCGATATTGAAATTATAATAAAAAAAAAACAAAAGTGACAGAGATAAGATATTTCAAATTTCCAAAATAATACATTTTCAAAAATGTGGATTGTTGCTTACCGTCAAGCTGTTAAGATAAATTTAAAAAATGGTAATTTAGGATATATTTACTATAATAATAGAACAATATGGTTTTAGGTACCTGTATAGGGCACTTTTGAACCTGGTTTGTATTTTTCAATTGCAAGTAAAAACTAAAAATGTCAATAGACGGCACTAGTGCAGCAACTCAAGTAACAAATGTTATAAAATATGAATGGAAGTTTCCCCTGCAATTCTTTTACTTGCAGCAATCTTAACTTTTATTTTAAATTAATTAATTACTTTAATCAAAATAAATTTCACGAATCCTCACAATGAGCACTTTAGATAATCTGATATTTGTAAAATTCAATTTTATTTTCTTGCTGAATGCTGAAGAAACCGGCGTGGGCATACCGTTTGTAAGAGTATCGTGGTGTTAATGATAATTTTATAAAAAATGAGTATTAAAAGGAGACTCGTATGTTGCGTTATAGAGGCTGCTTTTCTAGAAGCAACAAGGCCGAATTAACTACTTGCGATGGTTGGGGCTCATCTGGCCGAGGCGAAGTTTTGCGATGACAAAAAAACAGTCAACCCATTGACGTTTTTGGTGGCCCTTCGGCAGCAACTCAAAATTTACATGATGACAAAAAAAAGAAAAGATCCTCAGTTTTCTATTTCTCTCGCTGATGTCTCCCGAGGCCCCCATCACATTTGAGCCTTACGCATTGTGGCCTTGGCATTTCAATCATTAAATCCCCGCAAAAACATGATGCGCAAGCTCCGTGCTGGGGCCACTGCCGACGCGACGGCGCCGGCGGGGGCCTGAGTCAGTGGCGGGCCGTGAGTATATGAAGTGGGAGGGCAAAGGTAAATAGTATTCGCATGACGTGGGACGCCGACCGACGGTTCGGCAAACTACTTTCAACACTCCGAGATTTTAGTTTTAAATAAATTTGCACAAGCTATATTGTCACAGATTACAAAACAATCTGTGAAGTAACACTTATTTTCTCGGTTAGTGATAGTGTCTGAGTCTGTTGTTCATCAAAGGTTTATAATTTGAATGAATATATATATATATATATATATATAACCATTATTATTAAGCCACCGTTTAAACAATGATATAACAATTTCAATCAAACACAACATTTATTTTATTGGTAGGTGTAAAATAAAGCAATGAATGTTCTTCCAGCAAAATCTGAATCTGATTTTTTATCCAAAAAGCTATTTTTATGTTCTGAAATCGGAAATGCCTGTTTAAACGTTCTATCTGTAGCACCTCCACTTTGGGTTTTTGCCTATTTTGTTTTATGATATATATATATATATATATATATATATATATATATATATATATATATTACTGTAACAGTGTTGCCGTATCTACTTTTAGTTCCGAATTTCTGCTATTAACTTTTGTTTTTTAAATGGGGCGCCCTATATTTGTTTGTTATTTTAATTTACTATGATATTGTAACTTTAACCATGACGTGTCAAAACAGAACCTTCATATATCAGGGTGACTAGAAATTGCTTAAGCTTAAATGCATATTATGCCTTTATTTGCCGATTTTTTAAAATACTGCATATTTTTGTGAGGTATCATTGTATATTACTCGCAAAGACTAATCCGAAGAGCGACATTAAAAAAAAAGATTTTTTAAAAAAAATCGTTTAACTAATATTTAAATGGGCATAAAAGATGTTTAGTGAATAGACAGATAATTTTATTTTTCTCAGGCTTCTTGGAGGTAAGTTAATAGTTTTTGCCAAATCACAGCACTCTAGATTGAGAAATAAAAATTAATTAAAAAATAGCATTCAATGTGAGAATTACATATGGTTGTACTTGGAATATCTCAACCATTGAGGTAGTATACCGGAATGGTCCCAACGAATCAAAACACGCAAACATATACAGGATGTTACAAATTCGAGGTACAAGCATTGAGATCTTGGCAACCGTAAGAGATACAACGTCGGTTAAAATAAGGAAAAATTGCGCAATTTAACATCGAATAATAAGTAGTTGATAAAGTTAGACAATTCTGACTATCTCCGAGGATATAGGTACGTAAAGTACCGAAAAATCAGCTATATACATTTTATTTTTTCAGGCTGCATTTGAAGAGATATCACAAAATAAATTTTATTTCTTTATAGTTACTTTTCATTATCAACAAGATGGTGCACATAGATTTGAAATCCGACGTTTCTTCTTCGCGGTCAGATCAACTTATTTTTTTTTAAATAGACCTGCAGTTTTATTTTGTTTTTTAAAAGCCCTTGATTTCTAAAAACCAATGATGTAATGCACTCATTCATTTAGAGTACTTAAAATTTTCCTTTGTGAATTTGGCGAGATTGTGGTTTTCTGTGCCTCTCTAACACATTGTATTTTATGGAAAAATCTTAAATCTACTGTTCAAACATTGAGTATAATACATCGTTAGTTTTGGCAGGTTAAACGTTTCTTAACAATTAAATAAAAAATACAGTTCCGTATTTAAAAAATATTAAGTTGATTTTCAATCTGAGTGTACATACTGTTTTCGTAAGTAAGTATTGGTTACAATTCACAGTGTATCAAATTTTAATAAATTGTCTCTAAAAGTTTAAAAGGTGCATTATATAAACTAAAAAAAACGAAATCTTCGACATCTTGTGTCTCGAAAACAAAGCATTTCTGCACATGTCTATAAGAAATTTTATTCATAGTTTTTTATGTAAAAACTACCCCTAAAATTACATTATGACTTTTAGTAACACACTGTTTAAGTTCAACATATACTATATGTAGGTACATATGAATATAATTCCAGGTTTGAATCCAGACAGAAATCACCATGTCGTGGATTCGTATCGAAAGATTCTCTAGAATCTCTACATGACAAGAAGAGTACACGTTGCTTTGAATATTTACCGTTATTACAGTTAGATGTGGAGGGATTAAATCTAATACAAGACACAACCATCAATCGGTTTTTATGACCTATAAAACTATCACATATTTTGCCCTGGCTTACATCCATAATATGTGCGTGAGTACCAGAATGTAAGAACTCAAAATAGAAAAAAAGTCAGCTTTGTAGATTATACTTGTGTATTGAGCAAAGAGACCTTGTGAACAAAATTACCAAGCTAATAGGGCATGCATGCTATGTATTTGTTTTGGGGTATTCTTCAATATAACATGTTATGCATTCCAACATACGACAGTTTCGGTTTGGGTACGTGCAGGAGACAAATGCACCCTGCACCTCCTTTCCCCCGAGCTAATAACCCAAGAAAAAATTACATTATATAAAGCATTTTAGGACTTTTACCTGACAAACATTGAGAAGTTTGTTTTTTTTAGTCTACATGCTTATGTTGTTCCAACAAGAACCTAGAACTTTTTTTTAGTTATCAAATGTTTGTCTCCCCCTCTAAGACGGCATTCTAAATACACCATGGGTAGATGTGTTCATTTTTGTAAATCCGTATCTTGATCGACACGCAGCTTTGAAAGTGAAGTGCACATACCTATAAATTATAATAATTACTCACATATTAAACAAGGGAGACAAACATGAAAATAGTGTCCTAATTATCAAATAAATAATGTAAATAAAGATATAGTGATATACCTATATAAGCTTACTACAGGTTGCTTTAAACAGGGTGTACTCTTTTTAAGAGGAATGTTCTCTGTTTCGGGTCCATGTACTCTGGTACTCTTGCTATTTCCATAAATACGACAAATATCCTCTATTACGAGAAATCTGGGACAAATGATCTCTATTTTGCGAAATCTGGTGCCATGTTCTAATTATTTTTGTTGTTTTTAGTCCATATTATTATGTGTATTATAATTATTATTGAAAGTCATTGAATTCTGCGAAAGTGACAAGACTTTACTTAATTATTATACGCTGGTACCTATTTTTACATTTCGTCAAAATGTATTCTTTTCATTTTAAAAAAATCTGGACAGCCTACTTTAAATCACGTTTAAGAAGCCAAAAAAAACCTGCAGTAGAGCATGTCGCCGGCACACAGCTTCCAGGAGAAATTGCAATTTGCTATTACAAATTAGTGTGTGGTAATCTGTGAATTATAGCTGGGAAATTCAAAACCTTGTTTTCTTTATTCTGGTATAAATATAAACACTAAGTCAAAAATCGTTGTTATTGCACTACCATATATGACTGATTGTAGATTAGACCAGGAAATCATCAAAGGATTGTGGAATAGCTTGTTTTGGAATAGGATGTTGGGAGCTAGATACGTTCGTTTTAACTTTTTTTCATTATGATCTGTAATTTTGTACGTGGTCGCATTTTAAATATAGGGGTGTATATCGTATTCCCCAATGATTTAATTTTAATATTTTAATTTAATAATCACGTTTTAACTGTCATTGATTACCTACGAATATGTTTTTCATTATTCTCATCCGACTCGTCATGACGTCATGCACAACACAGTCGGTTAATTTTAGATGCACTGTTAAATCTTCGAACGCATGCCTAGTCAGAATCTCGGGTATTAAAAAATTACAGATTTCTGCTCTTGTTGTCCCTAGTTTGCAATAGATCGCTCCACGTCCGATAATTAAAATTGAAACAAGGTGGCTGCATTCAATGAAAATTGATATTCATAAGAATCGACATTAATAAAAATTCGAAATCAAAACAATGCATATTAAATAACACCAGTTACCTTATACCAGCTAATCATTTAAATTTCACAACTCTTATACGATTAAATCTCGTATCAACTTTTATTTATTTATTCAAATCTATATTTCAAGTATTTTAATTTCCATGGTAAAGGGTCCGTGTTATATCTTTTTGATGTAGTATAAATTACAGATAAACGACTATCAAAATCAAAATAATGAGCGCTATTCTATTTACATTTTTACGGTGTTAATGGAATTGATATTTAAAAACAATGATATCGTAAAAGCTGCTTTAATTTTTTTTGATATGCGATAAAAATAAATTTATTTTTTTTATTACATGACTTCTTAAATCAGATTTGCCTTCATACGGTTGAAATAAATTAATCTCCACAAAGTCGTTATTGCATTCTAGTGTTTTCTGTATTAATATTAATTTAATGCGATCCAGTTTGAAGCAATTACATTTTAATAAGAACCAATATATTAAATATTTAAACAGATTTTTGTATATGGCTTTATTTCATGCCAATTTTTATTAACATCGATTTGATGAAATGCAATAACTAGGGAAAGACGCATGTATATAGAAATTTTAAGTAGGCTGTATACGTGTTAAAAAAGGATAAACTACTACTTTTTTGTGGTATCAATTGAAATGGTCGGCAAAGAAATTGCGTATCATAAAAATGTCATTCGTTAAAATCGGTATCCGGAAAAATTCGATATCGGAAGAATTAAAACGAATAAAAATTGTATGCAGGTAGCATCATTTATATGTTTTGCAATTAAATTTGGTATCAAAGACGCGTATGACTAAAAAGTAAAACGGCGTTCCATAAAAATCTCTCTACATACTTTATTTACCTTCAGAAAAATACAAACTCAATTTTATCTTTTCAAATTTTGGATAAAGGGCTAACTAAAGATTATTTTGGTATTTTTGCCCTAACTAAAAAACTGAAATATCACTTTCATAACGTTACTAAATGCAGTATTTCATTACGACACTTCTCCATTTTCATTTAAACATTTTTGTCTTAGTAGGTAGTAAAAAAAACAAAATGGCGCGTTTTCTTAAATCGGCTATAACTTTTTTGTTTTCAAAAGTTTTTCAAATCAGCGAAAACATTATATCGACAACTTTTCGACCAGACTTATATGCTTAAATGCTTTAAAATCATGCTTAGATGATTAACAAGTCTATGCTGTTTGAATAAAAATTACAAAAAAATGATCCTAGTAGCCATGGAATTTTCATGACAACGCAACCGATTGTTTTTTCAAATCAAAATAAAATCTGCCTCAAAAATGTATTAACCAAACGGCGGATATCTTTATAAATTTGTTAATAATATGGAATTTTAGAAGCTCTAATAACAAAATATATTAAGGAAAAAAAGAGCATATGCAATTGGCAGAAGATCAGAAATTAGGAGTTGTATTTAAAAAATATGAACTCACAAAAGCAAAACAGTTAAACTAATATTATATTTCAAGCTCATTCTATTTAAAATGACGATCATTTTTTTTAAACATTTTCTACATTTAGTTAAAAAATTTCTTGTTACCCTATGCAATGTATTGCTGTTAATATTAGTTAACACTTCTCTGGCTCTGTCCTCAGTTTCTGGAGAGTCAAATTCATAAATTTCATTCTTGATGTGCCCACAAAGTAAAAAATCTAAGGGAAAGATATTCGGGGATCGGGCCGGCCAGAGAACTGGTCCACTATTCGAAGAGGGGAACTGCACGCAGTATTATGGATTATTTGCAAGCCTTCCAACGCTGCAATATTATGTTAAAGCTGTAAGAGATATTTATTAGCTTCAATGTGATTTAAATAGTAAATGTATAGTTGGGCGCTACTTTGAAATATTTATGAAAAAATCAAATCTAAAATAGAGATTAAATAGAAGTAGATTTGTTCATTTTCGACCGTTTTTTGACCACTTTTTGACGAAAACGCGGTCGCATATAATTTTTTTTCCACATAATGGTTCTGTACCGCCTTGGATTGATCCTTCGTCTACGTAACTGCAACTTTTGAAATGTTAAATCGTACTCATGTCTTTGTATTTCTTCAGCGCTGAACCCGTTTTTAACCGAAATATAATTTATATTGCCTATACATAGCACACTTTTTTAAGGTCGGACGTGCAGTTACGTTCCCGTGAGAAATGCAATTCTGCATTTATGCACTTGCAATTCTTAGACTTTTATCTTTTCGTTCTCATGCAACATAAGCATTACTGAACTTATAAATATAACTAAAATGCATTTTGTAGTCAGTTCTCTTTGTACGCTTATGAAATAAAATTGATTTTTTAAAAATAATTTCTCGTGTTTCGAGTTGTTAACTGGCGCAGTCGGTAGGATTATTGCCAACAGTCGCGCATCGTGCGTATTTTCTGGTTTCGTCTCAACGATTCGTGGCAAAAATAGGACAATTAAAAAATCTTCAGGGTGTACTAAGAAACTCAAAAATTGACCAGGGATTTGGAACAGCATCGTCCAGCGTCCTATTGGTGCGAGTTTGGGAACACACATCGTCCCACCCTCATAGCTGCTAACCAGGGAAAGGACCACATCGCCTCTCCTATTGGACCCTAGTTTAAGAATGAGAATTGGAATTATCTTCAGTACATTGCTGTAAGTGCTTCCTTTCAATTTTCCTTATTTCATTTTATTTTTATCCTATCTTAAATATTGATATTTACGTCTCTTGTAATTCCGCAAACTGGAAGATTTAACATCAGCTTTTGGAAATTTAAATTGTGAAAGAAATCTAACACCTTTTTCTAATTTAATTCAAATAAGTAAAATAATGACTACTGAACCTAATTTACAACTAGTCAGATATCAGGCAGACAATATTCCCTTATTTGATGGGAATCCAAAACAAATAAACAGATTTATTAATGCTTGTGATAATTTTTATAATAATCATAGAAATAAAACTGACAATAATGCACCTATAAATGTATGTTTACACGATACTATATTAAGTAAACTTGTAGGTAGGGCAGCCGATATTATTTGTTCTAGAATAGAATTAAATACATGGCCCGCAGTAAAAGCTGCAATAATTTCGACTTTTTCAGATCATAGATCGATTGATTGTATTATTCAAGATATAATAACGTCCAAACCGGAAAAAAATGAAACTCCGCAACAATTTGGCCTGCGTTTGCAAGACGCTCGCAGTTTGTTATTTTCCAAAGTAAATTTAAGCAATGAAACGCAAGCTCTAAAACTTTTAAAAATTAATGAATACGGAAATTTAGTATTAAAAACCTTCATAAACGGTCTAAACTACCATATGCAACTTGTGGTTAGATTAAAAAATCCAGTTACTTTAGAAGAGGCAATGAGCTGTGCCTTGGAAGAAGAAAATTTTATGTATTATAAGAACCGTAGTAGCATATTACCAAAAAACCCAAATTTTAATTCACAAAAACCAAAAATAAATTTGCCTACACAAGCACATTATCCTGCTAATGTGAGACCAATATTTTCGAATTACCCCGTTCAGCAATTTTCAAATTTTATGCCTTCTTATAAACAACCAATCCCAAATTTTAATAATGGAAATAATCAATTTATGGGCTTTGGACAATTTAGGCAACCCGCAAATAATTTTAGACAATCGAATTTCCCAAATCAAAATTTTATGCAAAGAAACACTTTTACCCCAAGACCATCTTTTAACCCCCAAAATCAACGCCCAACCCCTTCTGGAATATCACGCCAACAAAAGCCTGAGCCGATGGATACTTCTTCAGGGAACACAACCCTTAGAAGAAACCAACAACCACATTCTTCACAACGTAATATTGTTGTAGAAGAACTATATAATCAATCAGTCGAATCGATAAATACCGATAATGATCAAAATGAAAATTTTCAAACTAGCAATGCTGAATTTCAATATTATTACCCGGAATACACCGATAATTCGCAATATTCGTATAATGACTCCAATACCGAATTTTCTTGTCTAGAAAATAACCCTTATGAAAATCAAATTGATTTTAATGAAGAAAATTTTCAGGAGAACCAAATTTCCAACAACCAAACATAATACTTTTAAATAATTATACAAATTCAGATTTACCAGTAATTTTCATACCCGAAATCAAAGCAAAATTTTTAATTGATACAGGTAGTGGCAAAAGTTTTATAAAGCCTAATTTAGCATACAAAATTTATTCAAATTTCATTTTTTCGGAACCTTTCTCAGTAAGGACAGCCCACGCTACGGCCATTCACAATGAAGTAATTAATATACCAATATTTCCTTGTTTTAATCATACAGGTAATCATAAGTTTTATCTTTTTGATTTTTCACCTAAATTTGACGGACTTTTAGGAATTGATTTTCTAACACATATTGGAGCTAATATAAATTTAAAACATTGTTCTTTAGATACTCAATTTGTAACATTGCCTTTATATTATCAAAATAATATATCAAATTTACATAATTTTGAAACTATCGAAATAATAATTCCCCCACGTACATGTCAAAGAATCAAACTGCCTGTAAATCAATCGAATGGTTTAGGTATTTTAAAATATACAGATTTTGGTTGCGCAGAGATGCCAGAAGCTTTAGTACAAGTCATTGACTCCTACGCAACAACTATAATTACGAATAGTCGCGAAAACCCAGTTAAAATAAAAATATTTAATCCCATAGATATCGAAACCATAAATGAAGTAGAAAACAACTTCATAGAAAAAATGGAAACCGATACAGAAATAAATGAATATATGGATAATACACAAAAGCAAAACTTAAAAAATTTAAGACTGTCACATTGTAATCAGGAAGAATACAGAGCTATTCGAAACTTGTGTTACGAATATCGTGACATATTTTATTGTGAGGGCATCCCACTTACATTTACTAATCAAATTAAACATAAGATAAACCTAACCGATGACACACCTATATATACAAAGACTTATCGATATCCCGAAATTCATAAAAAAGAGGTTAAAGTTAACAACTCGAAACACGAGAAATTATTTTTAAAAAATCAATTTTATTTCATAAGCGTACAAAGAGAACTGACTACAAAATGCATTTTAGTTATATTTATAAGTTCAGTAATGCTTATGTTGCATGAGAACGAAAAGATAAAAGTCTAAGAATTGCAAGTGCATAAATGCAGAATTGCATTTCTCACGGGAACGTAACTCCTCCCCTCTTAGTTGAAAGCACGTTCTTAAAGACGTGTTTTCAAAAATTTCCAAAAAGGTTTAAAGATTTTTAATATTTTAGAAAATTCTATTATTTTCTTCAATATCTAAAGTATTAGAGTTTGCATTTAATTGTTTTTTCTTAGACTTTTTTACAAGTTTTTTGTATATAAAAAATATAAAAATTATTGAAATGAATATGTAAAGTAAAATTGTCCAAAAACTGGTCTTCTTTACATAAATCGTTGTGGTCATTTCTTCTAGGGCCTTCTTTTGGTTTTCCAATTTGGCTTCGATTTCTTTAGTAGTTTTTAGGTTTACGTAGTTTAAGTCCATACTAGGAGGGTTGTAGAATGAATCTCGGTTTTCCTTAATTAGACTTAAATTAAGGGTAGGTAGATTAATTCCATTAAATGTTAATTGACTTGATTTATATGTTTCAAGCGTAATTGACTTTATCCGTACTTTACATCCTGGGGATGACTCAAGAAGATAGGAACCATATAAGGGTATGTTATCTTCGGATTTTTGACAATTTATGACGGCGATTACTTGTATTGGTACTGTTATCAGCCATTTGTCGTCGATTATTTTTGTTGTCTGGATCTCGTGCATTTGAGTTTCGAATGGGTGGCAAAACGTAATATTTGTGTGATGTTTGATAAGTTGAACAGCACAGGAGGGGCTGTCTTCGACAAACGTGGTGTGGGCTTCTTTACACAAATATTTTTGTGGTTGGATTTCGTGACATCTTTGGTCCATATGGGCATATTTTGTATTGCCTAATGCTAGGTAGGGTTTATAAGGAATATTTACAAGAAATGATCGATTATTGGGAATTGGTAAAGGGAATAACTTAAAATATTGATATATCTCCGATTCCACAAGGGGAAGTTCAAATATAAATACAATATTAAAGTTTTTTAAGAAACTTTTAATTTCTATAATTTTTTCGAAATTAAGTATATTTTTATAAGTTACTTCTAAAGGGAGTTTATCTGAGCCTAGATGATCGTGTAAGTTCTTTATTTCTATAAATAGTTCATTTGGTTATGTGTGATATTAGATATAATTGTTTTAAATTTATTAATAGTGGATTCTAAAAGTGTAATTTGATTGATAGCGTCAATTTTCAATTTATTTTGATTTTCTTGTAATTTCGTGATTTTGGCATCAATTTGCTCTGCGTCATTTTGATCTAAGTTTCCAGTTATACTTTTTATGAATGAACCTAAGGGGTTAAAAAGACCTCTTTTACTACGATAATTTTCTTGATTTGGGACAATTTGTTCTAATAGAGTTTCTATTCTTTTTTCAAGTGTACATAATGTATTAAAAGAATTAAAATATTCCTTATGGTATTCGCTGTTATTTTGAATGTTTATGTATATTGATTTTGCTTGTTTTTGAATATTTTGAAATTGGTTAATTAAAGGGGTTAGGTTAATATTTTGAACGAATGTCCAATGATTGGATTTAAGTTTAGCGGTTCCCATTTTGAATGGTAGTATTCCTGGATGTTTATTTAAATTATGGAATTTTACGTAGCCGCCGACGATGGTCCAGCATCTGGAACAAGGGGTATTATTTTAGTTTCGTTAACATGTATAATTTCTTTGTATTTATTTTTGGGATTTTCTATTTGTATTTTATTATTTTCTAATATAGCCGTTAGTATGAATGGGCCTAAATATCTCTTTTTTATTTTTCCAGATCGATTATCTGATTTTTTATAAATTTGTGAGCCTATTATTAAATTGGTCGGGGTTTTATCCTTGTTTGCCCTATCTATAATTTTTTGTTTTAGTTCTCGTGATTCCTTTGTAATTTTGTCGTACAAAATTTGTGTGTTATTTTTATGATTATTGACATACTCGGTATATACATGAGCGGGTATTAAATCCATAGGATCTCTAGAGTCTGTGTGTCCGAAGACAAGTTCGTATGGGGTAAAATTCGTACTAGAATGGATCGTGTTATTATAGGCAATAATTGCGTACGGCATAAGTTTGGTAACTTCTGCATTGGGGTCTGATTCTCGAAGTAATCGAATGTGTTCGATTAATGTGGAATGTAGCCTTTCAACAGGGGAGTTTGATTCATGGTGGTAGGGGGTAGTGAAGTGTATTTTAATATTATGTGTATTTAATAAGCCTTTAACGACTTCGTTCTGAAATTCAGATCCGTTGTCTGAAACTATTTGTTTTGGAATACGTAAAAAGGAAAAGAAATTAATTAACTGTTCACAGCACGACACTGCATTTCCAGTATAAGGCAAGGCTTGTGCGTATTTGGAGAATTTATCTATAATAGTTAGGAATTTTTGTTTACCTATGATGAAAGTGTCGATATGAACAATTTCGAAAGGTTTGCTTGGCGTTTCGGTTAATATCAAAGGTTGATCTGGTGGTTTTCGATTATATTTTGATCGTTGACAGATTTCACAATTATTGATGTATTTTGTTACATCTGCCTTAAGTGATTTCCAATAATAATTTGCTTTTAAAAATTTGCAAGTTTCTTCGATTCCTCTATGATTTGTTTTGCCTTCATGACGATATTTAATTAGTAATTCTCGTTCGTCAGGTTGAGCATTATTTATTAATTTTGAACATTCTATAAGTTTTAAATTTTTAAAATGGTTATTCATTGTTTGTTGAAAATAGGTTCTTAGTTCTTTGGAAAAGAAATAAACATATGTTGTTTTATTTGTTAAATATTCTTTCAAAAAGTTAGTAATTACTATAATATTAGTGGGTAATGTTGCGTGAATAATTTGATGTCCTTCGAAATTTTCACGTTTGGTTTTAACATATTTGTCATAAGGTGCTTTTTTAATAATAAGTTGATGAGCTTTATTATTAATAATTTCATCTAATATAGTCATATTGGAATGATTTTCGTTAGCATTTGTACTATGTATTGTTTCCGTTACGGGTGGTTTTATTGGAATATTAGAATGGGTTAGTTGTGTTATAGGTGGAGTTATTAGAATGTCAGAAATAATATTAATTTTGGGTGTTGTTTCAGGTTCGTGTTCTAGTCTTTCTATTGTTTGTGACACTACTTCAGAGTCAAGGATATCTGGGTTGAATTGGTCGTTTAGGAATTGCGTTACGTCGGTGTCTATATCGCCTGGGTAATTTATTAATGATTCGGATTCGATTGCGTTTAATTGAATTCGGCTAAGGGCGTCAGCGTTAGTGTTTTGTTTCCCTTTTTTGTAGATTATTTCATAATCATACTCTTCAAGTTTTAGCCTCCAACGTACTAATTTCGAATTTGGTTCTTTGAGGTTAAATAACCATACTAATGGGCGATGGTCAGTATATATTTTAAATTTTTTGCCATAAAGGTAAGGTCTAAAGTATTTACATGCCCAAACGATTCCTAAAAGTTCTTTTTCAATCGTTGAGTATTTTTGTTCTGTTTCATTTAGAGTGCGCGACGCGAATGCTACAGGGTTGTCATTTGGCGGGTTGCCTTGAGAGAGAACAGCGCCTAGGGCTACATTTGAGGCATCTGTCGTAAGGACGAAAGGTTTTTCAAAATCAGGGTATTTTAGTATTGGAGCATTAATAAGCAATTCTTTTAAATGGTTAAAGGATTGAATAAAGGCTGGTGAGTGTTCAACTTTCGCTCCTTTTTTGAGACATAGTGTAAGGGGTTTTGTGATTTTTGCGAAGTCTTTGATGAATCTACGATAATATCCGGCTAGTCCTAAAAATGACTTAATGTCTTTTTGGGTTTTTGGTATGGGGAAATTTTTAACTGCGGTGACTTTATCAGGATTAGGTTTTACACCTTCGCTTGTAATTTTGTGACCTAAATAAGCAACTTCTTTGTGTAAAAATTCTGATTTGTCTAGCTGCACTTTTAAATTGGATTCTCTAAGTCTATCAAAAACGGATTTTAATCTATCGATGTGCTCTTGAAGTGACGTAGAGAAGATTATTATGTCATCAAGATATACAGAACAGATTTCATTTTGAAGTCCCCGAAGGACGTTGTTCATGACTCGCTGAAATGTAGAGGGCGCATTTTTTAAGCCAAAAGGCATGCGTCTAAATTCATAATGACCTGTATCGGTTGAGAAGGCTGTTTTAGGGATATCATTCGGTTCCATTTCTATTTGATGGAAACCGGTTGCTAGATCCAATGTGCTGAAATATTGAGATTTTCCAAGTTTATCGAGAATATCCGATATATTTGGTAAAGGAAATTTATCATCAATACTGCGTTCATTGATTTTACGGAAATCGCAAACGATACGCCATTTACGTTTACCGGACGCGTCCATCTTTTTTGGGACAATCCAAATTGGACTACTCCACGGTGACGTTGAGTTTTGAATGATACCGTTCTCTAACATTTTGTTAATTTGGGTTTTAACCTCTTTTTTATGAATTTCGGGATATCGATAAGTTTTTGTATATATAGGTGTGTCATCGGTTAGGTTTATTTTATGTTTAATTTGATTAGTAAATGTAAGTGGGATGCCCTCACAATAAAATATGTCACGATATTCGTAACACAAGTTTCGAATAGCTCTGTATTCTTCCTGATTACAATGTGACAGTCTTAAATTTTTTAAGTTTTGTTTTTGTGTATTATCCATATATTCATTTATTTCTGTATCGGTTTCCATTTTTTCTATGAAGTTGTTTTCTACTTCATTTATGGTTTCGATATCTATGGGATTAAATATTTTTATTTTAACTGGGTTTTCGCGACTATTCGTAATTATAGTTGTTGCGTAGGAGTCAATGACTTGTACTAAAGCTTCTGGCATCTCTGCGCAACCAAAATCTGTATATTTTAAAATACCTAAACCATTCGATTGATTTACAGGCAGTTTGATTCTTTGACATGTACGTGGGGGAATTATTATTTCGATAGTTTCAAAATTATGTAAATTTGATATATTATTTTGATAATATAAAGGCAATGTTACAAATTGAGTATCTAAAGAACAATGTTTTAAATTTATATTAGCTCCAATATGTGTTAGAAAATCAATTCCTAAAAGTCCGTCAAATTTAGGTGAAAAATCAAAAAGATAAAACTTATGATTACCTGTATGATTAAAACAAGGAAATATTGGTATATTAATTACTTCATTGTGAATGGACGTAGCGTGGGCTGTCCTTACTGAGAAAGGTTCCGAAAAAATGAAATTTGAATAAATTTTGTATGCTAAATTAGGCTTTATAAAACTTTTGCCACTACCTGTATCAATTAAAAATTTTGCTTTGATTTCGGGTATGAAAATTACTGGTAAATCTGAATTTGTATAATTATTTAAAAGTATTATGTTTGGTTGTTGGAAATTTGGTTCTCCTGAAAATTTTCTTCATTAAAATCAATTTGATTTTCATAAGGGTTATTTTCTAGACAAGAAAATTCGGTATTGGAGTCATTATACGAATATTGCGAATTATCGGTGTATTCCGGGTAATAATATTGAAATTCAGCATTGCTAGTTTGAAAATTTTCATTTTGATCATTATCGGTATTTATCGATTCGACTGATTGATTATATAGTTCTTCTACAACAATATTACGTTGTGAAGAATGTGGTTGTTGGTTTCTTCTAAGGATTGTGTTCCCTGAAGAAGTATCCATCGGCTCAGGCTTTTGTTGGCGTGATATTCCAGAAGAAGTTGGGCGTTGATTTTGGGGGTTAAAAGATGGTCTTGGGGTAAAAGTGTTTCTTTGCATAAAATTTTGATTTGGGAAATTCGATTGTCTAAAATTATTTGCGGGTTGCCTAAATTGTCCAAAGCCCATAAATTGATTATTTCCATTATTAAAATTTGGGATTGGTTGTTTATAAGAAGGCATAAAATTTGAAAATTGCTGAACGGGGTAATTCGAAAATATTGGTCTCACATTAGCAGGATAATGTGCTTGTGTAGGCAAATTTATTTTTGGTTTTTGTGAATTAAAATTTGCTTTTTTTGGTAATATGTTACTACGGTTCTAATAATATAGAAAATTTTCTTTTAATAAGGCAAGCTCATTGCCTCTTCTAAAGTAACTGGAAATTTTTAATCAACCACAAGTTGCATATGGTAGTTTAAATTTTATGAAGGTTTTTAATACTAAATTTCCATATTCATTAATTTTTAAAAGTTTTAAAGCTTGCGTTTCATTGCTTAAATTTACTTTGGAAAATAACAAACTGCGAGCGTCTTGCAAACGCAGGCCAAATTGTTGCGGTGTTTCATTTTTTTCCGGTTTGGACGTTATTATATCTTGAATAATACAATCAATCGATCTATGATCTGAAAAAGTCGAAATTATTGCAGCTTTTACTGCAATATTTCCATGTATTTAATTCTATTCTAGAACATAATAATTTTATCGGCTGCCAACCTACAAGTTTACTTAATATAGTATCGTGTAAACATACATTTATAGGTGCATTATTGTCAGTTTTATTTCTATGATTATTATAAAAATTATCACAAGCATTAATAAATCTGTTTATTTGTTTTGGATTCCTTTCAAATAAGGAATATTGTCTGCCTGATATCTGACTAGTTGTAAATTAATATAGTCATTATTTTACTTATTTGAATTAAATTAGAAAAAGGTGTTAGATTTCCTTTCACAATTTAAATTTCCAAAAGCTGATGTTAAATCTTCCAGTTTGCGGAATTTAAAAGAGACGTAAATATCAATATTTAAGATTGGATAAAAATAAAATGAATATAAGGAAAATTAAAATTTTGAAGCTTACAGCAATGTACTGAAGATAATTCCAATTCTCATTCTTAAACTAGGGTCCAATAGGAGAGGCGATGTGGTCCTTTCCCTGGTTAGCAGCTATGAGGGTGGGACGATGTGTGTTCCCAAACTCGCACCAATAGGACGCTAACGATGCTGTTCCAAATCCCTGGTCAATTTTTAATCCCATAGATTTCTTAGTAAATGAAGATTTTTTAAAATTTTTGCCACAATCGTTGAAAAAAGAAAATACGAAATGTTGGCAAAATCCTAATATATGCCAGTTAACAAAAACAAAACGAGAAAAATTTTTAAAAAATCAATTTTATTTCATAAGCGTACAAGCTAGAGAACTTGTGTTACAAAATGCATTTTAGTTATATTTATAAGTTCAGTAATGCTTATTTACTAATCAAATTAAAAGATAAAATAAACTAAGAATTGACACACCATATATACAAAAACTTGCATTTCTCACGAAATTCATAAAAAAGAGGTTAAAACCCAAATTAACAAAATGTTAGAGAACGGTATCATTCAAAACTCAACGTCACCGTGGAGTAGTCCAATTTGGATTGTCCCAAAAAAGATGGACGCGTCCGGTAAACGTAAATGGCGTATCGTTTGCGATTTCCGTAAAATCAATGAACGCAGTATTGATGATAAATTTCCTTTACCAAATATATCGGATATTCTCGATAAACTTGGAAAATCTCAATATTTCAGCACATTGGATCTAGCAACCGGTTTCCATCAAATAGAAATGGAACCGAATGATATCCCTAAAACAGCCTTCTCAACCGATACAGGTCATTATGAATTTAGACGCATGCCTTTTGGCTTAAAAAATGCGCCCTCTACATTTCAGCGAGTCATGAACAACGTCCTTCGGGGACTTCAAAATGAAATCTGTTCTGTATATCTTGATGACATAATAATCTTCTCTACGTCACTTCAAGAGCACATCGATAGATTAAAATCCGTTTTTGATAGACTTAGAGAATCCAATTTAAAAGTGCAGCTAGACAAATCAGAATTTTTACACAAAGAAGTTGCTTATTTAGGTCACAAAATTACAAGCGAAGGTGTAAAACCTAATCCTGATAAAGTCACCGCAGTTAAAAATTTCCCCATACCAAAAACCCAAAAAGACATTAAGTCATTTTTAGGACTAGCCGGATATTATCGTAGATTCATCAAAGACTTCGCAAAAATCACGAAACCCCTTACACTATGTCTCAAAAAAGGAGCGAAAGTTGAACACTCACCAGCCTTTATTCAATCCTTTAACCATTTAAAAGAATTGCTTATTAATGCTCCAATACTAAAATACCCTGATTTTGAAAAACCTTTTGTCCTTACGACAGATGCCTCAAATGTAGCCCTAGGCGCTGTTCTCTCTCAAGGCAACCCGCCAAATGACAACCCTGTAGCATTCGCGTCGCGCACTCTAAATGAAACAGAACAAAAATACTCAACGATTGAAAAAGAACTTTTAGGAATCGTTTGGGCATGTAAATACTTTAGACCTTACCTTTATGGCAAAAAATTTAAAATATATACTGACCATCGCCCATTAGTATGGTTATTTAACCTCAAAGAACCAAATTCGAAATTAGTACGTTGGAGGCTAAAACTTGAAGAGTATGATTATGAAATAATCTATAAAAAAGGGAAACAAAACACTAACGCTGACGCCCTTAGCCGAATTCAATTAAACGCAATCGAATCCGAATCATTAATAAATTACCCAGGCGATATAGACACCGACGTAACGCAATTCCTAAACGACCAATTCAACCCAGATATCCTTGACTCTGAAGTAGTGTCACAAACAATAGAAAGACTAGAACACGAACCTGAAACAACACCCAAAATTAATATTATTTCTGACATTCTAATAACTCCACCTATAACACAACTAACCCATTCTAATATTCCAATAAAACCACCCGTAACGGAAACAATACATAGTACAAATGCTAACGAAAATCATTCCAATATGACTATATTAGATGAAATTATTAATAATAAAGCTCATCAACTTATTATTAAAAAAGCACCTTATGACAAATATGTTAAAACCAAACGTGAAAATTTCGAAGGACATCAAATTATTCACGCAACATTACCCACTAATATTATAGTAATTACTAACTTTTTGAAAGAATATTTAACAAATAAATCAACATATGTTTATTTCTTTTCCAAAGAACTAAGAACCTATTTTCAACAAACAATGAATAACCATTTTAAAAATTTAAAACTTATAGAATGTTCAAAATTAATAAATAATGCTCAACCTGACGAACGAGAATTACTAATTAAATATCGTCATGAAGGCAAAACAAATCATAGAGGAATCGAAGAAACTTGCAAATTTTTAAAAGCAAATTATTATTGGAAATCACTTAAGGCAGATGTAACAAAATACATCAATAATTGTGAAATCTGTCAACGATCAAAATATAATCGAAAACCACCAGATCAACCTTTGATATTAACCGAAACGCCAAGCAAACCTTTCGAAATTGTTCATATCGACACTTTCATCATAGGTAAACAAAAATTCCTAACTATTATAGATAAATTCTCCAAATACGCACAAGCCTTGCCTTATACTGGAAATGCAGTGTCGTGCTGTGAACAGTTAATTAATTTCTTTTCCTTTTTACGTATTCCAAAACAAATAGTTTCAGACAACGGATCTGAATTTCAGAACGAAGTCGTTAAAGGCTTATTAAATACACATAATATTAAAATACACTTCACTACCCCCTACCACCATGAATCAAACTCCCCTGTTGAAAGGCTACATTCCACATTAATCGAACACATTCGATTACTTCGAGAATCAGACCCCAATGCAGAAGTTACCAAACTTATGCCGTACGCAATTATTGCCTATAATAACACGATCCATTCTAGTACGAATTTTACCCCATACGAACTTGTCTTCGGACACACAGACTCTAGAGATCCTATGGATTTAATACCCGCTCATGTATATACCGAGTATGTCAATAATCATAAAAATAACACACAAATTTTGTACGACAAAATTACAAAGGAATCACGAGAACTAAAACAAAAAATTATAGATAGGGCAAACAAGGATAAAACCCCGACCAATTTAATAATAGGCTCACAAATTTATAAAAAATCAGATAATCGATCTGGAAAAATAAAAAAGAGATATTTAGGCCCATTCATACTAACGGCTATATTAGAAAATAATAAAATACAAATAGAAAATCCCAAAAATAAATACAAAGAAATTATACATGTTAACGAAACTAAAATAATACCCCTTGTTCCAGATGCTGGACCATCGTCGGCGGCTACGTAAAATTCCATGATTTAAATAAACATCCAGGAATACTACCATTCAAAATGGGAACCGCTAAACTTAAATCCAATCATTGGACATTCGTTCAAAATATTAACCTAACCCCTTTAATTAATCAATTTCAAAATATTCAAAAACAAGCAAAATCAATATACATAAACATTCAAAATAACAGCGAATACCATAAGGAATATTTTAATTCTTTTAATACATTATGTACACTTGAAAAAAGAATAGAAACTCTATTAGAACAAATTGTCCCAAATCAAGAAAATTATCGTAGTAAAAGAGGTCTTTTTAACCCCTTAGGTTCATTCATAAAAAGTATAACTGGAAACTTAGATCAAAATGACGCAGAGCAAATTGATGCCAAAATCACGAAATTACAAGAAAATCAAAATAAATTGAAAATTGACGCTATCAATCAAATTACACTTTTAGAATCCACTATTAATAAATTTAAAACAATTATATCTAATATCACACATAACCAAATGGTACTAAAGTCACGCATTTTACAAATAGAAAAAATAATTAATAAAGTTCAAATGGAACAAATAAGTAATCACGAATTTTATTTAATATATACAATAATCAATCAAATAACAACAATTTATCAATCAATCTACGATATTCTGAATAAGATTGAAATAGGTATCACTTTTGCAAAAATTAATGTACTTTATAATTCAATAATAGAACCAAATGAACTATTTATAGAAATAAAGAACTTACACGATCATCTAGGCTCAGATAAACTCCCTTTAGAAGTAACTTATAAAAATATACTTAATTTCGAAAAAATTATAGAAATTAAAAGTTTCTTAAAAAACTTTAATATTGTATTTATATTTGAACTTCCTCTTGTGGAATCGGAGATATATCAATATTTTAAGTTATTCCCTTTACCAATTCCCAATAATCGATCATTTCTTGTAAATATTCCTTATAAACCCTACCTAGCATTAGGCAATACAAAATATGCCCATATGGACCAAAGATGTCACGAAATCCAACCACAAAAATATTTGTGTAAAGAAGCCCACACCACGTTTGTCGAAGACAGCCCCTCCTGTGCTGTTCAACTTATCAAACATCACACAAATATTACGTTTTGCCACCCATTCGAAACTCAAATGCACGAGATCCAGACAACAAAAATAATCGACGACAAATGGCTGATAACAGTACCAATACAAGTAATCGCCGTCATAAATTGTCAAAAATCCGAAGATAACATACCCTTATATGGTTCCTATCTTCTTGAGTCATCCCCAGGATGTAAAGTACGGATAAAGTCAATTACGCTTGAAACATATAAATCAAGTCAATTAACATTTAATGGAATTAATCTACCTACCCTTAATTTAAGTCTAATTAAGGAAAACCGAGATTCATTCTACAACCCTCCTAGTATGGACTTAAACTACGTAAACCTAAAAACTACTAAAGAAATCGAAGCCAAATTGGAAAACCAAAAGAAGGCCCTAGAAGAAATGACCACAACGATTTATGTAAAGAAGACCAGTTTTTGGACAATTTTACTTTACATATTCATTTCAATAATTTTTATATTTTTTATATACAAAAAACTTGTAAAAAAGTCTAAGAAAAAACAATTAAATGCAAACTCTAATACTTTAGATATTGAAGAAAATAATAGAATTTTCTAAAATATTAAAAATCTTTAAACCTTTTTGGAAATTTTTGAAAACACGTCTTTAAGAACGTGCTTTCAACTAAGAGGGGAGGAGTTACGTTCCCGTGAGAAATGCAATTCTGCATTTATGCACTTGCAATTCTTAGACTTTTATCTTTTCGTTCTCATGCAACATAAGCATTACTGAACTTATAAATATAACTAAAATGCATTTTGTAGTCAGTTCTCTTTGTACGCTTATGAAATAAAATTGATTTTTTAAAAATAATTTCTCGTGTTTCGAGTTGTTAACTGTGCAGGAAGTTTTTCTAATACGTAATTACATTTCCATCTTACTTTGAACTTGACTGGACGTTGTCGCTGATTTTTCATTTTTTGTGTGCTGTTGCCTCTTAAAGGTTTGCCGTAAAAATTCATTAACCTCTCTGGTGTTACGCCCTGAGCAACCATCTTGTTGGTACCAGAATAGGAAAAATTGGTCGCTATGAAGGTTTCTTCTTAGCCCAGGAATTATTTGTTTTTGTAACATAGCCTAACACCTTTCACCATTTAAATTTTCATAAAAAATTCATTATTTTAGAAAAATTATAAGGATAAATAGCTCTTATTTACAGTTAAATCCGGTTATAACGACATTGGATATAGGGATAATCCGGATATAGCGGGGAATTTATTAATACTTGTTTGAAATCCTATTTAAGAGAATGGAAATAAATTCCGATATAACGACTTCGCGTGTAATGACGAATCCGGTTATAGCGATCACAATATTCTTATTTATTGGTTTCAATCTTCGGTTATAGCGACTTCGACGTTCGAACGCACCTAAAAATGGGGAATCACAGAGTTTCGGAGGAAAACCATTAATACAATTTGACGCCATACCGCTTGAATTTAGTTCATGTCCGACGAAGTGAGTATTGTGTTTTTGTAATAGCATCTAAAAGAAAGCCGATGTCCATTAAGGAAACAGGTGATATAGTAGCAAAGTTAGGAAATGGCGAAAGTTTTAGTAAATTAGCCTTAGAATTTGGAATTTACATTCAACTATATCGACGTAAAAAACAAACAAAAAATAATACTGGCATTTAATAGCAATATCCACATTAAAAATAAAAAGAATTTAGCTCCTGCCATGAACATGTAGAGAGAGGTCTATTAGACTGCTTCAAAATTCAAAGAAAAAAAAATATTCTGAAAGCAGAAAGCGAATGACTGTGGTCAAATACTTCAAAAAAGTAAGATTTTAAATTATCTGGAAAAACATCAGGGCAGGTTTCAATGTCCCTCATATATGGTTGCTGTTTTTCAAGAAATTAGAAAGAAGTACAAGGATAATGAAATTTTACAATATTAATACAATAAAAAAAGTTCGTTAGATTCGAAAGTATAAATGATAAAGAAATGTTAGACAATATTTCTAAACTTGAAACTATTTATTATAATAGCAGATATATCAAACAAAACAAGATAACAGTTTTTTTTCCAAAATGTAGCGCATACATTTATAGCATGCACGTTAAAGTTTTTTTATATTATAAATATATTGTACAAGTTTCGTTTTTTAAAAAGAAACTTAAGCACTTTATATATTGTTTTTTTTTGCAACGGATATAGCAATTTCCGGCGCTGGCGCCCATAATAAAAATAAATGTGATGATTTTATAAAGAAATTGAAACGTCTGAATCAAAATCTGATAACATCATCTAATTCTTCTCGAAAATTTGATCAAAAACTAAATTGTCTTTCCCCATTTAACCGTCTTTCTATCTCTTATGGTTTGAACCAAGTTTTTAAATAATACAAATGTCTCAAAAAGGTTAATTTATAATAAAATGGTAGATATTATTTTTCAGTCAAAAGAGGACACTAACAAACAATTTAAGAATAAAATATTTTTCTCTTAACTAAAAAAAAATTGGATATTGGTTATTATCGGTTCGATATGCCCATGAAATAAGCACGAAAAGTTCGGCGAATTTTCAAAATTTCAAGAAACGTTCTCTTTGAAAAAAGGTTTCAAAGTAAACCAAATTTATTTCATGAATACAAAAGAATTACATATGAATATATAGCATTTGATCATGCGAGCTTTGTCTTTTCTCTCTTAAAAATTCCAGAAATAAAAATAAATAGTTTATTCTTCATTGTGTATAATACGTGAAGAAATGGCATTTAAATCTCGAGTGGTCTTTGATGCATCAAGCAAAACTTCTTTGGGCACATCCCTTAAATGCAGCCAGATTTGTATTACAATATGTGTTGATTCGTGTTTATAAATGGGTTTATATATGTGATATACCGAAAATGTACAAGCAAATAAAAATTAGTTCCGATCTCAATTTTTTTGGCGTGATACTACAAGCGAACCTTTACAATGCATATTCCTTAAGACTGTAACTTACGAATCTAAGTTTGCTCCCTTTGTTGTCACTAGTATTATTTAAGATATTTCTATCTCAAACAAAAGAAAAATACCCTTCAGCTGTTTAAACACTTATTTTACATACCAAACTTCAATAAAGTACCTTAAGGAGTTTTGTAAATATTAATAAAAACCCTTATTTTTTGAAAAATTTTAATAGGATAATGTGCTCGGAATTTTTTATCTTTCTCGAAAATAGTCATTAATACCAAAAAAAAACAAGACAACTTTTAAGTACTTTTAATTGTTAATTGCAAAATAAAATAAACATTGGCGCACCACACATTTACAAAAATTAAATTTGGAATGACTGCCCATGCGCACCCTGTGACTCGATTTTCTTCCACTTGGAAAAACTAGCATTTTAAAAACTTATTGTATGTACAAAGTTTCAATAAGATACTATAAAAGATTTTCCAAATATTAATTAGAGTCCTTAGTTTTTAATAAAGTTTAAGGCCATGTATCCCAAAAACAGAGCTTTTAGGTTTTGAATATTTTTTCTTCAAATGAGTCCAACAATAAGGCCTTGAAAATCTGGCTATGTAGTTCATTAACTCCCATCACATTAAAGAACAGTTACTTTGAATACGAAGAAAGTTTCTATCAACAGGTAAACGGCTGTGTAATGGAATTTAATATAATTTATTGATGATTATTTCATAGGCATTGTAGAAGATAAAATTAACAAACTACTAAATTGTTTTAATAATTTCCAGCCTAAGTTACAATTTACAATGAAAATTAAAGAAAATATTTAAATTCATTTTTTAGATTTAAAATTCATCAGAAATTTTGCACAGCACCTAACTTAAAAACTAAATAGTAGACTAAAGAAACGTGGTCGGGCCGCTATCTAAATTTTAATTTTAACTATTCAAACGACAAAAGAATAGTGTAATAATAGGATTAACTGACCGCGCAATCGGTCTAATCTCTCTGTTTCTATAAATTATAGACAAACAAAATATTCTAGATCCGATCAGTCTAATAATTTCATTATATTTCAAGGTGCGAACCGTAAGCTATAGATATAATAGATATGTGTGTTTTAAATTTGTGTCTATAAAAGATTTTATCGAAACTAGACACTTTATTTATCAAAAGTATTGTAATAATATTTTATGTCATTACATATTACCAAAGGTGTTTTTTAAAAAATACGTTTTTAAATTTATTATAAAATGTACAGGGTTTTCCCGTATATTTTTCCACCCACCTAGAGAGTTTATTTAAATAGATACGGAAATGTTGTAAATACAAAAGTTGTTGGGTTTTTTTATGAAGATTTAGAATATTATATCATTGGTGCGAAAATATTATTGGAAATGTCAAATTTTGATAGGTTGTCAGTTTTTTTTAATGAAACACCCTGTATATTAAATCATATTCTTGAAGATCTTTTTTTTCTAATTTCAAATATATATACTTTTAATATATTCTGTCAATTACTTTTGGATATATAAGCGTTTAAACATTAAAGAAATGGTAAGGTAATTTGCGCTAAAACATAGTGAGCCATGGTCGAGACAATTGCAATGAACGACGCCTTTTTGACGTTTACCGGTCAGAAGTATCGATTTACGAGCATTTTTAGTATCTAGTACGTTGGACGATGGGTTATTCGGAAGAAGAGAAACTCGACATGATTATTTTATTTACATGGTAAAAATGCATCGATAGCTCGTAACGAATATCATAGACGGTTTCCAGATAGACCAACACTGACTTGTAGCATAATATTAAACATTGTTAAACAATCGAATGAAAGAAAAACACTTAAGCGAAAAGTTAGAATAGTGGAAAGAAACAACACCATAAATCAATAATATAAATTAGGCAAATAATAATATTAGCTTAAAGAACTAAGTTTTGGATTTCTATATAGCCTCCTTGGTTTATAATGCCTTTCTGAATATTTCTTCTAAATTTTCTGTGTATGGATGCGTAGATAAAATGAGGTGATTGGGTGTTTAAATCGTCGATTGTTTGGACTATATTTTGCTCTAAAGCTTGGATGGTTCTTGGCCTATTGTAGTATATCTTGTTTTCAGATAACCCCAGAAAAATATGTCCAACGGAGACAGATCGGGACTGTTTGCTGGCCATCTTAATGGTCCATGTCTTCCAATGCAAAATGGATACCTGTCATTTAAAAAATTGGTGACCGGCTGGACATTATGAGAAGGGGCACCATCTTGTTGCCATATCAAATTAAGATATGAATTAATCGGTAGTTGTTCTAAATGCCCCTCGATTTCGTTTTCTAATAACTCCTGATACCTATGTCCGGTTAAATTCCCATTTAAAAATATAGGTCCAATAACATGGTTGTTAAGAAGGCCACACCAAACATGTAGGGATCTTCTTCCTTGAATTTTGACCGCCTGAAGAGCTCGCGGGTTTTCTTTTGACCAAAAATGCTTATTTTTCTGGTTAAACATGCCTCCAGTGGTAAATGTTGCCTCGTCAGTGAAAATTATGTTTGACAGATTTAAGGGTTTTTATTAATATTTACACTGTTTATTTTAAATATTTAGCGAAACTTTGTTTAAAATTCTCACTTAATTTATTTTACAAAAAATGAAACACACGAAAAAATGTTCATGTTTCATTTTTTTGTAAGACAAATTAAGTGGAAATTTTAAACAAGTGTTTTCGTTTATCATTATTAATCTCCACGTACGATTATGGAAGTTTAAAAAGGGCAACTGATATCATAGGAAGACCTACAAGCGAAATAATTGTTCTAATCTAGGAGGCCGACCTTCATGAAATCGAAAAAAATCCGCATACAAGTACTCGAAAAATTGTACTGGTAAATTTTAAGAAAGCAGCAACTTTATCCTTGTCACATACAAAGTGTTCAAGCTCTTTTGCCTAGTGACTTTATTAAGCGAGTTGCTTTCTTTACGTTAATACAAAATGAAATAATAATAATAATAATAAAACATTTATACATTATACATGATATGGTATATAGAAGTAATATATGAATTGCAAAAAAAAGATGACAACAGTATAAATTGATCAACGTTAAACCCCTAGAAAAAATAGAAAAACCATAATTATTTTTTGTACTTTGCATGAATGAGAACACAAGAAAAAAAACTATAGCAAAAAAATACAAATTATAACAGCATAGAAATATCTCATTAGTTACATTCTGAATGGAATATAAATCAACTGCACTTGACTTATTGACTAAACATTTCTTGTCTTAACTTCTTTTTAAATTGATGTTTTTAGTTTATAAAAGAAGGTACTGTATTGTAAAGCTTATAAATGTTAGAGGAAAAGCTTCTTTGAAACAGTGCGGTTTTGTGTGGTGGTGGAAAGGTTAGACTCCTAAATCTAAGGTTTAAGCTGTGAACATCTGTTTTATATATTATCTTGTTTGTCAAGAATGATAGACAGTTATTTAAAATACTGTTCTTTTCAGAGCGACAGTAGTAAACGGATTTACACCCGGAATGAAAAACGCATTTTAAATATATATATATATATATATATATATATATATATATATATATATATATATATATATATATATATATATATATATATATATATATATATATAAATCGTTTATTTACATAAAAGGCCAATAAATTTATACATTTCGTATTATATCTAAAAAGTAAATAAACTATAACAATATTTACATTTACACTTAAAATATGGATTTCCGCAATTAGTGATTAAAACTTTTTTGTAATTTCAATTTTTAATATTTACTATATTGTGTATTTCCGTTCTTTGGATTGATATTAGAAACAATTTTGTTTTTTTTTAACAACCCTTTAGAGTTTGATCTCAATCCTAATTGCTTTAGATAATCAGGCAGATAGTTGTATGCTCTTAATATTAAATATGTGGGACTTCGTTGACCCACTGTCTTTTTTATAATTGGCGTTTTTGAGACATGATGTATTATTTTTCTTGTTTCGTACTGATGGTCGAGGTAAGTAATAAGTGTTTTATGTTTATTTAAATGGATAATCAAGCCGTAGAAAAACAGTTGTCTCAAATCTAGAATTTTTGTTTCCTCGAAAAGTAAATTTGTAGAGTAAGTACGATTTTTCTTGTAGATTATTTTTAGGAAAAGTTTCTGCAATATTGCCAAATTTTTAAGATGGTTATCAAATACTCAATCAATCAAATATATATATATATATATATATATATATATATATATATACATATATATATATATATATATATATATATATATATATATATATATATATATATATATATATATATATATATATATATATATATATATATATATATATATATATATATATATATATATATAAAAAAAAAAAAAAAAGTGGTATCAACTGAGTTACGTTACCACTTATACAAGGTGGTTCACGAACATAATTGAGAAGTTAACGGCAAATCCAAAATGCAGAAAAAGAAGAGCAAGATTTACTTTAAACTTTTCATAATGTTTTCTTTATTAATTTTAAGTAGCGACTTTATATGGCTGAACATGTCTGAAAAGCAATAGCGTTTATAGACGATTATGTTTTATTACCAAATATTACAACAAAAACGATTACAATAATAAGGTATAGTAAGCTCATTAAATTGATATTTGAAAGGGTCATAATTTAAAAAGAGATCCTGTATCAAAGAAGATAAGATAAAAAAGTTATAAAATAAATTGGTTCTTGAATAATGCTTCTCAGTGTTTGTGTTTTCTTAAATTAGGATAAAATGAAGGTAAGTTACAACATTACTCTAGAAATATTTCTAAATATCATGATATCAAGTATATTTCATCACAAGCAAGGCAGCCATCGAAATCAAAATTAATAGTTTTCTTTTAAAACTGTAATTTAGTAGTCAGCTGCCCAGATTGTACTAATCAAAATTTTATTTATTTGCTATACATATACATCATAACTTCCGTTTTGTTGTTTTTTACAGAATTTTACAGTATCCAAAAGCCGCTTACATCTAAAGATGCAACTTAATGTTTACTTACTTTTTGCATGGAAGACAATGAGAATTTTATTTCGGAAAAAATCACCAAAAGCTTATAACTGGTACATAAGCAGATTTTGAAGTCTTAGTTAGAAAAACTGACAAAGATGTGTTTTTTTATTAAAGCTACCTATCGATTACTCTGAGAAATAGTTTATAAATTAAATCATTAAATTTTTTATTTAGTTTATAGATCTTCTTATCTCTTCTGAGCTGCTTTAGATCAGTTAATCAACTGTTTCCAAATAAACCATTTAAGGACTTTCATAACTGAAATTAGCGAAAAATAATCTAATACAATGTTAATTAAAATATCTTGTAAATTAAAGGTATCATCTTATAAAAAGAAAGTAAATTTATAAACAAACGATACGAAATGCACCTTACTTCCAAGAAGTTTTCCATTTATATATATATAAAATAATTTTTTAGATATCTTCGAGTTCGAAAATCTATTAGTGTGGAGGCTGTTATTTTTGTTATCTGGGTCGGAGACTTTGAAATCTGCAAACTTGATTTTAGTCATGGCGGGGCGCATATTCAAATCTAAAGTGGCATATTACACATCAAGTAGATCCGGAGGCGATTAATAACTCATGTGCGTGGTATCACATGCACGTGTGTGGTTAATTAACTTACTTTTTGCCACTTTCTTGTATGTATTTGAAATATTAAATGTAAGAAATACCGAAAAATTGAATGAGATACATTAGGACTGGATCAAGATTCAATTTTTAATTTCAATTACACAATATATGTTGTTTATTATTTTAGAACTCATGTCTGTCTCGTTAAATAACTGCATAAGAAATTATCCCTCTATTAAAAAGCATGCGTAGTAGTATTTGGTTATATGTATAGATCTGCGGCAACAAGTAGATTACAGATTATCTATTTCTGTAAAGAAAAGTGGAGCTCTTGTGTATACAGAACGACCCATTCTTAGATAAATTCAGTATTGTCTCAAGTTAAAAAATAAACAACGCTCAATTTAAAAGTATTGATAAGTAGTTATAAGAGTTGCCTAAAAAAACTTTTTTTTGTAACCATTAGATAGATCATGTCTGTGTTCTATTAATATTTAAAGTTATTTTGACTTTTAATCAAATGAAATTACAACCAAATTAAAATTTTAATTAACTAAGAATGGAAAGTAGAATAGCTACGTTTTAAGTCAATGGATACTATAACAAAACTCAAACATTTACTACCAAATATCACTTGAGAAATGATAATATATACAATAATTGGAAAAGAAGGAATAAAGATTAAAGTATATAAATGGTGTCTTATCAATTTGAAGTATACCTATTTATTTTGTCGTTTTTGTTGTAGCGTATTTTTTAAATTTTCTATGATTTTTTTGTATTATTTATATAATTGGAGATACTACCGGCTTATATATATGTATATATATATATATATATAAATATATATATATATATATATATATATATATATATATATATATATATATTATATTATTCAGTGACGGCTCTTCAGGGGCAGCAGGGTCGGCCGGGCGGTACCAGGAAAATTCTCTTTTTAAAAATTAGGTAAATGTTTTTCAAAAATAATTTTGCAAACATTCTAAAAACACACAAATTATTATTCATATTATGTACATAGGGGTTGTACGAAAAGTATTGTGATTTAAACAAATATCTTGACGTCATAAAAGTGCAGAGTAATTGGCATAGTGCCTAATAAATATTTAGGGTTGTTTTTTTTTTAAATTCAATCAAGTTGAAAGTAAACGAAGAACAGAATATTGGGGGAGCACTGATGCAGAGAATTAACATTATTTTAAGAGTAACAAACTGATTTCAGTCAAATAATAAAAACAATCATAAGTAAAATTTTAGGGGCTATATATTTATTAGAAATATCATATGGTAAAAACAGCGAAATCCCTTACATAAATATTGAAGGGAAAATATGTTTAATACAGTATGAAAACATCAATACAAATAGTATTTTTGAAGAAATTTCATATCTTGAATTATTGTTACCTATAAGAACAAAATAGAGTTTACTTATTTTTCAAAATTGCCTAGTTAACGAAGATTAGAGTTCATACAGCTGTCTACTGTAACTCTATTACTGCCTAGAAACATACTGAAAATATATATTATCTAACAATTTATTATATTGTTCCTTTTACAACAAATATTAGCTGATCTAAATTAATAAAAAAAATCTAGAATTTAATGGCATTGCTTATTATCTAGGTTAATTAAGATTTCGTTTAGTTAAGTTAAGGCAACTTATATCGTTTTCTTATAAAAGTTGAAACAAATATATTTGAAAAAATTAACACTAAAATGATCTGTTATAGATTTAGACATTTTTGTAATCCTACCTATTTCTATGATAACATTTACAATAGTTGGAAAAAAGGAATAAAGATTAAAGTATATGTAGTGTAGCTTATCAATTTGAAGTACACCTATTTATTTTGTCGTTTTTGTTTCAGTATATTTCATGAAATTGTCTATGATTTTTTTAACTGGAGATACTACAGACTAAGAGAGAAAATTTCTTATGCAGTTATATAACATGACATACATGAGTTCTAAAATAATAACAGTGACGGTTCGTACTAAAATCTAGGGTCGGCCGAGGCTCAAGGCCAATCAACCGCGGTTTTATGGTGAGGGGGTAATGAGGTAATTACCCCTCTCCCTCCTCCCAGACCGATCAAACATCATGTCTAACTTACATATTTTTACGTGAAAATTACTATTAAAAACTTGTCTAGAAAACACTATAGCAAATGAGCGACCTGATGGATTGGGTCTCTTGCATATCCATAGATAGAATATTGATGTAAATATAAACCATGTAGTTAATACTTTTACTGCAGTAAAAAATTGGACGTTTTTCTATAACCATTTATTAGAGTCTGTTTTTGTTGTTCTCATAACATTTACAATAAAATATATTAATAAACTTTTTTTAAATTAATCCCCCTCCCCTCCCCAGAAAGGTTTCCTAAAACCGCTCATAAGGCCAATGTGGTAGGCACCAACCTATATAGAGCAGATCTAGGCTAGAGTATAAATTTAATAAATAAGAGAAATATGTTAGTAAAACGCACTAGTTAGTCAATTTAATTTTTTGATATTTTAATGTATCTTGTCTCAAGAGGAAAATAAAACAGATACCAAAGTAAAAGCTACATACACAACCAAAAAAAGTATATTGTCCAGCAAGAACCACTATGCGGCCGGCCCACTTATAAAACAAATTGTAAATAATATTTTAAAATAATTTTAAATTTAAATTTAAACATGTAACATGGAGTGAAAATTACTAATATAATATATTAACCATCATTAGTCATGAGTAATGTAAAGAACTAACAAATTAATTTAAAAATAACTTGTATCATTTTTTAATAATTACAATTAATACGGCCACATCCAGACGGGCCGGTGTTGGATGATATAAGCTACGACGAACGTTATAGTTTGGGGATGTATACGAACCTACTACGTACCGCGTAACTTAGTAGCTGAAGTGTAGCATGTGAGATGATGGAATCGGTTGGCCGAGCCAGCGTTTATAATAAATATATTAGAATATCTGTGGGCGGTGGCCCACGGACTGTTGTTAATGGCGTTATTTGTATGTTAGTCAAGCAACGATAATAGGGATACCTACCTATCTTGCTACGTGCTCAGGAAATAATAAATTATATTTTGGTTTTGTGTGTTTTTAGAATGTTTGCAAAATTATTTTTGAAAAACATTTACCTAATTTTTAAAAAGAGAATTTTCCCTGTATATTTTCTGGTACGGCCCGGCCGACCGGGCCGACCCTGCTGCCCCTGAAGAGCCGTCACTGAATAATAAATATATATGTATATAATGTTTGCAATACACTTTTTATGGTTGTGTATGTAGTTTTCACTTTGGTATCTGTTTTATTTTCCTCTTGAGACAAGATAAATTAAAATATCAAAAAATTAAATTAACTAACTAGTGCGTTTTACTAACATATTTCTCTTATTTATTAAATTTATACTCTAGCCTTGATCTGGTCTATATAGGTTGGTGACTACCACATTGGCCTCATGAGCGGTTTTAGGAAACCTTTCTTGGGAGGGGAGGGGGATTAATTTAAAAAAAAGTTTGTTAATATATTTTATTGTAAATGTTATGAGAACAACAAAAACAGCCTCTAATAAATGGTTATAGAAAAACGTCCAATTTTTTTAATGCAGTAAATGTATTAACTACATAGTTTATATTTATATCAATACTCTATCTATGGATATGCAAGAAACCCAATCCACCAGGTCGCTCATTTGCTATAGTGTTTCCTAGCCAAGTTTTTAATCGTAATTTTCACGTAGAAATATGTAAATTAGACATGATGTTTGATCGGTCTGGGAGGAGGGGGAGGGGTAATTACCTCATTACCCCCTCACCATAAAACCGCTCTTGATTGGCCTTGAGCCTCGGCCGACCCTAGATTTTAGTACGAGCCGTCACTGTTATTATTTTAGAACTCATGTATGTCTCGTTATATAACTGCATAAGACATTTTCTCTCTTAGTCGGTAGTATCTCCAATTAAAAAAAATCATAGACAATTTTATGAAATATGCTGAAACAGAAACGACAAAATAAATAGGTGTACTTCAAATTGATAAGCTACACTACATATACTTTAATCTTTATTCTTTTTTTCCAACTATTGTAAATATTATCATAGAAATAGGTAGGATTACAAAAATGTCTAAATCTATAACAGATCATTTTAGTGTTAATTTTTTCAAATATATTTGTTTCAACTTTTATAAGAAAACGATATAAGTTGCCTTAACTTAACTAAACGAAATCTTAATTAACCTAGATAATAAGCAATGCCATTAAATTCTAGATTTTTTTTATTAATTTAGATCAGCTAATATTTGTCGTAAAAGGAACAATATAATAAATTGTTAAATAATATATATTTTCAGTATGTTTCTAGGCAGTAATAAAGTTACAGTAGACAGCTGTATGAACTTTAATCTTCGTTAAGTATGCAATTTTGAAAAATAAGTAAACTCTATTTTGTTGTTATAGGTAACAATAATTCAAGATATTAAATTTCTTCAAAAATACTATTTGTATTGATGTTTTCATACTGTATTAAACATATTTTCCCTTCAATATTTATGTATGGGATTTCGTTGTTTTTACCATATGATATTTCTAATAAATATATAGCCCCTAAAATTTTACTTATGATTGTTTTTATTATTTGACTGAAATCGGTTTGTTACTCTTAAAATAATGTTAATTCTCTGCATCAGTGCTCCCCCAATATTCTGTTCTTCTTTTATTTTCAACTTGATTCAGATTAAAAAAAAACAACCCTAAATATTTATTAGGCACTATGCCAATTACTCTGCACTTTTATGACGTCAAGATATTTGTTTAAATCACAATTCTTTTCGTAGAACTCCTATGTACATAATATGAATAATAACTAATATCTTTGAGAAAATAATTCTGCTGTTTTAAGAAGTCTAAGGCAGAATTCCTCACCTCACAGTTTTACAGAAAATGTATCTACAATACGCGTACGTTATTAATTAAGACATACTTTCTTAGCTTATCTCAGTTATAAGATTATTATCCGAGTTAAGAAAATACGGTATTGAAATTGCATGTAGCTGGTCGTAATTTATTAATATTTAATACAACAAAAATATCAAAATTACCAAAAAAAGCGTAAAAAGCGAAAAAATACTTAATAGGTTTCAATAGTATTCAGTGTACAAAATGTATTACCTAAAATGGCATATGCCATTATCAAAAATTTAACAACAAATACAAACTTTATCAAATATTTACAACAAAAACAAATAGGTACCCCAATTTCACCCATTGTTAATAATTTTGATTTTATTTTCTTTTAAATAATCTGCACTAATTTGTTCAATATATTTAATTGTAATAATTGATTTTCGTTTTGAAAAATATACACACAAACCTTACAAATGCGAAAAAAAAGTGCGCTAACTACTAATAATAGTTATTACGGAATTTATGTCTAACATCGGTATCGCACGCTAATCTCAACCACGCCCGTGACTTTTTCGGCTGTGCTCGGTTTGCTATAAGTTACCTATCGAGTATCGTTGATAGATCGACGAAACGCGTCAAATCAAATCTGACTTCGTCTTTTTTAACGTTTAAAGCCATTTAAAACCTAAATATTTGAAATGGTTTTTGGATATATATTTATCTTTTCCAAATTAGATGTTTATTAGGTAACACTATAAATCTCTCATTTCATAATATATTGTATCGTCCTGTTCCATCAACAAAACTCACCTCTAGGCGGCTCCTTAAAAAAAGCATTCGTCTATACGTTGTCTTTCGAAACTCGCTCACCCCTATGCGAGTAAAAAAAATAAATCGTGCCTGGAGAAGCTAGGTAGAAAATCACTCAACAAATTTTATCCATAGTAGCGGTAGGCAGTGGTGCACAATTCTTTCCAGTGAGACGAACTGTTTTGAAGAATCTACATCTAAACTCAAAAACACGAGAAACAAATTTTCCACGAATTTACAGACCGAAAGAAACAAATCTAAGATGCAGATGACCCGCTCGAACTTCAGAATTGACTAGAGCACATATAAGAAATCGCTTACAGTTTGCCTATGAACTTTAATGTTAATATTGAACCGACGCTGAATGGTCAAATCTTCTTTTCCCAGACAAGTCTAGATTTTGCTCGTATCCAGATAGTAACCGCAAACGTGTATCTCGAATTACAGACAAAAAAAACTGTAAAGGGTTTTTCTTTATAATGTGCCACCCACTTAAAGACTTTATTTGGAAAGGTACAAAAGCAATGTTCATACGAAAAAGACTTTTCCTGAATATTTGAACTACGGTATATTGAAAAACAAATAACGAATGAATAAAATTTAGAAATCATCATCAGCTTAGTTATTTTAAATAGAACACCTTGTATTTTTTAACATTTTTCGATTCTCCTCATTTCAAAAATATTTACTATGTCTATACTTAAAATGGTAGTTTTTGAGCTATTCGACTTAATTGCCTCTTATGAGAAATTCAACATACTAGGTGTAGTTCTAGTCTAGTCTAGTTAGCCGTGGATCCGATTCGGCCATTATGATACTTAAGTCGCTTTAGCCATAAAATTTTAACTGAAAACAAAATAATTATTTGTCAATTGCAATCTGTGCAGCTAGATGAAACACTTGTTCTTTGTACCATTTGGCAACACTGTTGTCAATAATAATATTTCATTTACGTTTCATTGAACTTAATATGTTAAAAATGCTTTTTATTGATGAAGAAAAATAACTAAAATAAAATTAAGTTATTATAATATTTTCAAGAGATACAAAAACGCTAAGTAATGATACTTGAATAGAGAGATAAAACTTAATATTTATAAAACAACCTATTTACAAGTTATTATTATCCAAGTAATTTTGGAACACTCTTCTGAGTCTGTTAATAGCATTGGTAATAAACGACCTCGGTATTTAAAATTGCTATTTCCCGCGTGTGAGGTCGGGAATGTTTGGTGGCCACCGAATTGAGCTTTGTCGTCCGCTCCCAAACTATACCGATTATTTAAAAACTTGGTAATCAATGGGACATTGATACATCATTGATACATTTCGTTATTTAAGAAATAATTGGTCGAATAATTTGGTTTCCTAGTATGCCGCACTATACATCCATGACTTACACCCTTGCTTGCCCAAAAATGCTTGTTTTTCCTATTAAATATACCGGCTGTGATAAAGGTTCCTTCATCACACCACAAAATATTTTGGAAAAACTGATCGTCCACTCGCAATCTCCCCAGCATTTCCTTGCAGAATTGGAGCCGTTACACTGGCCTAATATTATATGGATGGTAGTTATGGTGTTTTAGCACCGCATACATTTTTTTCCAAGATCTACCTGTGAGTCAAGAAACGTCGGATACTGATCTGGACGGATTTGCTAAAAATTAATTTTTAAGACACATTTTAGTATATATAACGATTTTTTACCTTTAAAATGTAATAAAATATTTAATTCTTCGTCCAAATTTTCTTTTAATTCTCTTCTTTTTCATTAAAAAGTTTTTCTTTCCGCATGGTTTTTTACTATATAACATATTATTTTTCTACACGGAACTTGTGCCCTTCGATATTGGATCCTGTATTAACGTATCACTCTTGACGCATTATTCTGATTTGCGTAATATAACTGAATTATTCTTTTTCATCTTTAGTAAAAAGCATTTTAATAATTATTCTTTTAAACTCAACGTAAAACGTAAATGATATATTATTATTGTTAAATAATTATTTTGTTGTCAGTTGACATTTCATGGCTAGAGCGGCTTAAGTATCACAATGGCCGAATCGAATCCACGGCTAACTAGACCTAATATGGTATGTTGAACTTCTCATAAGAACCAATTTTTAAATCGAATAGCTCAAAAACTACCATCTCAAGTACATATATATTATATATTTTTGAAAAAAAAAATAATGAGAAGAACCCCAAAAATTTAAAAATATACAGTTCTATTTAAAATGACGAAGCTGATGGTGATTTCTCCATTTCTTTTTTAATTTACCGTGGTGCAAATTATAAGGAAAAACCCTATACCTTTTGACAAACAATTGCGTTGTGAAAACGATAATCAGACTTAGTTGTTTTTGTTAATTATTCAGTAAGTGCTCACAATTATCTAGATCGGATAATGTCTACTGTTACCAGTAGTTCTACCACATACAAGGACATAGGGCATCGGTTTCATTTACGTGGACGACGCGGCCACACCACATCATGCTTATAGTAAATCATTCGTATGGACTGCTTTAATGACTTGTATGACCTTGTTTGCATTGCCACCTGATGTTATTCTCAATGAGCATGTGTGGAACACTGTGCAAATAAGAGGTTTTAGTCGCTCTAATACTCGACATAATGTAAATGCATTGATTACTACTGCCCTTCGGGGAAAATGGAACGACCTTTCAGGAGACCTAATAAATAGAATTGTATCTAGGACTATTTATCGAAGAAAGATTAAAACAATATTCAGTACTGGCATTTCATTGGTGGTGAATTAGGCCTCTCCCACTCCAATTGGCTTTTCACTGGTGGTGTATTGTAGCTCGCTTATTCGGACCAATAACGCTGATCTTGCACTGAACATTGTTTTGGTTTAATGTCTTTCTTCGATAAATAGACTAGGTATAGTATGCAAAGCTAATGTGAGGCAGTGATAGAGACGCAAGGAAAAACAGCACGATACTAAATTTCAGTTTTCCTATAACTATAGATGTATTGATGTTTTGATTTTGTATGTTTAAAATTTTCCCATATTAAAGTGTAATGAAACTTACGAGTATAAAATTTTAAAATCTTTTTGACCTGACATGCCTAACTACAAAATAGATAAAGATAGCCGAAATCATTTATAAACAAACAAGTTGCAGCTTTGTAAAAACGACTTTAATTTGGGGTGGATCTTTTCAAAATTGGATTAGTATATAATTAAACTTAAATATTTTCTTCTATAAAATTATTTAAAACTTGCACGTTTCAGTTATTCAATTCAATTTCTGATACTGCTGCTGTGTTTTCTACTGTCTGATTTCATAAAAATGGTGCATAAAGGACATGTTGATAATATATCGATACATAACTATTTTTATTTAGGTAATTCAATACAAATTAATTTGAACGTCGAAAGGAACTAATATGTTAGGATGGATGGTATATTAATAATAATGGCATCTTAAATTTTATAGCAATGTCTAATAATCTGCTGATGTAATGTTCATCTCTTAAGCTTTTTATCAAAAATATGTGGATAGGAAACCGCATCATAATAATTTTGAATGCTTGATCGTGCGAGTCCTCATTATATTGTTATTGTCACAAGTTATTCCGTTTTTTGTATGCATATATTAGATTTGACAAATTAGAACATATATATATATATATATATATATATATATATATATATATATATATATATATATATATATATATATATATATATATATATATATATATATATATATATAGGTGTCCCGATTTGCAGTGTCCAAACTTTAACAGCGCATTCTGCATTCAAAATAAGCCCTAATTTTCTATATAAACATATATCGGCAAATGCTTCGTTTTCGAAATACAGGGTGTTAAAGTTTTAAGAAAAAAATTGTTATTTAGTCATAACTTTTTTAGTACTTGAGATATTGTTATTAAATTTGGTAAACAGCATTTGAGTAATAAAAGGCATTTTTTGATTTCAAATATTTTTTAATTCTTTATCAGTGGCGTCCGTACAGGATTTTTTATTGAATATTCTTGAAGAAAAAATGATACGCTATTGCTTTTTCTGAAAACAAAAATCACTTCTAAAATCCCCACTCAGTTTGGAGCAAATTTAATCCCTTGCCTTTTTTTCGTGCGATGCAAGGATTTCGAGTTAAAAACTAAAAACTATTTTTATGTATGGCGTAGTTAAAATTTCCATTATTGTTAATTATTTCAGTGGCAAAACTTTTAACATCTTGGTATGCCATGATTGCATTTTTGTGACAACTGAACAATTGCTAGTTTCGTCTTTAAAGTGTGACATTTGAGTTTTTAGAGTAAATAAATGTCAGGTACATTACAGTTTATACAAAAAGGTAATTATCAGTCTAACTAGTGATTTCAAAATGGTGATATTCAGTAACTTTGAGTATGCTGATATTCATTTCGTTTATGGTTTCTGTAATGGAAATGCAAATGCAGCAGTACGGGAATACCAACGAAGATTTCCAAATAGAAGATTACCTTGCAAACAAGTTTTCATTAAAACGCATTTAATGTTTAGGAATTTTGGACTGAAAAAGAATCCGAGAAACGAAGGTAGGAGAGGCAACGCAGTTTTTGTTTCTAAAAATAAGGCTCATCGCGTTTTGAGGAAAGATCACAGGAAGCGATTTCAGATGCAGCCAGTTCAAAACTTCCAACCTGGTGACGCCGAAAAACGTGTCAGTTTTTGCAATTGGTTTTTGCGCCAAATAGAGGAAGACGAGAACTTCTCAAAAAGAATTTTATGGACTGATGAAACCATATTTACCCGAAGCGGCTCAGTAAATTTCCATAATTTACGAATCCGGAGCCATGACAATCCACGTGTTGTACGAACTAGAGCATTTCAGCAAAAATTTTCTGTTAATGTTTGGTGTGGTGTAATAAATTAATTTTTTTGCGGGCCCCATATGTGGTAGAACGCCTAGATGGACAGTTATTTAATGATTTTCTGTAAAATGAGTTATTTCAATATCTAGAAAATATTCCTCTAAATCTTAGAAACGAATTCTGGATTCAAATGGACGGGGCTCCCGCGCATTTTGCACTTGTAAATCGCGAGTGGTTAAATAATAATTATCCAGAACGGTGGATTGGACGATTAGGAGCTACAGCCTGGCCACCACGTTCCCCTGACCTCACACCTGTCGACTTCTTTGTGTGGGGTTATTTGAAAAATTTAGTTTATTGCAGACCAGTTCATACAAGAGAAGAACTGATTCTAAGGATAGAGCAAGCCTGTGAAACTTTGCGAGCCAATACGAATTTTATACGCCATGCCACTGACACAGTTAAGAGCAGATGCCGAAAATGTGTCAAAGTTAGACGAGCTCATTTTGAGCAATTATTGTGAATTTTAAGGCCCACATTAATCCTTAAAGATATTTAAAGTGCTCTATAAATTTTTTTCACGATCTAAGTTAATAAAAGTTATGAATTATAGTTTTTGTAAAATTAATTACGAACTTAGTTAATAAGGAGTAGTTTCTGTAAAATGAAGTATCATCTTCAAAATTGAATTAATTCTAATTACCGTTTTACAAAATGAATCGACGATTTTAGGATTATAAACTCATCTGTCATACTTTAAAGACGAACCTAACAATTGTTCAATTATCACAAAAATGCAATCATGGCATACCAAGAGTCGACAATGAAAGATTGATGGTAAGTACCAAGGACATTAGATTTTAATAGCTTGCCTGCTAACTTCTGCGATGTCACCCTGATAACCCAAACATAATGCAAATCTCCATTACAACGGGTCGATGACGTCATCTCTCCTTAGTTGTCAGACAAGCTTTTATTTTAGAAACCCTACATAAGTTGTTCAGAAATTATGAACTCACCCGGAATGCATGAAATAAATATCGGAAACCAAATAATTTTAAAAACTTGCTGTTACAATCCAACTTTAAAGGTTTTGCTACTGAAATTAACAATAATGGAAATTTTAACTATGCCATACATAAAAATAGTTTTTAGTTTTTTACTCAAAATCCTTACACCGCACGAAAAAAAGACAAGGGATCAAATTTGCTCTAAACTGAGTGGGGATTTTAGGAATGATTTTTGTTTTCAGAAAAAGCAGTAGAGTACCATTTTTTCTTCAAGAATGTTCAATAACAAATCCCGTACGGACGCCACTGATGAAAAATTAAAAAATATTTGAAATCAAAAAATGCCTTTTGTTACTTCAAGGCTGTTTCTCAAATTTAATAACAATATCTCAAGTAATAAAAAAGTTATGACTAAAAAATAATTTTTTTCTTAAAACTTTAACACCCTGTATTTCGAAAACGAAGCATTTGCCGATATATGTTTGTATAGAAAATTAGGCCTTATTTTAAATGCAGAATGCGCTGTTAAAGTTTGGACACTGCAATTCGGGACACCCTGTATATATATATATATATATATATATATATATATATATACAGGAATTTTTTTATGATGACCTCTAAAGCACATTGAAATTTGAAACTATAGACACTGTTCCTGACTTAAGATCTTCATCAATACAGTCAGCTAGTTGAGAGTAACTATAACTAGCGCCACAACTTAATAAAACAAAACTATACCAGAGTCACCAACAGGAACAAAACCGACATTTATGGTTACCAAGAGATCCTCTGAACTTTTCACCGGGTTTGATAATCTATTATCACCGAGCAGCATATAGCCATTTGTGGTGAAACTCATAACCCAAGAGTAATTAAATCTAAAATGGAAAAATATTAACGCGGCAAGAAATACTATATAGTAATAAAAGGATTTTTTTTGGGACGACCGCTAAAGTACATTGAAATTTGGCCAACTATACACACCTCTTTCTGACTTAAGGTCTTCATCAGTACAGTCAACTAATGGAGAGACGAGTACAACTAGGGCCAAAACTTAATACAACAAAACCACACCAAAATTACCAACAGGACCAAAGCCGACATTTGTTGTAACCAAGAGAACATCCCAAATCCTCGCCAGACTTGATACCCTATTACCACGGAGCAGTATATAGCCACCTGTGGCGAAACTCATAACCCAAGAGAAGGTAATTTAATCTAAAGTAGAAAAAGATTAACCTCGCAAGAACTATTATATACTAGAAAAAGAGTTTTTTTTTGGGACGACCGCTAAAGCACATCGAAATTTGGCCAATTATAGACATGTGTTTCTGACTTAAAGTCTTCATCAGTACAGTCAACTAGTTGAAAGACCAGTACAACTAGTGCCAAAACATAATACAGCAAAAGTACACTAGAGCCACCAACAGGAGCAAAATAGACATTTGTGATTAAGAGAACATCCGAAATCTGCGCCCGACTTGATAGTCTATTATCACAGAGCAGCATATAGCCACTTGTGGCGAAACTCATAACCCAAGAGTAATTAAATCTAAAGTAGAAAAATATTAAAGCGTCAAGAACTATTACATAGCAGAAAAAATAATTTTTTTTGTATGACCGCTAAAGCCATTGAAATTTCGTCAACTAAAGAAAGGTGTTTCTGACCTAAGGTCTTCATTATTACAGTCAACTAGCTGAGAAACGAGTACAACTAGCGCCAAAACTTAATACAGAAAAACCACACTAGAGTCACTACCAGGAGCAAAACCGACATTTGTGGCTACTAAGATATATATATATATATATATATATATATATATATATATATATATATATATATATATTATTGGACTTCTTTCTTGGGTATAGGTTTATTCGCAAAATCAAACAATGGGATTAACTTGACGTTTCGCCTATCATAGTAGGCTTTCTCAAAAATCGCTCATTCCTTTATTATTTTTTTTTTTGGTATATATGGCTTTACTTACCTATCTACAATTAATTTAAAAAACATTTAGTGGTCTAATTATAAAATGACATTTACAATTTTTCTTAAACTGATTTAAAATTTTATACTATTGACAATAATTATTACAAAATTAATAAAATTAGGCTACATACCTCGAAAAATACATGCTGATTATTCACTTATATTTGAATGATAGGTAGCAAGTTAGTGGTTTGCCAGGCAACTCATGGCACAGTTTTAGGTAAAAAAGTGTTCTTATCGTAGTACGTTTTTTTTTTTTTGAGGAATTTATAGATAATTTTTTGCTATTTTTTAATTTAAATCTTAGAGTAGAATCAGACATTCACAATGCTATACTACATTTTAAAAATAATGGCTTAGACGAAGTTAAAACTATACTAAAATATCAAATTGTGGTATATTTGACTTAAATTTTTTATGTCTTGTTTGTCATTTACTGCATTTTTTTCTTTTTTTTATGTGAATCATTTCTTTGATAATTAATTTCAGATACAGGTTGTCTTCATCAATGATTTTGGTTTCAGAAAAATTAAATTCGTGTTTTGTGCTTTTTTCATGTTTGTGTAATGCAGTGGATGCATTCTTTGTATACTTATGCCCTTTTATTCTATTTTCTAAAAGTTGGGTTGTCATACCAATATATTTCATAGGGCAGTTTAAACAAGGAATTTCATATACGAGATTGGATTTTTTATTTTTGGGAATTTTAGTTTTTAATTTTGTAAATAGGGAGCCTATCAGGTTCTGGGCTTTATGACAGACAATTATGTTATATTTTCCTAAGATATGTTTTAATTTTTCAGATAATTGAGATGTGTATGGCATTGCAATATATTTTTTTTGCGTATTATCTTGTCTTACGTTTTCGTTATGATTGTTATAATATATGTACGTCCTTTGTTTGATAATTTTTTTTATCAGTTTTTCTGGGAAATGATTTTATATATATTGATTTCTCAGATTAAATAAGTGCATCAAAAAATATTGTATTAGCAGTAGTTAGTTTTAGTAAAAGTCAAAAGGTATACAGGATACACAAAAAATGAAAGTCTGATCAAGAGAAAACTGCCCCTAATTTTAAAAATATGGCAAAATGTTATTGAGAAAAGTTGTTTAGAATCACAGGCTGTGTTCAAATTTGAATCATAGCCTACACATTTGAAAAAAAAATCGGTAAATTTTTAATATCTTCCGTATTATTTCACTTTTGCCTAATAAACGAAAAAATGCATTAAATCTAACCAAGATGAAACAACTTATGCATACAATTTTAGAAAAGAGATTAAATTAATTTAACTTATTTAGATTTAATATTTTTTATATTAACGAATATATTTGTTTATTGCAAGAGTATTTAATAAGTGCTCAGAACGTTGATGGTAATTTTCATTTAAATGTTTAGTCAATTTAGGATGCTTACAGAAAAACTTAAATCTTAGTCCAAAATGTTAGTATTTTAATGTTCAAAATAGCTCAAATAAAGTACATTATGAACTTGTTCTTATTTTCTCGCTTTGATTGTAGCAGGCTGAGAAAAAAATACTAGGCTATAATTTTATTTATCTGTATACAGTTTCAACTTTTAACAGCTTTTGATTAGTTTCGACTTATCCTAAAACTAACTACTGCTCATACAGTATTTTTATTGCACTAACTTTTATCAAAAATAAAGTTTTCTGAAAAAAAATGGTCCTATATGTTCCACACTTCTTGGAATACACTGTATATGTATATACCCTACAAAACGAATATTTTACTTTCTCAGGACCATATCAGTTTTATGAACAAAATGTATAAAATATAAGCTTAAGACCATACAACGGACTAATACAGAAATATTTATGAGCATCAGCAAAATGTATGTTCAAATGTTCGGAAAAGGATATGAATCACTGAGATTAACAAACATATTTGACAGCTGATAACTGTTATAAATAATGCTTTTTAATCATTTTAAATATATTGCAGAAGGTAGTCTATAAATTAATATACGTTTTGTAATCCACATGCCAAGAGAAACTGATTTAAAGATTATAATTTGAAAACTAGGGGACATCTAAACCCCGCCAAATTCTTATTGCAACTTATCTTGGCCACAAGTCGCAAGCTGATTTTATAGCTCTATTAAAAAAAATGTTCGCATAGTACAATCAATGGCGTAGCTACAAATTTTGGGCCCCCCACGGATATGATGACTAAAAAAAGGGCCATCCATACTCTCATAATTCCTGTGACTGTTTAATCGCATGCTGCAAGATTTGACGCCGTATTGTCACTAGTGCAACTTGGGTGTACTCCGTGTTTCACATAAAAGTACTCATTATACTATTTGGAAAGCCGTAATAGATACGAAAAAAAGTTTCATACAAACACTTCTTTAAATTTGAAGTTCTTTTAAAATATAATGTTTCCATGTATACATGATATTCCAATTTTGCTGGGGCGATATCAACTTAAAAATGTTAAAATGGACTCCCTGTACTTCTGTCCATTACCTGATTCCTTAATAAATCCCTTAAAAAATAAACCTAAGTTACTATTTTAAACTATAGTCGATTTCTGAGTTATTTCCGAGATAGTTAAGGTTATGTGTAATTTTTTGAAAACTGAAGCTATTTTTCAAATCACTCCAAAAATAGCAAAATCTAAAACTGCGCATTTGGGTGGTAATTTCCAGTTTATAAAGCATCAATTCATATACGGAATACGACATTCTACGAAATTAATCTTTTAAAGTGAAAAAGTAGTTTTTTTTTTAAATAAAACACCCACTATGTGTTTTATTTATGTAAATGATCATAAAAGTACCTACTTTTTCATATATATGTATATGTACAATGGTTATAGCGAAAATCACAATTTGGCAGAAAATCTTAATTATTTCTTGAATATTGCTGTTGCTTATTAAAAAAAACTATAGGTCATGGAATGAATACAATTTCTATTTGCCTAACTATAGTCCTAATTTTATTCTATATTTATTTATTGCTAAATGAAAAATTTAAAACCATTATTGAAAATTAATATTGCAAACAAACTTCTTGAGTAACATAGCTATCGACATAAACAATATATAACAGCAGATAATATAACAACATATTACATGGAAATAGAAAAACAGGAAAATTTTAAAACAAATGACTATATAATTGGTTTTCCACATATTGTCCGTTTTCTGCTATATACTATATTGCGACAGCGTTTTGGACGGCGTCACTATTATTAAGATTAATAATTTCTTCACGAATTTTTTGTTTTAATTCATTTACAGAATATTTCTTTCGATTTGTATACACCCTATCTTTAAGTGTGCCTCATAGAAAATAATCTTAGGGTGTCAAATCGGGACTTCGCGGCGGCCATGGAATGTCACCGTTACTATATATACTTAAATTAAATTGCTGGTTTAAAAATGCTCTTATGTCTTCTCTGCAGTGATATGGAACATTATCTTGTTGACATACCAAGTCCACACGAATATTTTCCGGAATATCATTGAGTGTTTCCATAATTTGATTTCTTAAAAGGTTTAAACATGTTTGTCTACTCAAATAGTGGTCAAAAAACACAGATCCTATTATGCGGTCGTTTATAATACCACACCACACTTTAACACTTTGATGTCCTTGCCTCTTAATTTGCTTTACCAAATGTTTATTTGTCTCAGAATAGTAGTGATTATTTCTTTGTAATGCATTCACGCAGTGGAAAATCATCTGCCCAAAGGAAAACTTCCTCTTAAAATGCAGGTCTTTCATTTCCAAACAAAAATCCAGTCTGATTTGATAATCAGCGTCACTTAAAATTGAACTGGAGGAATCTTATATGGAGATATTTTATTTTTTTTTAATACTCGATGTATGCTGGTCAAGGAAAAATTCAAATCCCTTTGTGAACGAACCTCTTAAAGAATTAGTAGGATAAATAAAAACCTTCATTTAAAAATCTTCGGAGGCGACTGAACCGACTTTTTCGCTTTTTCTATATTTCAAGACTCCATGAGTTGATCATTCATTGAAAATTTTGTCAAAAAATGTTTAGTTTGGTATCCTTGCCATGGGAAATATTCGGTGATACTCTCTTAATGCAAGTGCTGGACTTTTATTATTTTCACTGTAACAGTTATACAAATTTAGTCGCTAAGTCTAATTATTTTAAATTTAAATGAATTCAATTAAACAATAACCACTAAAAACACAAATAAATTGAAAAACTGTCAAATTAAAAACAAATAGCCATATTATCCATTCCATGGTCTCCTATAGTTTTTTTTTGAGTATGCATGCAGCATCACACTATTCAAGAAATAATTGAGTGTTTCTGTTAAATTTATATATCTATATTATATATATATATATATATATATATATATATATATATATATATATATATATATATATATATATATATATATATATATATATATATATATATATATATATATATATATATATATATATATATATATATATATATATATATATATATATATATATATATATATATATATATATATATATATATATATATATATATATAATATATATATATATGAAAAATTATCTCAGAAACTACACGGAAACTTTTTTTTGTATGTATTACGAATTTCCAGATAGTATAGTGGGTACTTATGTGGAACACGGTGTACTTATTTGATATATTATAACGGGTATTACAAGGCTGTTGGAAATTAAAACACAAAACTAAATTATGTCTTAATGAGACAAATTATTTAGGAGGTCGACCCGAAGGATTGCAACTCTACTGAAAGAAGGCAAGTTGGAATTCATTTAGGGTGTATTTTATTTTTGCATTTATTGGATTGTCTTTTCGGATTACTGTCGGCCTTGGCTTCACTTTGAAGTGCATGGTATTATTGGATTGTTCATTCATTTTTATCTAAATTTCTGTTTCAATCAAGCGAGCAGAATATATTTAAACTAAAAATACTCTTTTTTGCTAACAACTTTATATTGGTTTTAAGAAATACTATATCTACAAGGTACAAAAACATGTGCACTGTACAGAGGGCCATTAGAAAGTATGCTGACTACTCCTGGTCTTGCAATGATTCATACCCCTCTGTTTATTATTATTATATCCAGTATTTCAATTATCGTATTTAATTTCACTGTAATATAGTCCAATAAAGTACTAGTTCCATAAGAAGTTTTTAAATGGAGGAGTGCTCTAAACATCTTATGGCATGAGTTCTCAAGTAATCAAGAAATTTCATATAATTGTATGTGGGACACCAGGGAACCAAAATTTCAGCTTAAATCCAGAGTACTTGCCGATTCTAATGACGATAAGCACATATTTCGGCCGCAGCTAGGAAGTGCATTTTCAATATTCAGCAACAAAAGAAAGTATTTTATCACCGCTGATGCTGGTTTCAGTCCTCGACAGCCTTCTGCCAGACATCAGTTCTTATAGATTTTAGATAAATTTCCTAAGACAAAATGCAGGAAGCCCTTTAAGAATGATAAAGTAATCCAGAGAATAAGCTCAGTTAGTTAAACGCCTTCTAGGGAAAAATGTAACTGAAAGACTGATTTTCTCTTAAACACCGAAGTAAACTTCGTACAAGAGGTGACATTTTTAGATGTAACCCCCGACATTCAATTAATTTCACTGGAAAAGATAAACTTTCGCATATTTTTTTAAAGGCTTAGTTACCCATATTTTATGCTTACCTTAATATCGATATTGCTTGTCTGCTTAAGGTGGGAACTTAAACTAAACTACCAGGTAAATACAACATTATCAAAAGTAATTTCTAAATTTTCAACACTTAAATTTTCTAGTTTTGTTAAAAGTGGTTGCATAAAATTCATTTCTTGGAAGATGTTTTTTCACTAAAATAGAAATTAAAAGTTCCACTCCGTAAAGATGTATATTTTCCGCACCAGCATTTTTAATAATATATGGCTATTTATTTGTGAAAAAAATGATTTTCAAAGTTAAAAATTATGCTATATTTACATCATTTTCTTCTCAAAACTAAACGGTTTGTTTTGAAAACTAGTAAGGGGATAAAACCATTTAAAGTTTAAAACACATTTAAACAATATGCTTGAATTACATATACAATTTTATTATGAAATCTTAGGAGGAGTTTTATAAATAAAAGATCATATTAACCCCAGCAAAAACAAATTGTACGACACATGGCTATTCTCCTATCTTGAGTGATTAATTATAAAATATTTAACAAAAAAAAACTTGCACCCTATATAGAAGCACAAAAATTATGTCACTTGATGTATCATCTTGTGAAATAGAGAATAAGCTTCTGCCAAATCTGGCTCCTATACCCAACGTCTGTACTTTCTATTGTTCTGTGATTATGCTTTATCACATTCATAACGTAAATGGAAACATGTGGACTGAAAGATGTTAGAAACCAATAATGGTTGATATTTCATTAGTTGATTATTCGTATAAATTGGAAATTGTCTTGGAATCAAGAGCTTTAGGATTAGATAAATTTGGTTTGGTTAAAAGTTAATTTAACAAAGAAAGGGAAAGACAGAGGGTGAAAAAGCTGAGTCCGTTTCATTTTTCTTCCTCTGCTTCTTCCGTGTCTATCTCTCAGCCTGGATATGTAACCTGCCCAATTCCATTTTAACTTGATTACATGGGTTAGAACATCTGTGACACATCTTTTTATTTTGTGTCTCAAAATAAACCCAAGAATAAAACATACAATATATATCCATGCAAATATCCACAAATATTTTGTTATACAGTTGAATTATTTTAAAAGGACACTAATGTACACGGTATCCTATTTTCGGCACTTTTGCGGGGTATCTTCCTTATTTATAAGGATAGAAGGTTGCGATTTACGCAACTTTTAAACAACTCTTTTGTGAAATTGAAAATGACGCCAGCAGAATTTTTACAGCCCTTTTGGTTTGTGAGGTACAGGGCATTTTTGAAAATGTTGAATTCTCAGGTACCCCTCATATCCCAGCTATGTAATAACTTATCAAAAAGGCGAACTGTTCCTTATACAATTTTTTCATAGCATTCAGTGCCGCTTTCAGAATAAGTATACAGGGTCAGGTGAAAAAGTTATCCGACCCTACTTTATTTTATTTAAATGGGATACCCTGTATATTATTCTTCATGTTTATTAAAAAAATGTGAGCTTTACAAAATTATATTTATATATATATATATATATATATATATATATATAAATACGTATGTATATATATATATATATATATATATATATATATGCAGTTATTTTGAAAAATAAGCTCAAAATTCGAGATTTTCTAAAATTTCTTTTGTGCCCAATTTGAAGGTAGTAGGGCCATGGCTATGGCTAAAATGTATTAAAAACAAAATGCATGTAAGTAATTATTATACAAAAGATGTAATACCTTCAAACTTGATTCAAAAGATCTTATTTAATTCTCAACTCTTAATTATTTATTACAGCATTTTAACCTAATCATGATATAATTATTTAATTTTACTCAAAACAAAACAGTAAGTCCCTATCCTACTTAAAACTTCAGTTAGGAAAAACAAAAAAAAAACAAAATTTTGAAAAAGCAGAGAGTTTATAAAAGTGGTTTTCAAAATGATCCCGTATGCAAAATTGGCAAATTTTCGTTATTCTTCTAATAATCGAGGCTTTCTTTGCAAATTTCGGAAATAAATCTATGGCTGCACGAAGCTCCACTACAGACTGATATCGCGTTTTATATATTTTATTTTGCATGAAACTCCATAAGGAAAAATCTAAAATCGAAAGATCCGGAGATCGAGAGGCCATCTTACAGGTTCATGGGTTCCAATACGTCCAACGGCATTATAAAGTGCTATTAGAACATTTTCTTTGAATTATGGAATAACTTTTTCAAGGATTTCTAGGTACCGACGCGGTGTGAGATCTCTTTCAAAAATTCTATAGACTATGAGTCCCCAACGCCAAAGCGTCCCTGTTGTGCCCTCTCCCAAATTAAATGGTGATTTTCTGCGAACCATTTTCTTATAATATGGCGATTGAAACCTGCACTTGAAAAATAAGATTCATCGGACCAGATAACTAGTTTGCTAGAAGACAGAATGTTGTTGGCAAAACAACATTCGGCGTTCGGTATCTCTCAAGTGTAAATGTTGAACTATATGGAATTCTTTGAGCTTCAGACCTGGATACACCAGTTGCTTCATCTTGCATGTTTTAGGACGGGGCTAGAAAAACGCCCCGTGCTCTACTAAATTTGGCTGGCAAATATATCTCGGAAAGGTTGCCTTCTTTCTGGTTATCTAATATGAACAAAAGGGGCTCTTAAGATATTATCCTTAACATAGCGCTCAAAATACGTTACCTTTCTAAATATAATTCCGAAGCTTCTTGGGGATTTTCATTAGATTGTATGAAACAAACCAATATATTATACTTTTTATAATTTTCATACACCGCTATTGTAAGAAAAGTAAATTAAATATAGTATATAGTTAAATAGTAACACCAAAACAACAAAAATATTTCATTATTAATCAAAAGTTGACAAAACCGCAAAGTTTTTGACTTTTTGCTTTTTGTTCCGGACAAATTAGGCATAACCTACTATCTACTAATTGGACACAAAAGAAACTTTAGAAAACTCGAATTTTGAGCTTGTTTTTTAAAATAACTGCATATATGTGTACATTATTGGAAATCCCACATTTTTCTTAATAAACATAAAGAATAATATACAGGGTATAGGGTAGGAAGTCATATGAGGGATAGTTTCCGCTTTTTTGATAAGTAACCAAATAGCTGGGTTACGGGTGTGCCGTGTGTGTGAACGTCCTATATCTCAAAAACCAAAAGGGCTATGAATAATTCGTTGTCGCCATCTTTAATTTCACAAAAAGTAGTACGCTGTCGCGAAAACCGCATTTCTCCATTTTTAAAAATGAAGAAGGTACCCCGCAAAAGTGACGAAAATAGGATATCCTTTATAAAACAGTCTAAAACCGAATGAGTTATTAAACAAATAAAAATATAACATTATACGAAATTTTGAAGTGGATATGAATTTTCCTTTCTCCAATTTCTATTCAAAGAAAATATTATTTATGTATGAGGTTGGCACACATATTTATTGATTTTAAGCTGTCTGTTTTAGCGGCTATGTTATAAGTACAAGAGTGGTCTAATAATGGAGGACGTTGCCTGTAGCTCGGGAACCGTTCATGACAGAACTTAAGAAAAAAATATTTATAGGTCAACCGGCTAAGAAAAATCACTGTAAATTATTTTCAAGTTCAAAGTTCGCTGCTAGGGGGTAACCCAAAAGTGTAAATGTCAATTTTCTCTTAAATTTCCATAATTGAGGTATGTTGAAAATATAAGCAGTGTATTCTTAAATTAATTGCTTCATTTCATTTTTGTCTATTTACAAAAATTAAATATTTATAGGCAAACCGGCTAAGAGAAATCACTGTAAATTATTTTCAAGTTCAAAGTTCGCTGCTAGGGGGTAACCCAAAAGAGTAAATGTCAATTTTCTCTTAAATTTCCATAATTGAGGTATGTTGAAAATATAAGCAGTGTATTCTTAAATTAATTGCTTCATTTCATTTTTGTCAATTTACAAAAATTAAATATTTATAGGCAAACCGGCTAAGAGAAATCACTGTAAATTATTTTCAAGTTCAAAGTTCGCTGCTAGGGGGTAACCCAAAAGAGTAAATGTCAATTTTCTCTTAAATTTCCATAATTGAGGTATGTTGAAAATATAAGCAGTGTATTCTTAAATTAATTGCTTCATTTCATTTTTGTCTATTTACAAAAATTAAATATTTATAGGCAAACCGGCTAAGAGAAATCACTGTAAATTATTTTCAAGTTCAAAGTTCGCTGCTAGGGGGTAACCCAAAAGAGTAAATGTCAATTTTCTCTTAAATTTCCATAATTGAGGTATGTTGAAAATATAAGCTGTGTATTCTTAAATTAATTGCTTCATTTCATTTTTGTCTATTTACAAAAATTAAATATTTATAGGCAAACCGGCTAAGAGAAATCACTGCAAATTATTTTCAAGTTCAAAGTTCGCTGCTAGGGGGTAACCCAAAAGTGTAAATGTCAATTTTCTCTTAAATTTCCATAATTGAGGTATGTTGAAAATATAAGCAGTGTATTCTTAAATTAATTGCTTCATTTCATTTTTGTCTATTTACAAAAATTAAATATTTATAGGCAAACCGGCTAAGAGAAATCACTGTAAATTATTTTCAAGTTCAAAGTTCGCTGCTAGGGGGTAACCCAAAAGAGTAAATGTCAATTTTCTCTTAAATTTCCATAATTGAGGTATGTTGAAAATATAAGCAGTGTATTCTTAAATTAATTGCTTCATTTCATTTTTGTCTATTTACAAAAATTAAATATTTATAGGCAAACCGGCTAAGAGAAAGCACTGTAAATTATTTTGAAGTTCAAAGTTGGCCGCTAGGGGGTAACCCAAAAGTGTAAATGTCAATTTTCTCTTAAATTTCCATAATTGAGGTATGTTGAAAATATAAGCAGTGTATTCTTAAATTAATTGCTTCATTTCATTTTTGTCTATTTACAAAAATTAAATATTTATAGGCAAACCGGCTAAGAGAAATCACTGTAAATTATTTTCAAGTTCAAAGTTCGCTGCTAGGGGGTAACCCAAAAGTGTAAATGTCAATTTTCTCTTAAATTTCCATAATTGAGGTATGTTGAAAATATAAGCAGTGTATTCTTAAATTAATTGCTTCATTTCATTTTTGTCTATTTACAAAAATTAAATATTTATAGGCAAACCGGCTAAGAGAAATCACTGTAAATTATTTTCAAGTTCAAAGTTGGCCGCTAGGGGGTAACCCAAAAGTGTAAATGTCAATTTTCTCTTATATTTTCATAATTGAGGTATGTTGAAAATATAAGCAGTGTATTTTTCAATTAATTGCTTCATTTAATTTTTGTCTATTTACAAAAATTAAGTAGTAGAGAAAGGTCAAACATTTTTACTTTCAAATGTAGATATCTCTGTTGGTGTCGAAAAATAGTGTTTTTTTTTTCTGAGCCACAAACTGTACCGTAATGACTTTATTAGTGGTCACTAGATCGCGTTATTATCACAATTTATTTGGGAGTTATAAAGGGCATTGAATGTTCAAATAAAAAATCCAGGTCCGCATTTAAAGTAAGAAAGTCGATGATAGTCTCCCGAATCCGAAATATCGGTTTAGAAAATTAACCTTGCCTTTTTGTAGAGGAGAAAACTGGCAATGACAAGGTTTCATCTCTCATTTTAATTAATTATAAAATTTTAGGAAAACCAAAAACTGGAAAAAACAAGGGTTCAATAGAAACTTTACTAATTTTGCATAACTGTAAAGAACAAAACTTAACAAAGGAAATAATGGGCTATATTTACAGTTGTATAGAAAATACACTGCTTTACGACCATTATGGCATAAAGTCCTTATTAACTTACCAATGTATGCGAACGGCAGCCACTCATCTTTTCGGAGAGCTGTAGGTTGCAGGTTCTCGGGTACACCTTTAGAAATTAAAAGGGGCGCCACCTAATTGACTGTGACTCAATTAGGAAAAAAATCTATATCGATATATAAACGCTTACAAAATAAAGATTTTTAAGGGTTTTTCAATAAAACACTGTAAAAAGTGCAGAGTGTCAAATTTTAATGATCACCTTTGTTCTTTTTGTTTTTTTTTAAGAGTTGTTTTATAAAATAATTTTTGAAATGTGAAATTTGGTTTACATTTTACAATTTAATTGACCTTAAGATATAAAAATAAATACATCAATAAAATGCAAAAATATATATAAAATATATCAAATATGTGAAATGTGATAGAAAGTAATTACCATAATATCAACCTGTGAACATCTGGTGAAATGTCATGATGCAAATATGTAAATATGAAAATTAAATAGCGCACAGGGAAATTAAAAATTCTCTTACCACACTGACGCAAGGAAAATGTTATAAAAATATAAAGTATTTCGCCAAGGCTGTTTTACAAAAAATAGGTTACTTACTTCCTTTCTGCTACTTTATAAGATAACACATACATTAGAAAATTGTTCGGCGCAAGCAGATATATAAAAATAATTTAAATGTCTTCTGAGACCCATACTATGATATATTATTGCGCTTGCCTCTAGAAGATATTATATATATATATATATATATATATATATATATATATATATACTTATTATATTTATACATGGGCAGAGCAATATATACACCCCGTATACATAAATATAATATAACTTAAAAATTAAAATTGCTTAGCTCATACGTCATACAACTTCTACGCCATTTTACATGGGACACCTTGTACATGTAAAACACTTTTATATACAACAATTTTTCGTTGCAACTTATTGGAATCGACCGCAACGGTGGTAAACTCCGCACCAAGACTACTTTAATAATCTTTGCAGGCATTTTTTGCATCAACCATTTTGGTTAATTATAGGTAATCTCCGCAGTAGGAATAATATAAATAATTTTGCCAATATAACGGCTTTTGGCACAGTGAATATTTTATTACATATGTGTATCAGTATCGAGTCGAAGCGCGATAGCGATAACGTTACCTGCACATACTGTTCTCACGCCTAAGGGTTCGGTGCGCAAAATGCATGTAGTATTATAGCAAATACAAAATGACATTATGATAAAAGGGTTCTTGGTGCGGAATTTACCCCTGCCTAATGAAATTAATCTATGATAAAAGACTGGCAATCTTGAATAACTAGATATATCTAAAAGGAAAACAGATTCTGAAATACAAAAGGAATAATGATTTTAGATCTTAAAAATAAGTATTTGTGGTAACAATTACGTTTTGTGCCAAAATTAAAAATATAAAAAACACACATAAAACATATTAAATATGTTGTCGAATTCATTAATTAATAGTTCTCATAAATTACTTCAATAAAAGACTCATGCTTAGGATTAGATACTATAAAAATAAACTTGTACCTATCATTCATGAGATTAAAAAAATGAATCGAAATATATTTGAGAACGAATTGTGTGAAATACACTTCTTCCGGATTTTATAAATAAAGCTACAGATTAGTTTTATCCGTTTACGTATTAAATCGGTAATGTGTTTATATAGACATGAAACATTATTTTAAAAATGAGATAAATGATTAGATATCTATATATTTAAAACACTAACTCAAATTTTTCAGTAAGTTCGTGAAAGAGTTTTATTGCACCAATTAATATGATTTTTCTTTTGAAATGTTCTTCTGGTGACCGAGACCATTCAACTCTATTTTTATTTTGTATACAGGGTGTTTCAAAAAATCGGGTCATTGATTAATCACGATTCTGCTCAAACCGCTTGACGTAGAAAGCTGCATTTTGGCACACAGGTTGATAGTAGGATGTAGACGTTAGATAAGATAAGTAGAAAAAAATAAGAAGGGATTTTTCAAAAATCAAATTTCAAAGGGATGAAACCGCCCCTTAAATATTACAATATTTTTTATTTAAAAAACGGTTTGTTTTTTGGAAAAACGCTCCAATTCGTGCATTTTAGTTGATTATTTTACATATTTTAAAAATTTCAAAAAATGTATACAGGGTGCTTCAAAAAATCGGGTTACTGATTAATCACATTTTGCTCACACCGCTTTGTTTAAAAACCGGTTGGTTTTTCGGAAAAACGCTTAAATGTGTGTATTTTATTTGATTATCCTTTAGCTACTCGCGTACAGGGTGTTCGCAGTTAAATGGACCCCCCCCTTAACTTTTTAATTTGACGTTTGACAAAAAAATGTCAAATATAAAAGTTTTATAATTCAATGTGAATTTTTTTAAAAACCTCTTTCCATATGTACAGGGTGTTTCAGAAAGTCTGGGCGTGGTTCAACTTTCCTATTTTAAATACCTACCCCATTTTTTTATTGGATTTTTAAATTCTCCTAAAAATTCCAGACATATTTTATATAGCATACCCTACAGCTAAATTTAACCCATAAAAAGATATTACTGTCAGAAAATTCTCATTTACTTGTGACGCGTATTTTAAATTATACGTGAAAACTAGCGTATGGTGGTATCATTTCATATCCTTGGAAACCAATATAGTAAATAAAAAGACAATTTGTCAAAAAACGTTAAAACTTTAAACATGGTTTATTTGGAAGAAGAAAAATTTGAAATTGTGTCTTTATATATTAAGAACAATAAAAACAAATATATGGCAAGACGAGAATATATAGTTCTTCATGGCGATAGACGCGCGCCGGCTTTAAATACGTTTAAACGTATTTATGAACTATTTGGGACTTCCAAGTCTTTAAAAAGACGAAAAAGGACTGTAAATATGAACGAAGACGAAGAATTAGATTACCTTTTATATTTTCAAGGTATGTATTTTTATCTGTTTAGCTCTAGCTTATTATTATTATTATCAAAATTATTTTATTCTGTCTAGAACACCCTGCTAATTCGATAAGAGATTGTGCGAAAGAGTTCCACAAAAGTGTTGGAAAAATTCACAAAACATTAAAAAAATATAAGTGGCACCCATTTAAACTGACAAAAGTCCAATATTTAACAGAAGCTAACCAACGAGAACGCTTATATTTCTGCAGAAGAATGTTAGAAGAACTTGAACGGGACCCAACATTTTTTTATAAAGTATTGTGGAGCGACGAATCTAACTTTAGCACCGCAGGTGTTCCAAATAAGAAAAATTTACATCATTGGTCCACTAATAATCCCGAAAGGTTTTTTGAAATAAAGCATTCAGGTCGCCAATCTGTAAATGTATGGTGTGGCATAAAGAACAATAGAGTTCTTGGGCCTATATTTATTGGCCATTCACGTACTGGAAATGCATACTTTGATATGCTTAATAACGATATTGAGAATCTTATCGATGAATTACCATTGAATGAAGCACAAAAGGTAAATTTTCAGCAAGATGGGGCACCACCCCACAACGTAAGGATGGTAACAACCTATTTAAATGGACAGTATGGAACGTGGATTGGAAAACATGGGACAATTAAGTGGCCTCCAAATAGTCCCGATCTAACTCCGCTAGACACATTTTTATGGGGATATTTAAAAAATTACATTTACTTGGGGGGCCTTACCAATGTTAAATTATTAAAAGAACAAATACAAAATGGTATAGACACTATAAATATGAATCAAAATTGGTTAGTAAAAGCTTTGAATAAATTAAAAAAGGGATACCGCCTATGTGTCGAGATGAATGGAGGCCATTTCCAGCACCTTATGGAATTCCAGTAGTTAATAATATAATAATAATTAATAATATAATAATAATTAATAATTAATATAATAATAATTAATAATTAATATAATAATAATTAGATTAGTTCTGTTAATACCTGTTAATTCTTTGTTGTTTGAATAGAAAAAATCTGGCGGTAATATCTTTTTATGGGTTAAATTTAGGTGTAGGGTATGCTATATAAAATATGTCTGGAATTTTTAGGAGAATTTAAAAATCCAATAAAAAAATGGGGTAGGTATTTAAAATAGGAAAGTTGAACCACGCCCAGACTTTCTGAAACACCCTGTACATATGGAAAGAGGTTTTTAAAAAAATTCACATTGAATTATAAAACTTTTATATTTGACATTTTTTTGTCAAACGTCAAATTAAAAAGTTAAGGGGGGGGTCCATTTAACTGCGAACACCCTGTACCAAATTTTCCCGTTACTACTCGCGTGATGTATTTTATACACCATTGCATTTTTCATTGTAGCGAGATTATTTATCACTTTGTATATATTTTAAAGAACAACAAATAATAATACTAGGTCATCTTGGTTGCCAACACAGTTTTATTAAAAAAAAAAAAATGTAAAAAATTATCAAGGTTTAAAAAAAAAATTATGAAAAACTTAATGCTAATATTATGTAGAATAAAACAACAACAAAAATGGGATTCTAACATTTTCCACGGGGTTTGCCTATTCACTAGAAGAATCATGTACTTTACATTTATGGCATGTAATAACATTATCACTATGTTCTTTACATACTGATCTGCTGCAAAGGCCACATGTGATTGTTGTAACTCTGTTTTTTTTTTCTGCCACAGATAAAGCACCTCCCTCGAATTTTTGTGGGAGGCTCTTGGTCCATCTCCTCTTCATTTTCTCGATACTTAGACAAAAAATATTTAATATCGGTTGGTAAAGTTGGAATTTTAGCTCTTTCTGAAAGATCAGCTTCAAAGCAAGCGTTTTCAAGAAAAGTCTTCTGTATTTGTAGGGAGAATAAGGATGATTGGCATTGTATAAAACTTGACTATTAATTCCAGCTATGTTTAGCAACTGAAAGAAAAAAGTCAAAGGCCAACGTTTTGATCTTCTACTGACAGAATATGTGTTACACATTTTATCCACTGTATCCACTCCGCCTTTTGTCCGGTTGTAGTCCAATATAATTTCCGGTTTATTGGTATTTGGATCGATTGCAGAATCATCGTGCATTGTTGAAATCAAAACGACGGATTTGTTTTTTTTTTGGAACGTATGAAACTATTGTTATTTCCCTTTGGAATCCAAAAATAGATGAACCAGCCGCTCTAGTTTTGTTGGGCAAAAATTCTTGTGGCAACTCCCGTTTATTTTTTTTCAAGCTTCCAATCATTGTGATCTTATTTTGTAATAATTCATTTGCCAAAGGGTAGCTTGAATACCAATTATCACACGTTAAATTTCTATTACTTCCTTTCAGTTCTTCAAGTAAACGGTGAACTATTGCAGTTGGAGTATTCGGTACGTTGTATTGTCCGTCTGCTTGTTTTCCACAGTACAGCTCTAAATTGCTAACATAAAATGTTTTAGCGTCACAAAGGACGAACACTTTCAAGCCATATTTAGCAGGTTTGTTGGGAATATATTGTACAAAATTGCACCGTCCTCTGAATGATATTAGCATCTCATCAATTCTCACAAATTCACCAACACTGTAATTTTTTTTGCAATTAACTACAAAGCTGTCCAATATGCATCGTACTGCAGCCAACTTGTCCGTTTTTTTTCTTTTGTCTCTGGTTGTTTTGTCTGATGATGAAACCTGATAACGCTAAGCAAAAATAGAAATCTTTGGTAGTTCATACAAGCTCGAAATATTTCAGATGTCCCATCCTTTGTCCACAATTCCAAAAAATGAGTGTGATTTTGCTTCTTAGAACCAGAAAGAAATAATAATCCAAAAAAAGCAAGCATCTCGGTTTTCGTAACGTCCTTTGCGTCTCGCTGTCGATCATAGTTTGGTCATACTCGTGAAATTTCTAAATTTGTACATTGAACAATCTGCTCAACCATGACTTCATCAAATATTTTCATAAAAGCGCTCATCTCATCAGTTATATCACGTGCGCACTGCCTTGGTCCCGGGGATATTTTCAATAAATTTTTCTTACTGGTTTTACTAAATTTACTCACAATTTCATTTTTCGGCCATACACTTTTTTTATCCTTTCCAACATACTGATTGTCTAAGTCAACTACTTCTCCGAAATCTGAATTTTCCATATTTTCATCCATGAGTTCGTCTTCTGGAATATCTAAGTCACTCATTTCCTGCTCCGAATTAGTATGGTGATCAGATTCTTCTATAAGCTCGTCTTCTGACAAATCTGGTTCACCACCACCTCTTCTTCAGAATCGCTATCAAAAATAACCCGAGCCATAGCTTCCCACTCATCTTCAGTTAATTTGGTTGGGGTTAGTTTGGGATTTTTAACTGCTACTCGATGCCTGAAAATAATTATTATAAGTAAGTATATAACAATTGAATACATATATACATATTTTTAAATAAGAAAGTATTTTTTTATTGCAGAAAACCAAAAAAATACAACTTTTCAAAATACTTACATAGTTACTCGCGTTGGCGTATTTTGTACACCACTCAAATTCTTGCAAAATATCTGACTACTCTATTACACTATTAAATCGACACTGCGCGTATATCCAGAGGACATATCAGGCAAAGGTTAGCGAGCTCGGCGACCTTGAAAAAGAAATCGTAAGAACTCGGCAGCGTTCGGAACAAATTTGGTGTATTTTTTACACCAGCGCGAGTAGTTAAAGGTTATAGGATGTAAAGGTTTGACGAGAAGGGATTTTTCAAAAATCAAATTTCAAAGGGATGAAATCATCTCTTAAATATTACAATATTTTTTATTTAAAAAAACGGTTAGTTTTAAAAAAAAAAGCTTGAACAGGTATATTTTATTTTATTTTTTACAAATTTTTTAAAAATGTATACGGGGTGTTTAAAAAAATCGGAAATAATGTATAAACAAAAATCTCCCAAGCCCCTATTGACAAAAATTGAAAGAAAATGCGACAAAAAACGTGCTTCATAAAGATGTATTTAAATAAGGCGATTTAAGTACCTCTTTATTCCTTTCGATATTGCCATAAGTGAACTCGGGTACTCGTTAGCTTAAATTATTATATTTATATATTTATTATATATACAGTTTTGTTATCGTGTGACCCTTACATTAAAACGCGCATCGCATATTCGAAAATGATTTGCCAGGCGATCATCTCATAAAATTAATATAGTCCATTATATGGTTCATGGAAAAAAATAGCAGTTAATACAAACGCCATGATTAGGTCAAAAGGCCTAACCAGGGCTCACCAAAAATACAGTTTACAGAAAATTATTAAGATTATAGGTTCAAAAAACCCCTGGCCTTACGCGTGCAAGGCAAGCTAGCTACGTAGCTTGCACCAGAGTAATCCAACTGTTTATAATGCGATATTTTGAGTGACGTAATGCGTGACTCAATATATTCGACTGGGTATACTTTAGCGCGCCCTTAGTTACAGTCCAACATAAATTATCACTATGTGCTTTGAAAGTTGCTTTATTTTACTCTCGACTGGTATATGCCAGAATATTGTGGAAATGTTCTTCTGAGTTGATAAAGGTTTTTTTTTCATCAAATAAAGGCTCACGAAATCTCTGTCGCTAAATGTTTAACTTTCTAATGTTTTGGACACAGGCATTTAAGAAATGATTATAGACGTTGTTAAAAATAAACTTAAATTATGTCTGGAAAAAACAAGCATTTATTCCTTCAAGTATATTTACAAGAAGCTTTGTTTTGCATTGTGTCTAATTCTGTTTATATATATTTTATTTTTAAAATTTGTACATATTTTATGTGATTTTAAAGTTGTGTTTTTTATTTGGTTTATCAATCTTAGTAACCGTAGTTTTTAATGTTCTAATATTAGTACAACCATTTTGTCGTTATTTTTGCCATCATTCAAGTTATATATATGACATTACACTATGTGTAGCCAATTTAAAGGAAAATAGTTCTAAATCTGTTTTGATAAATCTTTCATTACTTAAACAATCAGTTAAATAATATTCTTCAATGATGGTGAATACAGAAATGGGTATAATAACCAATATTAATGCACTTATTTTCTGTTGCGAATATTACGGTTAGTTTAAAATATTTATGAATTTAACCACTAAAAATTATTTTTTCAGCTGCAATTATTGCTTCCTATTTTGGGCCTGCTTGTAGTCACATCAGCATACAGGCTACCGGCAACAGTAACGCCATCTAACTATTACCTCCACTTGAATCTATCAGAGGCTGCGTTTACCGCTGATTCAAACGATTTTGAGGGATTCGTAATAATATCAGTAAGAGCCACGCAAGCAAATGTAACTGAAATTCAGCTTCATGCAGCTCATGATTTCATTAATATCACTGAAGCGTATATTAATAGTGCTGATATTACAGCAATAAGCGTGGACAATACTACGGATATTGTAACACTGAGTGGATTTGGCACTTTGTCACAAAATTACGATTCTTTGTTATATCTCACATTTACCAGTAGGTAAGTAAAACTGTACCCACCTGTATTATTTAAGAGACAATTTACATTACCGATTTTTACTTCTCCATATAAAAGCCCATTATTATTACTATATATGATATTTAGGGGAATTATTGAATTATTGTTTAGTTGAATTTTTGGGCATTTTAGATTTCCTAGAATATGAAAATTAAAGGATATGTTTGAAAAAAAAACTGATATCTATACGGATGTATGTGTGTGAAACAAAATTTTCTGCAACGATAACTTGAAAACTGTCAAATTTTTTTATTTCACTTTTTCTATAATACATATTTTAAAAAAATGTATATTATTGCAAAAAGAACGGCGAAACGCTCTAAATTTATTTTATTTTTTTGTGTATATAATTTTTTACTATAAAAGGTAAAAATAAAGAGACGAGACAGCGTCCTGAAAAAAAAGAAAAACGCTTTTTTTACTATAGAGGCAGGGCTAAGGTGATGAAACAATAATCTGAAAATGAAAAAAAGGATTGTCTTTCAGAAACTTGCTTAAAATGGTTTAAACACGCCAAGTTTCTTTTATATTTTTGTATATCAATTTTTTTGGACTATATCTCTACAAGAATAAATTAGCCGCCTCAAAACGAAAACCAAAATTAAAAAGCGTTTAGCTTTCTTAGCAAACCAAGAAACTTAAACTTAAATAATTTTTTTTATATAAATACATTATTCCTATAAAACAGCTAAAAAAAGCAGCCCCCAAAAAACGAAATTAAATTTTTAATTTATAGCGTTTAGTAAAAAGAACGGCTTAACTTCTCAAATAGCTTTTATCTGTTTATATATAAAACATTGGTTTTCATTATACAGGTAACCCTAAGGAATGCAAAAGTCCCTTAAGAATATTTTATATTTCCATAATGCTTAGCATTTTGAAAAAAAACGGTATAACAGGGCAATTTTTTTTGCATGCATTTCTTTTAAATACGGAAAATATCAATATTTAAAAAAAAAACGACAAAACAAAATTATTATATTTTTCACATAAACCTTAACTTGTAAAAACCATAGCCATAAATACATAAAATATGGGGAAATACTGTTTGCCAAAACACATGTTTTCGTACAATCATTTTGTTGCCGATGAAAATAAAATTAATTTTGTTTTTTACTTATACTGACCTACAAGGTTTGGATGTTATGAACCTACAAGGTAAGTAATCGATTTTAAGGAAATAAATATCCGCTGAAGACAAAGGAAAAATATATACTAATTGATCTGCAAAATTTCAGGTTAAGTACACAAGACATGTACGGTTTTTACAAAAGCAGCTATATATCTAATGGAACAGCAAAATATCTGGCTACTACCCAATTCCAACCTGTTTATGCTAGGAGAGTATTTCCTTGCTTTGACGAACCTGCATTTAAGGCTACTTTTGAAATATATATTACCCATCCTTTGGAATTTAATGCATTGTCTAATATGCCTGAAGAATATCATAACACTTCAGATATAATCTGGGACGACCCGTAAGTATAAAAAATAGTATTAATAATTTATAAATGCTTGCATTTTTCCTTATTATTAGTAAAAACCAAATCTAAAAAACAGTTTTTACTTCCCTAATAAAGTGAAGTATTGTAATCGTGCAAAAATTACCCCCTAAGATTTTTTCAAATTTTTGAATTTCAGGGCCGAAAAACATGTTTTCTCAATTCCGTCGGTCTGTCTGTTCGCGCTATAGCTAACAAACTACGTACCCGATTGACTTCAATATTGTGTCAAAAATTAAGGGTTATGTATATATGGATAACATGGTAACATATTGGTAAAACTTCAAAATGGCCAAACAAAATGTCGGTCTAGTGAAAAAAATTATTAGTTAAAAATTACTTATCCAATTTACCTCAATTTTTGCAACAAATATCAAATAAAATTTTGGTTCGAATTCAAGGTGGCGAAACAAAATGGCGGTCAAATAAAAGTTTGTAATGTGAAACAATCACCCTCTCAGGTTTTAAATATATATTCGCGTTAAAGCGTCCCTATATGCCAAAAAACATTTAAATTTTGCACAAAAATCAAGTGTTACAACAAATGAACGGGTAACATGAATGGTACGAATCCAAGACAGCAAAACAAAATGGACACCGAATAAATTATTTAAAAGTCAGGCTGAAAAAACTACTTATTGGATTAACTTTAAATAGTGTGCAACCATTAAATCTGATATAGAGATAAATTGGTAAATCAAAATAGCGGCCCGGTAAACGTAAAAAAACCTTATTCAATTGACTTATGTCCAAAAATGAAGTGTAGCATAAGTAGAAACTGGTAAGGTAATGACAGGACTCCAATATGGTGAAATAAAATGTCAACAACAAAAATGTCTGAAATGGTAGTATATATGTGTACATATGACTATGTATCGAACTAAATTTTACACACCACCTACACACTTTACTATTCCTAATAAAAGGAAATTTTCCGATTTTTTAATTATTAAATTCTCGTCATTACGAGAAGTTTTGTTTGAAAATTGTGATAATTATTAAATTATGTTTTTTATAATATTTCATATAACTCGATTTTCCATAAGGCTATAAATGAATACAACGATTTAAATAAAAACTTGAAAATGAATATTTTATACGAATGTTATAGATTGTTCTAGTTTAGAATCTTTTTAAATATTTAAAATCAGTTTTACGATATTTATAAAAAATGTGAAATGTAAATTTTTAACAATTTTAGTTAAATAAAAACTTTTAACAACTATTGTTGTGGATAATATATATTTTATTTTTAGATCCTTAACCACCACATACTTTCCAACTACTGCAGTAATGCCTACATATCTTGTGGCATTTATAGTATCAGATTTTACTTGCTCACAAGGAGAAAATATTGAGGTTACTGCAGTTCCGTATAGAATTTGTTCCTCTCCTGAAACTGCTAATTATACAAGATCTTTTGCCCTTGAATCTGGTGTTTCACTTTTGAGGAGTTTAAATACATTTACAGACTATCCGTAAGTATTTTCGGATTAATAGTTTTAAATTATATTCGTGTTTGATCCGTCTATTTGAAATAGAGCGGGAATATACAGAGTGTACCAAATTAAGTGCGGACTATTACTGATCCTGAAATTCTAAAGGAGTTATGTCAGGAAATCCTGGTGACCAATAAATCGGATCATTTGTTGCTATTTATTTACATTGAAAAACATTTTCTAGCTATATTGTAACTTCACGAATCTAATGATAAGAGGGATCCCAACATAATAATATATCTTCTGCTTGTTAAGATATCTTTATAAAAAAATAATCTTTACGGAGCACATATGTTGACAAAATGTGTAAGTTTCAACTTTTTACACGCCCCTGTAAAGTAAACAATAGAGCCTTGGGATTACTAAAAAACAAATAATTTTGAAAGAATAATTCGTGGGGTATATATTTTAGTAAATATTATATGCCCCACATTGACTTTTCTTTAAAAGACATTTTCTAAAAATTGCACATTTCTTGGAAAAACCCAGATAACTTTAAAAAGAAAAGATTCAAAAACTGAGGAACCTGTTTTTTCTCATAAGACAACGTTTCGAAAAATAGACAAATTTTGACCTATTTTTGTAAAAACTCGGATGTCATGAATATTGGAGAAAAATGCATGCTTTTCTTAGACATACTGTATGAAAAATTCACCTATTAATTTGAAAAGCATTTTGACATTAGTTCATTCACAAACATTGTTTCTATTAAATGCCGGCGCATATCGATATTCCTTTTGTTTATCGAAATATTTGACATAAAATTACCCTAAAAAAGCATGTAATCCACTTATGAGTAGAAGTTTAGTTATCCCTATATTTCCCTTTTAGACAAGTGATCTGTGTATCGAGTCGGCTACCACTGACATAGCAAGAACTTATGTAGTTGTACGAATTATTTGCCTATATATTAGCATAGAACGAGTTCATTTAGTGTTTCGATATCATGAAGTAAATATCCCTGAAGATGCCGCGTGCAATCGAAAACGAAACGTTGGAAGTGCATTTTGACACTTTCTAATCCCAAGAACAATGATTTCTTAATTAAGTCTGTGTATTGTGAATTTCCTAAACACTTAACGTTTTCATCATATAGTTTATCGATATATCAAAGTAATTATTTTAATTTCACATTTAATGTGTGATGTCGTCATACATAGGCGAATCCAAGATTTTCTTGATTTGTGGAGGGGCGCCGCGACCTATACGATGTAATAAAATGATTAAATATTTTTTATTATAAACAAACCATTGTAATAATATGTTACTGATACCATTTACAATCTTAACTTATAATAAAAGTCTTAAAAATAAAAATATTCTTGGGAATGAACTCAAGCAAGAAAACAAATTTAATTTTTATTATCACATACACTTCTGGGCTGCAGCCCCTTCTGGATTCACCTATGCTTAGCAATATTGCAGAATGTCATTGTCATATAGAAAATATATGTTCAAGGCGTATCTTGTCTGTAAAAAAATCAGTTCCAGGGAACTTGTACAGTATTGACCAGTATTCCCAGAATCGGAGCTGCAAAACAAAAGATACTTTCTAAAGCTGAAAAGAAGACATGAAGAGGTTCTTCGAAAGGTTAGATGTAAAAAACTGTAGGTGTTGTAATACTTTGATGCGTACCAAGAAAACTCTACTAGAAATTAATTGTTGTCATAAATAATAGAATACATAACATTGTTTTGACAGCACAAACATTGGGCAAATAAATAAAATAAAAAGAGTGTGTTTCACTAAAACAAATTGCAATTTTATTTTTTTTAAATAAACAGTCCAGTAACAGTGTGAAAATTTAATCAAACTTGACTGACTTCTTCTACGCCCTTTGTTGGTAATAATAAGCTATTTAATAAATAAATTGGGTTCTAGTCGGTGCTAGCAAAAACGGGAAAAATTAAAATTAATTATCCATTTTTGATAATAAAGTATTAAAATTATTTTTTTAATATTTTTAATACAGGATCTACTCAACCAATTATTTCTTCAAAAAGCTTACATTTTGCATTCTTGTAGTTGTATGTTAAATTATAATATGCTATTTCGAATCTGGAAGTCAAGTTTTTCACCTCACCTGATTTTTGAAACATTTTTAAAATTAAAAAGAAAATAAAGTTTGGTACTATTTTATATTGGTACTTGTTCCCTAATTAGCTTTTTCTTTTCTATTTTATTTAAGATATAGCACAATGGGATTTCCGAAAATGGATCAAGTTGCAATACCTGATTTTGCTGCAGGTGCTATGGAAAATTGGGGACTTGTGACATATAGGTGGGTAGACAATTATTTTATTTAAACTGGCATTATCATAAATACAAAGGTATGTCTTCAAATGCGAAATACATCTTTTTAGAGAGCAGTATCTTCTCTGGGACTATTCCGAATCTACTAACGGAGACCAACAGAATATTGCAACCATTATTTCCCATGAATTCGCACATCAGTGGTGGGGAAATTTAGTAACTATGGAGTGGTGGTCAGAAACATTTTTAAATGAAGGATTCGCTACTTATTTTGAGTATTTTACAACACATGACGTAAGTAGTTAATGTAATTTACCATGGATCATATAAACCACACTCCAAAGAAAAATAAATTGTCTCAAGAAACAATAATAATAAAAATATCTCCTTCCGACAATAATTCGTGAAATAAACACTTTTAAAAATGAAATATCTTCTCCAAAACCATATTATTGGACCATAAACCCTTTTTGTTATACTGTTACCATTACAAGATAGGCAATTGGATGAAATGTAATACTATTCTAACAATTCCGGAAGAGGAGCAACTTCTTTATTTGACAACTTTCTTCCATCTGTTCCTCAGACTGGTTATATATAGATCGGAAGATACAAGCAGATAATGTAGAATATCTTCATTAGTGGAGGTTTGCGAATCGAATTGGCGAAATCTTTTGAAATCTTTATTTATTGCTTCCGCAGCTTCCCAACTCAGTTGTTCAATCGGAAGACGAGCAGAAGGTATTATACCACACTCATGTAGAAGTATTTTATGAATTGATGAAGGCATGTAAAACCAGCTATATTTTTCTACGAAAAGGTTTGCTGTATTCTGAGCATAGTTATCTAAGTTTTGTTCATTTATTACTCTTCCATTTACTAAAACTTTAAGAATAATCTAAAATCTATTGATAAGCTCTTAATCAATCACTGTGAGTTCTGCAACTATATGGAATCTCTGAAAAATCTGCTTGCAATATTGCCATAATTTGAGTTTCCAGTTGTCTCGGCATATCAACATTAATACCAAGTCTTCATTTAAACGATAGAAAATATGTAAGATACATTCCATAAAACGTATTAAAATATGTACGGTTGCCCATATTTATATGCATCAGTATTCACAGGTTTATTTCGAAGTTTGACCAAGTTATTCATTTCTGATGGTTTCGCTTTGCATTTAGGATAACATGCTGAAGACGAGGTTTCTGTTAAAATCTGATGTACTTTCCATCTATCATTGTGAGAGGTAAGTTGTGATAAACGGCAAAATCCACTTGGTAATTCTCTAGTGATAGTGCAGTCTCTTTCAGGATATCAATTTGTTTTCAATAATTATTAATTAAGTTTTTTACATTTTCAGGCGTTTCCTTTTAAAATTAAAAAAAAAATCGGTCTACAGTAGTTGGATGAAACTGGATGCTGATTTTTCCAAATGATTTCCTTTTTCGAAGTAACTAGCTGAAGAGGAACTAAAGATAACATAAATACTGACTCGTCTGATATGTTTTGATTGTTAAAATTTTGTTTGCGAGCAAATTTCTAAGGCCTTATTTTGTAAGTTCGTTGTTAAACACAGTCTTTTAATAGTATGGTCTAAAAGCTGTTGCATTTTAATTGAAGGGCCCTTTTCAGTAATTTCCGTTAACAAAGGGTAGCAGTCAGATTTGTCTCGAAAAATTTGGCTATAATTGGGAAATAAGTCAGCATTTCTTAATAAACACTGTGCTCTTAAACTATTATATTGATATCTTGATAACTTCGTATGTTATCAAAGCTAAAGCTTCGTCTCTCGAAAATTGCTTTACAGAATCTTTAGTAAATTGTTTTTTAAAATTATGTGCTCCCAGAGAAAGCACTTCTCGAATGATTTCTGCTTCATCTTTTTTACGTTCTTTCTAAAATTTCTTCAAAAATTCTTCTATTGACATATTATTTATTTCTTCCAGTTTAGATAACTTTCTTGGCTTACTCCTTTCCGAATATTCCTGAGATTTCTTAATCGGTCTTCCTGCGGGAGTCGATTTTTTTTAAGTATAAATTTACCTTCCAACAAATATTGTTTAAACTTTTTGTTGAATTATTTTTTAGTTCTATTAACTTATTGGGCAAAAAATCTCTCTGTGAAGTACGTTTCACTATTCTAAAATCCTCTCCACCAATTTTAAATCGTTCTTTTAGGTCACCAAAAAATCTTTCTTCATTACCGTTCTAACTAATAAATCTCTCCTAAAGATATTTTTTGCTAACTTTAAATATTTCCTCAATAAGTTTTTTACTACCTTAAACTTATTTAAATATTGAAGTAACACTAATCAACAATATGACGGCACCTGATAACGGCTTAATTTTGTTTCATTTGCAAGCCATGGCCTACCTAAATAAGACATAATATCGGAATAGGCAATTTTCGGCAGTTACCAGAACTTTGATATGTAAGAGCAAAGGTTATACATTGCATCAATCCTAAAATTAAAGAGTCGCAGAACATCGCATGATATTTTGTACAATACACAATTTTTCAAATGTGGAAAAATCCAAATAAAAACATATCCATAATTTACTTTATTAGAAATCTATAAGAGATATTATTTTATTGCTGGAAAATGTATTTAATAATTTAAGAGATATTTAAATTTTATTAAAATTAATACGTATTGTCTTTGAAACACCACTATAACAAAATCCAAAACTTGATGGACATTAACAATGAAATTTAATTTTTTAGTTAAATGTGAAATCTTTTTGATAACAATATGTATGGACAGCGTCACTCGTATTTCTTCGTATAAGGTTAAATTTTTCAATCTACTAGTTAAGTTTCCTAGGAGATACTATAGAAAAACTAAAATATAAAGAGAATTTTTATATGACTTTTGGCCGAACAATAGCATTACGGCTATCACCGTGCGGCGGAGAGTTTTTTCTTCTTAGAGTGTCTGCTATTTTCTCGTCATATGTTGTAACGTCCATAATTACTGTAGCATTTCCTTTGTTTGTTGGTAAAATCTTGAAGAGTGGTCATCACGTTGGTTTTTAAGTGCTGATGCTTCTTCTTTTGTAATATGTGAAATTTATTGTATCAAGTTCTATTCTTAGCTTTCATTCAAACTCTTCCGCCTCTGGTATTTCCATATTTACAATTTCTACGAAACAGATTATGTGGAGAACAGAAACTCTTCTTCCAGTTTATAACAAATTCAGCCTTCTTATGTGTGTGAGAAAGTTTCTGAAGAAATCTTTATAACTGTCGTCTGTTGGCTGGTTCTAGAAGATTCTAGTTATTGCTAATTTCTGAGTTTTTCAACTTTTGGTGCTTTTTCTTTTTGAATTTAAAGAAGCGGTGTTCATCTGACAAAGCAAAGAGGTCTTTAGCAAATCTAGTATCGATATTCTAGAAGTTTGGCAATTTTTAACCTCGTGCACGCTTTGGCCTCTAACTTTCACGCATCATTGCCAGATTGGAGATACATCGCTGATCGTAACGTTGTGAATAATTTAAACTAAAGATAATGCAAGTCTGACAAGTGAATTTTATTTAGAAAGCTCCGTTGTCTACAACTTTTAGATACATTTTTGGTATGTATTGAAGTCAACTAGTGCTAGACCCATCACCCCCCGAATTTAATTAAGATCGTTTAGAAACTAGATCATATAAAAAAGTTAGTACAATTCGATAAATCAGCCTGTATCTGGAAAACTAAAAGGTGTTGACCATTTTCACAAGTGATTTTAAATGTGTATTACAGCAAAGGCTGGTCCCTAGATGCATGACCGCTATTCATAGTCTTGATGTGTCTCGGCTAAATTTTTTCAACGTTTAGTCGGTCCAAAGAAAATATTGTAACAGTATCGAATATTTCATTACAGTTATTATCGCGCTGTACATTGTTGTATTGTTCTACACATAAAAATGTTATTTAATCATATTAAACTGGATTTTTAGGTTTTTCCTGATTGGGAATTAGATAAACAATGGGTTGTGCGTGTCCTTCAAGGAGTTCTTGGGACAGATGCATTAGAATCTTCTCAAGCATTGCAAGCACCAGCCAATAGCGATGCTCAAGTTATGTCCAGATTTAGCACGGTTTCTTATTTAAAAGGTAAATAACAATCGTTGTGGGCAGAAAGCACAAACACTATTATCTTAGCTCTACCATCGCACTTCCATTGATATTAAACCTTAATGTTGTCTCAACGCCTCTGCAGTATGATTAAAATAACTAAACTGCTGGATACATCAAGTGTACTAAACAATATTTTTGGTAAAATTTAAAGTTACTAAATTTCGAAACGCAAAAAGATTTCTAAATACTTTTTTAGCATGTAATTACGGAATTATTCTAGTTTAGTGTCTCTAAATCATACTCTTTAGTTTTCATGACTACCCTGTTATAGAAAGTATAGAAAGTGATATGTGAAACCATGATTTTTTTGGAAAAATGTGTCCCTGCCAAGAATCTGAGATAATCTTTTTGGGAATTTCTTTTCATGCCTAAATGATTCAAGGTCCAATGTAAAAAAGAATATTCCCCGATTTTGCCATTCTTCATTTCTTTACCCAACACGTGGATTAACGGAAAATGTAATCTTTCCGTGCAAATTAATTACTAGCTCAGCCGTTTTTCGCAAAAATCTTTGCAAAAAAACGTACGCTTAAGCGAATTTGGAGTCAGAAGTTATATACATCGCATTATTACAAAAATAACATGCAGGATGGGGCAAAGCCAAATAATCAAAAAATATAAAATTATAACTTTTTCGAATCTCACTATTAGTCTTCAAGTATGAAGTACAAATTTATTGATTCTCAAACACTATTGGGTAGACAGGACCGTTTTGCCGAAACGAGATTTTGGTTTTAATGCTGGCTGCACTAGTCACGAAATAAACGCTTACCTTTTGAATGTGTTTTTTTTATTGTAGATGATCGATTGACTGAACCAACATTTTTAATTCAGTTACCGTCTACTACATTTACCATTTATGGTATGATTCCACTTAAAATCAATATGTTCATTTTTCCGGATTGCTCGATTTCGAACTTTTAAATTAATAATTAGTAATTCCAGATGGAACCACCGATGTGAATAATTTAATTAATTCTTTCACTTCAGCACCCCGATACATCCATCATCAAATGTATCATTGTACAGGGTGGTCCAACGGAGAATAAAAATGCTTTGTATCTCCGTTGTTATAAAACCGAAAAAAAAATGTTAAATATAAAAGTATCTTGGATTTTTATGAATAATTCAAATTTATGTTCAATAAACAAGTCAACAACAATTAAAATTCATTTTCAAAACGCAAAGTGTTAAGTATTTTACCGTCGTAGAAGTGAAGTATTGTAATCGTGAAAAAATCACACTCCGAGATTCTTGTAGATTTTCACGTTTTAGGGGCCCTTGCTGCCGAAAAACATGTTTTAATTATTCCGCTGGTCTGTCGGCCTGTCTGCTGGTCTGTTTGTCTGTGTGTTTGTAGGTCTGTCTGTCTGTCTGTTAGCAGCATAGCTAAAAAATACTTACCCGATTGACTTCAAATATTGGTAAAAAATTAAGGGTCATATAGGGATGACCTGGTAACTATTTTGTTTTGCAAATTTTATAGTTCTTGGACTTTTTTGATATCTTGTACTTGAAATAATTTAGAAAAACGTGTTTAAAAACATGGACAGTTTTAATGCTTTATCATCCGCTTTTTACAAGCCTAAAAATCATTAAAACCGACCATATTTTTAATATTTTTCTAAATCACTTTAGAACGGTGCAAGATATCAAAAAATTCTAATGGATTTGAAATTTATAGAACCAAGCCAAAAAATCCGATAGTAGTACCAAACTAAATCTTACTTACTTACCCGATTGTTTTTTGCTTAAAAATGAGTAAGAAGAAGTTTTCCTTACATTTTGCACAAAATTAAATGGATCATACAACTGATCTGGTGACATTTTGGTACGAATCCAAGGTAACAAATCAAAATCATCATCATCATCATCTAGCCTCTCGCGTTCACTGCTGGAGATAGGCCTCCCGTAAGTTTCTCCATGTAGTCCGGTCTTGCGCCACTTGCATCCAATTTGTTGTTATTCTTTTAATGTCATCGGTCCATCTTGTTGGTGGTCGTCCTCTGCTTCTATATGCTTGAATCGTTGTCTCCACTCTAAGATCCGCCTTGTTCAACGGTCGTCTCTCATCCTTGCGATATAGCCAGCCCAATTCCATTTGAGACTGGTTTTTCTCATAATTATGTCTGCTACTCCTGTTCTTCTACAGATGGTAGTGTTGGGGATTCTATCGAGTAGCGATATTCCCAGCACAGCTCTTTCTATCGTTCTCTGGGCAACTTGTAGCTTAGAGACAGATTGGAATATTGGATCTCAGAATATTTTTGAGCAGGTTCGATTGTCACGGGAGGTCTTGATCTGCTGACCTAAGTATTTATAGGATGTGAAATGTTCAATGTTCTTCTTTTCTATTGAAGTGTTTCTACTCGGAACAAGATTGCTTATAAATTGTGTAGAGTCGTTGCAACATCGTTTGTACCTGGTCTAAGCTATCTGCGATAAGCACTATATCGTTAGCAAACCTCAGGTTATTTAAAAGTTTACCGTCTAAGTTAATGCCCATTCTTTCCCAGTTTATATCCTTGCATACGAACTCCAATAAGGTTGTAAATATTTTTGGAGACAAGGTATCTCCTTGGCGGACTCCTCTTTCGATACGAAAAATGTCGATGTCGGTATCTTCATGGACTCTTACACAAGCTGTAGTATGTTCGTAAATTAATTTAATCAGAGATGTATCATCGATGGTCAATTCTGCATTTCGTTAACACCTTGAGCATTCCTTTTCCGTCTACAAAAATGAGAACCAGTGGTCTATTGTACTCCAGTGTTTTGATGGTTTGTACTGGTCTTTTGTTCCAAAGTGTGCTGTAAATCCTGCTTGCTCACAAGGTTGATAGAAGTCTAATTTCAGTCAGTCTTCTTGTGATAACTTTCGTAAATAACTTGTATAAGTGAGACAGAAGGCTTATGGGTCTGAAGTTACTAAGTTTTGTTAATCGCCTTTCTTATGCGTTATATAATAACTGCTTTCTCCCACCTAGAATGTATGACATCATTTAGAAGACATGAGTTAAATAATACACTTAGTACTCTTAGCAGTCCTGCTTTTATTGCCTCAGTGGCGATTTGGTCGTCACCTGTCGCTTTATTATTTTTTATTTCCTACAATGATTTAGACATCTCTTTTACAGTTATCTCCGGAATTTCTTCTGAACCTATGTTCTCAACCTTAGAAATAGTTTCTTCCTCCGTATTTTTCTCTTTGTATATCCCTCTGTAAAATTCTTCCACTATCTTAACGATTTCTTGCTTATTTAGGATTATCTGTCCGTGATGGTTTGCTAGTTTAAATATGTTTCTCTTGCCGCCAGGAAGGTTTCTCCGCAATACTCTTAGACCTCTATTTTCTTCTATAGCTGTTGTTGTTTGCATGGTATTATGCATGTGTATTGCCTTACATCTTTCCTTACTGCTTTTCTGATTTCTCTATTTAATTGTCTGAGTACGTTAGCATCTGTGTTATTTTTGTTTTTCAGTTTCCTTCGTTTCTCCATAAGCCTCTTCGTTTCCATGCTTGGTTTATCCTGTTTAACAGTACTTCTTCACCATATGCCATTTCTGCGCTTTTAACAGCTTCCACTATAAGATTATACGTAGTATCCACATCTCTATGTTCCACGTTGTTGTCCTCCAAACTTCTCAGGATTGCTTTCTCGTAAGCCTCAGTGTTCTCTATAATCCGTGTTTTTGCTGGCTTCTTGTATAGCATTGTCCTTCTTTCTTTCTTGAGGTTTAATGAGATCTTTTCCCTAACCATTCTGTGATCACTTCCTTCCGTACAGCTGTTCAAGACCGTTACATGGTGGACCATATTTTTGTTGCCACTGGTAATAAAGCCGATCTTCTTTTTGGTCTGGTAATCTGGGCTAGACCATGTCCACTTTCTCTGAAGGCTTTTATTAAAGAAAGTGTTCATGGCAAAGTAATTATTGCGCAGCAAGAAATCCAAAAGCTTGTACCTCTGTCGTTGCGTTGTCCAAATCCATGTGGGCCGATTGCTACTTCGGTTACGTTGGTATTGCAGCCCAGCTTGGCACTGAAGTCGCCTATTATCAGGTTATATTTTGTGGGGTTCTGTTGTAGTGCTTTATCTTCATAGAAAGCTTCCACTTCTTCGTCTGGATGATTTGTTGTTGATGCATATATCTGTATAATTTTGGCGCTGTTTTTATTATTCAGCTTTAGAGTACAGATTATTATTCTTGAATTTATGGTTTCTAGTTGTTGAACATTTTCTTTATGACTCTTATGTATTATAAACCCTATACCTCCCTCAGCTTTGTCTAGGTTTTCTTTGTAATAAAAGAGATGACCCGATCTGAGACTCAAAAGTTCTTCTCCTTTCCTTCTTACTTCGCTAAGTTCCAAGATATCCTACTTTATTTCTTATAGTTCCTCTTCAAGTTACCATAGTCTTTCTTCAGATGACAGTGTTCTAACGTTGTATGTGGCGATATGCATGAGTCTTCGTCTCTGGTAGCCTGATTTAAACTAGTGATTCTTCCCTGTGCTTGCTGTCTTGTTTGGCCGCTAACTTTGCCAGGGATCAGCTCGATGCCGGGAACTGAGGGCCGTACTTGCCTTGATTCCATCATATAGGGATTTTGGCCTTGCTCTATCGCGCTGGCCAGTGCCATTTGGTAGAGGGTCTTTATAGCATTGTATTTCCACAGTTGAAACTGTTATTCCGCCGTGGATCGGTCGCCAGAGCCTAGTCATTTTGCAGCAGGGTGCACCGGGTAACTGTCTCCAATTACCACCCGAACAGGTGGGGTTGACATTTGAGTAGGCATTGACCCAGTAGCGATCACTCCTTCACTCCTTACACCCTAACAAATCAGAATGGCGACCTAATAAAATATTTTAAAAAATTAGCTTGAAAAAGTATTTGTTAGATTGATTTTGTGCAAGTATTAAGTGCGATATAGAGATCAAGTGGTAAAACTATGGGACGAAGTTATCAAGATGAAACCAAATGGGGATCAAATAAAATGTCTAAAAAATCAACTTAAAGTTATCTTCTTATTGAATAGACTTCAAGTTTTGCACGTAAAATAAATGTGATATGGGGATAAACTGATTCGAATTCAACACGACGGAAAATATGACGGTCTGGAAAAAATCAGTGTAAAAACTAATATATTTTAAATTATGCCCAAAAATCAAATGTGGCATAGGAATCCCATTAAGTGTTCTCTCTATTCCTAATAAGAGAGGAACAACGAGGGAAAAGTTCCTTGTATATTTTTAGAGATATATAAGTGACTTTTTGACATAATAATAATTTTTTAGAATTTGACATTTGACATAATAATTATTTTTAGAAAATTATACAGAATATAACTTTTTTTAACCTGTTTAAAAACACAAAAACAGTTTTAATGGTTTATCATCTGCTTTTTACGAGCCAAAAATCATTAAAAAACTCCATGTTATTGAACATCTTTTTCTAAATTACTTTTGAACGGTGCAAGATGTCAAAAATTCTAATTGATATTAAATTTATAGAACCAAGCAGAAAAATCCGATAGCATTACCAAACTAAATCTTACTTAATTACCCGATTGTCTTTTGTTTAAAAATGAATTCTGTATATCTAGAAATGTACGAAGCACAACAATAAAACTAAAAAAAATTAAATTTTAATACTATGTATTTTGAAAAAACGATGCGTTTCCAGACATCGGTTGCACCATCTGAAATTTCTAATTTTTAACCAAAAGTTAGAAATCTGTCAATCTGGAAAAATTCAGATATTGATTTTGAGTGAAATCTGGCCATAAATGAAAACATTGTTTGGCCAGTTTGATAGCGCCGTCTTAATTTATATTGTGTAAAAATGAATGGTTATCTACACTATATAAATGTTCGAAATTTCAGCTCAATATCTCAACAAGAAGTGGGTTAAAACTAAATTAGAACTAGCAAAAAAATACAATAGTAAAAGAAAGACGTTCAAAAACAATAGCAAAAGAAAGTCGTTTATTTCGAGACTAGTGCAGCTAGTATTAAAACGAAAAACTCTATTTGGCAGATGGGTCTTGTCTACCCAATACTGGTATGCGAATCCAATCAATTTGAATTATATACTTCACAACTGGAGACAAATAGAGATATTCGGAAAAGTTATAATTTTTTTCATTAAGTAGCTGATCATTTTGCTTTGCCCGACCCTGTATATTATTTTTGTAATAATTTTCTTAACGGTATCACTTTTGACTCCAAATTCACTTATGCGTATGTATTTCTGAAAAATATGGCTGAGCTAATAATTAATTTGCACGGAAAGATTACATTTTTCTATTAACCCCCGTATTCAGAAAACAAATGATTGGCAAAATCGGGGTCAAAGGTTTTCTTGTATTGGTTCTTAAATCAGCTTGGCCAAAAACGGAATTCCAAAAAAAGTCATGTCAAATTCTCGGAAGGGGAAAATTTTTGTAAGAAATCAGGATTTCATATCACGCTGTATGTTCTGTATAACATGGTAGTCATGGAAACGGAAACTAAAGAGTATGTTTTAAACAGATAAAACTAAAATATAATAAAAATATAAAACAAAATATAAAAATATGATAAATATTATTATTTCCATTTTTTTTTCGTTTCGAAATTATGTAATTTTAAATTTTACCACTTGCACTTGATATGTCCAGCAGTTTAGTTTAAAAGACAAACATAATTTGAATTTTGATAATAAATAGTTCGGCATAGGCAAAATGCTAATTGCGTGTCAAATACTCGCCAAATCATTCAACTATTCTATTTTCAACATTTACTAGATATCAATTCGCAATCTATATTGATTGATTTATTAAATCTATTTTAGGAGGCAGCATCTTCCGGATGGTAGAACATATTTTGGGAACTGACAACTTTATCCAAGGTCTTCGTAGCTACCTTAGAACATAGTAAGCCTTTTAATTCAAAATGTTTATCGTTTTTGTAAATATGTAAAACATTAAAAAAATTTAAAATTACGTTCTGTCTTCATTGTAACGTAACCAGATGTCCGTCATTAAGACGAACAATTTGTTATTGAAACAATCAGTGAATTTTCAAGCCTTATCCACTATTCGCGTGTGTATTAATTTTACCTAGCATAATATTATTGTTATAGAAAACTTAACATTATTTTATAGGGCTACGGTATTTCAAATACTTTACGGAAACGTTGGCCCTTGTTCTTTATTTACTTGTACTTATAAGATATAATAGTTTATTTGTGTTTTATTGATATCACATTTCACAACTCATAACTTAAATTCAGACCCAACTTATTTCTAGTATTGCAAAAATTTCCTTTTACGCTTCAAAAGTTAAAATAGAAAGTTAAAAAGTTTTCATTTACAAATATCAGACCCATTACAAGTAAATAAAAGTCAGCCTTTTAAAAACAAAATAAATAACATTACGTTTAACTAAAATTGCATTTAAGGTAAGAATTTGACTTTTTCGATAATTTTAGTGCCTATCAAAATTCTATACCAGATGACCTTTGGAATAGTTTGGACGGGCAGCTAAACGATACTGAGAGAGCTAGGTTGCCACTAAACACTAATCTGAGCGAAGTCATGCGAAATTGGGTTGAAAGTCCTGGATATCCAATCATCAATGTTCAAGCTGTCCAATATGCAGTTATTGTTAGTCAAGAGGTAATTTTTAATTTTTTCGTTTCATTTCTTACAAAATTTCGTTAATGAACTTTTAATAGAGCAGCAGGAAATGTATTTATTTGCTCCGCACATAAAACTAGGGCTTAAAAAAATTTTTGTTAAAGCCTTAAATAGAGAAGGAAATGCTTTTCTTTATTTGAGAGGAGTAATCTCTCGTATAAGGTAGGCAAAGCTTAAAGAAGGAATGTTCGTTAGACAGTAAATACGGCAACCTTTTAAGGACAAAAATGTTGAAAGTACATTTTTGAGAAAAGAAAATAGGACGTGAACTGCCTTCAAAATGGATGTAACAACTTCCTAGGTAACAAGAAATTGGACCCTCAAAGGTGAATATAAGCGATTTATTTAATTGTATTATACTTTTTTCGAAACAAGATGAATATTTTATAAAAAAAGTGCTTTTTTCTTTGAAAATTCACTATATTGCTTATGGGTTGGATATCTTATATTTTAAAGTCTTCTTCCCTTCTCCAAAAACGTATGGGTAATAGGTAAAAACCAAGCCCATATTTGAATTCAGGGTGGAAAATTTTATTGGTGCCCGTTTCACCTGGGTTTCTATTTTACCTAATGACTTAGAAACTCCGAAGAATGGTTTACTGATCATTATGTACTTGCGTTTTACCCGACTAATTTTTCAATTAACTTCATCTTCCCTTGTAGTCTTGTCTTTATTTTTTTGATCTTGATTTAATGTATAGTGGTTGTAATTTCAATCCAAATTCAGATAAATTGAGAGTACAGGTCTCTGGTAATATCATCTTATTTGAAATACACTATTTAAATGTAAAAATACACCCAAAGACATAGACATAATTCATTGTACTACCTATCGTTAGTAGAATTTAAATAGTTCAACATGGTTCTCGTTATGACTTGCTTTGATACAAATTTGCATTTCACTGATACCTAACTTATTTTAGGGAAGATTCTTACTCAACTCTAACGATACAACTGCCAGATGGTATATCCCCATCACATATGCTACCAATCAAAATCCTAATTTTGAAAACACAACGGCACAAGATTGGCTCCTGCCAATTGGTTACGTAGAGATACCGTTCCTTAACAATGCTCAGTGGGTTGTTTTAAACAACTATGCAACAGGTATGTACTTTTTTCGAATTGTATATATATATATATATATATATATATATATATATATTATATCACTCGACTTAAAATTCATTTTTTAAAAAATATTTTTATTTATAAAATCAAAAATTAAACTAACAGTATAGAAATTTAAAAACGAATCATGATTTTATTTACAATTTACACTATTTATATGAAAGACGAATGCTGCGTCAGTGGGAACTTGCTTGCTGGGCAGATTCTGCTGATGAGGCTTCTCGGTACTCGCCGTCTCCTTGAGATAACCGACATCTGATACAGTGGGAACCAAGTGCATCGTAGGTGATATTGCTCGTGAGAAAGGATATAACAACTCCCCCATTAAGATCAAAGTTGACGCGTGGTGACAACTTTCAGGTTCTCTGCTTATTGAGGTTGAGTTCAATCTCTTCACTTTCTTCAATCGAGTCGCCAAGGCGGATGCTCGGTCTTCTTCTGGGAATTATTCTTCTCCATTGTATAACGTTAGATCGTCTTCTAGGTGGAGAGGGTGGATTGTCATCGTTGTTTGTGGCTACTTGGGTCTTGATGTTACGTATTCGTCATCGACATTTGCAAAAGATGTATAAGGCAATCAGTGCGTGCGATAATGGGTGTTATTGTAAGGATCGTGAACCAACTTATGTGTTTCTTCACGAATGATTGATTGACCAATTGATCCAACTGATCGGCATACTGATTTAGCTTATGCTGGGCTATGTTCAGGTACTCTACATCTATTTTATTTAGCTTCAGAGGCTTCAAATGTGGTAAGTGGATATTTTCTGGCATGTGGTTACAGCAGTCAAAAGGGACGTTGACTGGGTAGTAATTGTAGGTTACGTTGTCGTAAACATCGACTGATTTCTGGGCACGAACTCTTGTAGTCCCGACGAAGGCAATACACTCGGGTTGAAGTTTCATCAAAGTATTTGTGTTAATGATCTGAGTCTCTATATCTCTGGATCCACATTTTATTGTGACGGGCAGGGGGTCTGCAACAGCTATTAACCATAGATTCTGGTTGATTTCTTGAATGTTATAGTCTTTGGCAAGAATGACTAAAATTAGCATGTTCTGGGTAGATGATCAAGTCTCTTCAGAAGCTGAGCCTCGCAGACTGCATCAGTATCAATTGGGTATGGCAGAATGTTGGAACAGACGAACATACGGTTGCCTAGTGGTTTGGAGGACCCCATATTGCGGATGGTTGTATAAAGTAAAGAATCATCATTTCGCGCAATTAGTTTATTAGTTATTGACAAAATGTGATGAAGGCCTGTGCGATTATCCAGAATCGGTATAGGATATAAGTGATAGAGAGTGTATTTTTCAGGTTCGACTAAAGGTATTTCTAGTACAAAAATTATTCTAGTATCTAATTGATATGCCTTTAATTTTATTATGTCGAGATATTGAGCTACGCTTGAATAATCTATCGGCAAGGGAAGATTATTCTTCTGTAATGATTGCGATATATGCTTTAATGAATCTACTAAATCATATGGAGTGATGATTGAACTGTGCAAAATTTTTAAACGTGCGAATGTAACAGCGTTTGTAGCATCGTTCAAAGTATTTTCGATAAATGAATAGCTTTCTGTTAGTGATTCGCACAAGTCTAGGATATCGAGTTGTGATTGATAAAATTTGAGATGATCGGAAATATCCATAATTGATTCGCGAATTTCTTTAATATCATTTTCTAAGTTTTCCTCGTCGATTTGAAGTTTTTGAATGGTTTCGTTAAAGCTTTTGATAACAGAGGTAGTTACAGATATTTGATTTTTCAAAAGATTTTCTATTTGGTATTCATGGTGGGTTAACTTTTCGATGCACTCATTGAAATATTCACCATCAATGGCGTCAAGATTACCAGTTATTGATTTCCAAATGGTTCCAATACCATTAAGAATACCACGTTTTTCTCTAAAAATGTACTTTTTAGTGTCAGCCATTATTTCAGTGTACTTTTGGTTAACGACGTTTGATATTTGTTTAAGGAGACTAACATGAGTTTGAACTTGCGGCTTAAAGGCTTTCATTCGCGGTACGTCTTCGTCTATAGTGTTTAATATTATTTTGTCATTATTGCTGATTGACAAGGAGGGTCCATTTATCATTTGAGATTTTTACGGTCGCTTCTTCATGAAAGAAAATTCCTAAGCTGTTGTTTATTGGTGTTAGAGTGAATTGGGACTGAGTGGCTGTTGAAAGTGCCAAGAACCTAGAAGAGAAAATTTACTCACAGTATGGTTTCAGTCTGTCAAAATTTATTTTAGTTTTTTGTTTAGTTTCAGGGTATATGAGAATTGCTGAATTTTGAAAAATTTCGACTATTTCGAATGGACCGTTAAATTTATTTTGGCTTTTGTCCTTGATTTGTGATTCTTTAATTTATACCTTATCTCCTACATTATATTCATAAGGGTGAGCAGAAACATTTTGGTCAAAGCGTTCTTTGGCTTTTTCTTTTTGTTGACATGTTCTGGCTCGGGTTGTTTTATAAGGTATTGCATGCGATTGTTTAGATCTTGCATATATTTGGAAATAAGCCGTTTTTCACTATATAGGATTTCGGGTGGTCTAGATGAGGTGTGTCCAAAAATAAGTTCGTAAGGTGTGATACCGTGCAGTTGCATAAGGAAGAACATTAAACGGGTGTTCGTCAGGGTTTTCGGTTTGATTAGCTCGTATCATTTCACTAACTGTCGCGTGAAATCTCTTAATAGAGCCGTTTGATTGAGGGTGTCCTACGCTAGAGAAAGTTAGTTTGATATCGTAAAGCTCACAGAGGTCATTCATTATGGTGTTTTTGAATTCTCGGCCATAATCACAATGTATACGTAACGGAGTTCAGTAATGTTGAAAAAATACAAGAAGTATATTAACAACAGATTTTGCTGTCTTATCCTCTATAGGGTAAGCTTGTGTAAATTTTGTTAGTTCGTCACGTACTGTTAGGGCATAATTTCGAGTTGGGTATTCAAATATGTCTATGTTTATTCTTTCAAAAGGTGTTTTGGGCGTTTCTGTTATGACTAGGGGACTACTTAGATTTTTACGACAGATTTTTACTTTTTGGCAAGTTTCGCAACTTTTAATAAAGTTTTCTACGGCTTTTATTATGCCTGGCCAATTGTATTTTTCTTTTATGCGTCTTAACGTCTCGTTAATCCCGCGATGTAAGTTGGTTTTTCCGCGATGGTAATGATCTAAGATCTGAGGTATTTCGTCTTCATTAGGGGTTTTTGTGATGTTTTGGCAAATACTTAATTTTATATTTTTGTCTGCAAAAAGATACGAACATATTTCAAGGATAGGAAGTTCGAGTGTATTTTCAACGAAATAAGTGCAAGAGATGTCAAGTTCGTCTTGACCGGTATAGAGAATCTAAAAGAGAAGTTGTGTGAGAGTTTCTGGGTTAAACGGGAGAGGAATAATGAAATATTTACGATTTTTTGTTGATTTACTGGAAAAAATATTTATTTGTTTTGGATTAAATTCCATGTTTTCCTCGAAAATATCGTCAAGAATCTTATGATGTAGTTCTTCTAATTTATTTTGTCGAAAGAATGTTATAATATTTTTGTGTGATTTATCCAACAGCTGGTCGTTGGTTGTTTCGATTTTAGAATAATCGATCAGGGATCTGGTTTCGTAAAGACTTACGAATTTATTGTATTATTCGGCTATTACATCATCGTCATAGGTTTTAGGTTCTTTGATAGGGTCTTCGGAATCTCATTTGATGCAAAAACAGATATTTTTGTTTGAAGCTTTGCGCATTCTTGGAAATGATTTACTTTTATTCGAGATAAAGCATCAGCGTTTTCATTAATTTTTCCCGGTTTATAAACAATTTCGTATTGATATTTTCCTAGTTTTAGTCGCCATCGTGCTAACTTACTACCTGGGTCTTTAATAGAAAGTAACCTAGTAAGGGGACGATGATCTGTGACTAGAACGAACTTTCTCCCAAATAAATATGGACGGAAATATTTCCCGGCCCATACAATTGCAAGTAGTTCTCTCTCTATTGTCGAGTAATTGGTTTCGGCTTTACATAATGTTCTGGAGGCATAACCAATGGGTAAATCTTTGCCAATGGGACCTTGGGAAAGTACAGCGCCTATAGCAAATGCGCTTGCATCCGTTGTTAGTAATTGTTTTAGTTCGTCGAAAGCTTGACGACAATCTGAGTCGAAATCAAATTTGATATCTTTTTTCAACAATCTGGTAAGGGGCTCTGATATTTTCGCAAAGTTTGGAATAAATCTACGATAATAATCAGCTAAACCCAGAAAGGATTTTATGTCTTTTGGATTTTTTGGTTCTGGGAATTTCTGTATACAATCGATTTTAGCGGGGTTAGATTTAACTCCGTCCTGAGTGATTGGGTGACCAAGGTATGCTACCTCTTTTCTCAGGAACTCACATTTGTCAGGTTGTATTTTGAGATTTGCTTTTCGAAGGCGTTTAAGAACTTCGCGTAAGCGTGTGATGTGGTCATGGATTGTAGGTGAGTACACAATGATGTCGTCCATATAGACGAGACAACGTTCATTGAGAATGCCTAGGAGGATGTTGTCCATTATAGTTCAGCATGTCTGGCGTTCGGACGTGTGCCGTGTGCTCTGACAACTTTATAGTGAACAGTAAACAGATATCATGTATAAATGGTGGTAAATATTACCATACAGTTTGTGTTAAAATAAAGGATACTATTTCAAAGTGTATTAGTGACTGCAAGAATCTTTTTTGGTTCTGTGAAGGATGCTGTGATTCGGTGGCGTCAAACTTAAAACTATCAGCTTGGTTATCTTGCATTGAAAAAAAGACTGAAGAGGTTCTCAGTCAAACTAGGGATTGTGTTGATATAGTCAAACAAATAAACACAAAACCCCAAACAGAATCACAAAAATGGAGTGATGTCGTCAAAAATAAAAGGCCTCCTTTGATAATACAGCCAAAAAATATATCTCAAAACAGCAACAAAACAAAATCGGACATTGTGACAAAAATCGACCCGGCTGAAATAGACATAAATATAATAAAACCTGCAGCAAAAGGTGGTATTCAAATTGAGTGCGATAATGACGAATCGATGCAAAAACTTCAGGAAGCCGCTCATATCACGTTGTCGAGCGAGTACAATATTCAAATTTCTAAACACAAAAAACAATTATTGTTGGAGTGTTTGATAAATACCTGGCGGACATCGATATGTTTATAGACAGGTTAAAAAACGTAAACAAAAATAATTTGGAGATCACGTTTGTTAAAAAATTCAAGCCACGGAAACGCAAACATTTTAATGTTATTTTGGAAACGTCACCAGAAACCTTTAATTATTTAATTAAGCAGGGAAAAATACGATTTGAATGGGATTGTTTCGCGGTACGTGAGTTTTTCAGCATTTTACGATGTTTTAAGTGTTGGAAATATGGGCACATCGCGAAGGAATGCCGTAAAGAAAATTTTACTTGTCCAAAATGCAGTAAAGATCATAAGACGGAGCAGTGTACGGCACAGAGCGAGTGTTGTGTCAATTGTAAATATATTAGTACGGTACTAAATGTACCGAATATTCAATATAACCACACAGTGTTTGATCGCAACTGCACGTCATATAAAAATCAGATAGAAAAAATTAAATCAAGAACACTGTATGAATAGCAACTAAGGAAATCACAAGCCCTACTTTTGTCGATTAATAAACAGGGACTAAGTAATAAGATTGATGAATTGCGACAGTTAATGCTGCAAAGAAATCCATTGATCATTTGTGTCAATGAGACTCATATTACGGAAGACTTTCAGGATAGCGAAATATCAATTGCAGGTTATACTCATTTTACGTGTTATACACATAGTCGGCATACAGGAGGTGTGATAATTTACATAAAAAACTATATCACCTCTGTGATCGTGAGGAATGTTGTCTCTCCAGGTAACTATTGGGAAGTGTGTATCAAAATTAAGTTGGAGGCGGAAAATATTATTGTTGGCTCACTTTACAGATCGGCAAACGGAAATTTGGAGCTGTTCATGACATTTTTTGAGGATCTTCTGGATGAGGAATTAATTTCTAGTAACCGTTCCATAATACTAGGAGATTTTGATATTCGTCTAGAATGTGAGAGTCCGAATAAAAACAGACTAATTAATATTGCAACGGACGCCGGTTTCACACAGATTGTCCGAGAGTGTACAAGAGTGACAAACGTATCACCTTCATTAATCGATCTGATTTTCTCCAATGATTTTGATTTACTGGAAGCGCCAAGGGAGTTTCATGATACACCATGGATGAATTCATTAGTACTTCAAGCGCAGAAAGTTAGGGATATTGCCTATAAAAAATTTAGAATCACTAAGCTTAATTCAGATTGGGATTCTTATAAATTAAAAAGGAATAAATTGGTAAGAGTATCTAGAATTGAAAAGAAAAAACACTATGAGAAAAATATAGATCGATGTAAAGGGGACAGCAAAAAAATGTGGAAAACATTAAAACAACTTATTAGTAAAAAAGATAGGGGCTCATCGGCTGATTTTAACAATCTTGAATTTGTAGATGTTACAGGTGGAGTTGAAGAAAAATTTAATAAATTTTATTCAAAAAGTATCATTGAAATCGCTGCTAATATACCTATTGTAACACCAATGTTTACAGAAACCAACTTTCCACGATCTGGAAATTTGGAAGCTTTCGAAAATTAAGTATTGCTGAGCTAAAGCATATTGTTATGAAGCTAAAAAACAAATCTATATCTGATACTGTCTGTAACGTAAAATTTGTGAAGTCTGCATTCTGTGTGATTGGTTACCCTCTGTTACATCTGATTAATACATCTCTAACAACCGGAAAAATCCCTAAAGATATCTAGACAAGTGTTATAGTGCCCATTCCTAAAGTATCACGTCCAGCCGAATATAGAGCAATTAATTTGTTATCGGTAATAGACAAAATCTTAGAGACTATTGTATGTGACCAGCTACGAGAGTTTTTAGAAAAAAACAATATACTATATAAAGGCCAATCGGGATTTCGTGAAAAGCACTCGTGTGAAACAGGTTTGCAGTATGTGTGCTCTAAGTGGCGTTCTGATATACACGATGGAAATATTGTACTTAGTGTGTTTATCGATCTGCAGCGAGCTTTTGAAACAATAGACAAGGACCGACTTATTAAAAAACTAATGACTTATGGAATAAGAGATTGTGTTCTACAATGGTGTATAGACTATCTTAGTGATAGTGATCGATCGCATGTGACTAAAATAAACGGTGTACTGTCCAGCAAGGTAGAGAGTTGTATAGGTGTGCCTCAAGGTAGCGTACTCGGGCCGCTGTTGTTTATATTCTACATCAATGACATTGATAAAGTTTTAAAAAAGTCTTTTGTAAATCTGTTTGCGGATGACACTTTGTTGTCTGTGTCAGGTAAGAATTATGATGAACTCGTTGATAAAATGAACTATGAACTAAATTTACTTTATAACTGGTTGTGCGTTAACAAATTGAAATTAAATGTAAGCAAAACGAAGTATATGGTTTTTGGTTCTAAACAAAATTGTAAACAATTTTTAGAAAAAAAATATAATATTTGTATCGACAATGATCGAATCGAAAATACAAATCAAATAAAGTACTTAGGGGTAGTATTGGACTCACAGCTTAATTTTTCACTGCATGTCGATTTCGTATGTAAAAAAATTGGTAAAAAATTGGGATTTTTTAGAAGAATCTCTCGTAATCTCAGCCACTGGAGTAGGCTTCTTGTATTTAATACAATAGTTTATCCGCATTTTAGTTATTGTAATTCATTATTAATATCTTGTAGAGACAGTGATATTCAAAGACTTCAATTGTTACAAAATAAGGCCATGCGTACAATTTTGTCTTGTAGTCGATATACCCCAATTCGTGCGATGCTTGGATCTCTTGGTTGGCTGCCTGTTTTGCGGATTATTGAGGGGTCTAATGTTCTCTTTATTAATAAAGTAATTCATAAATTATTGCCTGCATTTCTTCAAGAATTTGTAACACAAAGGTGTGAAAGACACTCGCATGAAGTTAGATCTAGGGGTAACCTCGATATCCAGTTTGCTAGAACAACACATATGCAAAAATGCATTTTTAGTAATGGGTTAAGACTTTACAATAGTCTAGCACCAGAGATCCGAGACTCGCCAAATGTAAAAGTTTTTATGAATAGGTTTAAGAAAAGTTACCGCACATAATTTTAACATTCTTTTTTTTTCTTTTTGTTGTGATAATATATTACAGAAATATTAATTTTTTTATTCAATTCAATATTGATAGTAATGGAAAGGGCTGTTTTTAATGTTTTTAATGTGTAATGATTATATTACTTATATTATGGTTAACATTATGATTTTACAATTTACTGTATCTTCGTTTATTATAAAGTGTTATGTTTGTTCAAAAAATAGCAAATAAAAAAAAATAAGCTAAGAATAAATTTCATTTCATTTCATTTCATTACTCTCTGGAAAGTGGACGGGCCATTTTTAAGGCCAAAGGGCATTCTTATAAATTCGTAGTGCCGTTCTCGACAGAGAAAGCCGTCTATCTCGATCTGGTGAAATCCTGACGCTAGATCCAGGGTTGTAAAATACTGGCACTTGCCTAGCTGATCCAAAAGATCGGAAATATTGAAAAGCGGGTACTTATCGTCTAGCGTGGATTCATTCAATTTACGATAATCTATGACTACTCTCCATTTTTGTTTGCCTGAGGAATCAAGTTTCTTGGAGACGACCCAAACTGGAGATGACCAAGGTGAAATAGAAGGTTTTATTGTTCCTTGTTCTAACATTTTATTAACCTGAGTTTTTACCTCTTCTTTGTGAAAATGGGGATACCTGTATGATTTGGTGAAAACAGGCTTTGTACCATTGGTGTCAATTTGGTGTTTAATGTTGTTGGTAAAGGTAAGATTGTCACCTTCGAGGTAAAATATGTCCTCAAAATCTACGCAAAGATTGGTAATTATTTCTTTTTCTTCTTCGTTAAGATGCTCTAAATGAAGTTGGGGCTTAATGTTGGGAATGCGGTTAGGAGATTTTAGTAATTGAGTAGCGAATGAGAAGAAAAAGGTTCGATTTCGATATCTGAAAAATTAATGGTTTTCGGGATGGCATTTGCATTAACTACAGAAGTTAGAAATTCTCATTGACATGGACAATTGCGTTTGGAATGTGAACTTTTTCGATTTCTTGCCTAGATAGGATAGCATCGGTGTTGACTAAATCACAACGTAATTTAAAAATTTGTTCGGTCCTACCTTCAATTTTAATTTCATTAGAATTGTTTACGTTAGTTGTTTTATTTTTTTGTTCGAGGTTTTCTTTTGCCTTAAACAGTGGCAAAGTTTTAAAATTTGTAACAAGCAGTTTATTTTTTAAGTCGATGGTGCATTCATAGTGTTCTAAAAAGCCGAGTCCTAGAATACCATCGAAATCAATATCTAAATCGTATATGTAAACTTTATGTGGGTTTCCGGCTTGAAAAGGAACTAGGGTTGATGCGATGATAAGAAGTTTTTGGTCTGTGATGCCTTGAATCGTAACGTTTTCGGGAAAACGTTGGTGAAATTGTTTTACTGTATTTTCTTTAAATATCGTAATTCCTGCTCCGGAATCTATAAATAGTTTAAAAGTGTTAGATGTATCTTTTATGTAATATAGATTTTTCGGGTTAACAGCGAGAAGGGGATTTAAAGAAAATGTTGTTCTGGGAAATTCAATGACGGGTTCATGTCGTCCAGATTCAGGGTTTGTATTTGATTTTGGATTTCCGTCATGGCATCGATATTTGAAATCGTTCGAATGGGCGGATGGTTTTGATTCGAAGTGGGAAGAAAATCCTGATATTCATCGTAATTCGTTTTATCTTGTTGATCAATATTTTCAACATTTTGATACTCGTAATTGGGGTTATCTTCGTACATTCCTGCGTATTGGTTACAATACTCGTCATATTGGGGTTCGGAATAGTTATCGTTGGAATATTGGTAATTGTTGAAATTGACAACATGAGAACGATGCTGGGGGTTATTTTTGTATTACTGAAGGACGTTGGAAATTCTTAAATGGTGTTTGACGTTGGAAATTGTTTTGGTTTGATTGATTATGGCGTGTGTACTGCGGTCTTAGCTGGCCGTTGTTTGGTCTATTCGACTGAAAGGAGGTGCTTGATTGGAAAGAATTTAATTGTTGATTGGTATTCGGCCTTTGAAAATTGCCAAAATTCTGGGAAGTATAACCATTGGGACGTTGTTGCGATCTGCATTCATTTCCTAAGTGACCATTGCGACCACAGCTATGACATTTAAGGGATTATATATTAGGTCTTTTATTAGTCTGAACAGGTCTAGCAGGCAGATTAGCTCTAGAAGATTTTTGGGATTCGAAATATGATAGTTGGAGCTCGCGTCTTATGCGAATTTGTGCTTCCAAAAGATTAAGTGGATTTCATGCACGTATAATATGGCCAATTCGGGGTTTCAGGCCAGTAAGTAGTCTATTTAGAGACATGGATTCGATTAATGTTATTTGGGCTGCTTTTTGACTGGGTGCGAGTATGAATTTTTGTATGTTGGCGTGCATTTTAGCATTTAGGACTTGAAGTCTGTTAAGGAAAGTCAGAGGAGATTCGTTTGGTAGTTGTCTCATTCTTTGTAAGTCCTGAATAAGTGAAGATAGATCTCGCGTATCTCCGAAGTGAGAATTAAGTAATTGCTTTATCTCTAGAAAAGAAAGTGGATTTCGGGAGCTTATCAGCTGCGCTGCTCTCCCTCGCAACCTATTTTTTTATGTGAATCACTAAAAGATCTTTTTGGTTACCCGTAAACATATCATATGCACATTCGCAGGCATTTAGGAAGGTTTGTAAAAATATTTGATCACCTTCGAATTCGGGGATAATAGAAAAAATCTCGGAAAGTTTATAAGGTTCGATTACTGCTGATTCATTATCCGTCATATTTGCTCAATATATCAATACAATAAACACTAGCACAATATAATATAAAAAGGATATGAAACACAAAACATTTTACGAAATTTTATGTTGATAGACAGTACGTAAAGTAGTATGCCAACCAACGTAAAATATACAGTTCTTATTAACTAGTTAGTCGAATTAAATTAAACTGTGTAATATTTCTTGTTATAATGAAAATACAAATGTAATCGGGAGATCAGTTAGCAGAATAACTGATCAAAATAATTCCAAAAAATAATTTAAAATTTATCAATTAACAGAATAACTGATTATACACAAATTATACGGATGTTACACTTATAAATACAAAAATCAATTAGCAGAATAATTGGTTAGTTTATCGGAATATCAATTTAACAGAATAATTGATTATTTTACTAATTAATAAAATGTAAGATCGATTTTGAAAAGTTTAACAGGTATTTAATTAAATATTGTTTATAAAATAAACGTGATGATTTGTTACTTACAAACAGAGTAGAAAAATCGCTCGTCGTGTTCTTAGCAGTTAGTTCTACCAGGGGCTTCACTATGTGTTCCATCCGTAGATGCGTGTTCTGCCAAGTTGATGACGTCACAATGCACAAAATGGGGCTTCTTTGTTCTTCTGGACAAAGGATTGGGATCCACCGTTGTCAGTTAGAGTTCTCTTGTTCTGCCAACGTTGCCAGATCCTACCACGACTGCGCCAATTTGTTATATTACTCGATTTAAAATTCACTTTTTAAAAAATATTTTTATTTACAAAATCAAAAATTAAACTAACAGTATAGAAACTTAAAAACGAAGCATGATTTTTTTGGAATTTACACTATTTATATGAAAGATGAATGCTGCGTCAGTGGGAACTTGCTTGCTGGGCAGATTCTGCTGACGAGGCTTCTCGGTACTCGCCGTCTCCTTGAGATAACCGACATTTGATACGGTGGGAACCAAGGGCATCGTACTTGAAGGTGACATTGCTCGTGAGAAAGGATATAACATATATATATATATATATATATATATATATATATATATATATATATAAATATATATATATATATATATATATATATATATATATATATATATATATATATATATATATATATATATATATATATATATATATATATATATATATATATATATATATATATATATATATATATATATATATATATATATATATATATATATATATATATATATATATATATATATATATATATATATATATATATATATATATATTTATAACTTGAAATAAACAGACATAAGAGTTTGGAAATTCAACGATTTGCCTTTCAAGTAAATGATGGCTTTTAAAAGTTTTGTTGCACTCATCCCCTTCGTAATGTACCGTATAAAATCACCATTAATTAATGTTTTTCTTTAACTGTTTTAACAAGCTATATTTATTCGCCAAAATAGCAACAATTTAATTATTAACTTTTGGTTTATTTTATTGAACGGTTTTTTGGGTTGGGTTTAAAAATTTTAGCGTGTAACAGCCTTATCTAATATCCTAATTGTCTCCATATCATTGCCAATGAACACAAAAAAACTAAATTTCGATATCGAACTAATTAAATTAATAAACAATAAAGTAATTGCAATCTATATCCTAGTGATTAAACTTTACTGCTAATAATTAAATGCAGGCCTTCCACGCTCTTTTTGACCTAATACAGATACTTTCAATTCAGATTATATGTATAGGTCAACTGTTTATATTATATAACACGCACATAATTAATTACGTTATAGTTTAGTATCCCTATTGCTTTTATTCCCGCTTGGTTTTTGTCTAATAGATTTTTTTAGGCAACTTTTAGTGCGGTTATCTCACCTTCGCACCATTGACGTCATAGCTGACCATGACAGTTATCCTCACTTTCAGAAGCCGTAGCTTTCCGTTGAAACCGATCGAAATAAACAAGCGCGAAATATAAAGTTTTTTTTCTTGTTTTTTGGATTTTATCTACTACGATTTACAAGTTTTTCTTATAGCAATGGTTACGTACCAACACTGAGAGTTACTTCTCTGCATTAGTTTATGCAGTTTTAAACCATGTTTTCTAAAACTTAAGAAAAAATCACATTATGTGCTTTAGTGTATAATTGTGTCGTTCCATACATCAAGTAATTTAAGTTCTACAATAGCCCTTCGATGTTGTGTAATGGATTTGTTTAATTTTAACTCGCTTTGGAAAGATTTATACTAAAATGCATAAACAATTTTCCTAACTTATGAATTTCTCTGTTCTTAATTCAGAAAGGTCTTGAAAAAGAAAATATGCATTTTCCAAAGCTAGAACATACAATAAAGAGTTTCGTACACTAGGCCTCCTCTTTTATTTGACTGCATCCTCAGTAAATCGAGAACCAAGAAGACTTAATTGTTTTTTACTTTTTTTCTTGTTTAAAGTGCATTTGTGATGAACCGTAAAAAATTTTAATTGTATTTTCCGGGATCCACATTATTAAACAAAGATATTTATGAAGAAGCCCATTCCAGTGAAAATCCGGAGCCGTACTAGGAAAAGCAAACATGAAGATGAATATAACAGTACAAAACGTCGGTAAAAATGTTCTTAGTGTATGTTGATGTATTAACTGTAAATTGTTATTCAATAAAATTAAATAAAAATGCAGGTCCTTATTAAAAAATCAAAATTGATGGAGGTGGCCGGTATATATATATATACCGGGTGTCAACGATATCGTTTTACACGATGCCATTCATTTGCTTTTTAGGTTAGGATATTTATATTTGGGTTAACGAAGTATGGAATTAAGACACATATTTTTCATGAAAAAACAATTGAATATTACTGCCAGTTTTTCCGATATCAGAACCAAGCTAAGAATTTCAAATGGAACCCTGTATATTATTTTACATAGTTTGATAGAGCTTAGAATTACCTTTTCAATGACATATCACAAGTTATACTTTTTTTTCAAAATGGCGGACCAGGAAGCGCTTTTTCAAAATTCAATAAGGCGGTCGTTTCCCGATACCGATGAAATTTTGTTTAACAAATTATTAAAATATTAAACAAAATGGGGTTTTAAATGGATTTTAATCAAATTTTTAATTTATCACAAAATGGGATAAGTTTAATTTTTTCTTTAAAATGTGAACTTTTTCTTAAATTTTCTCAAAGATTTTAAATAGAAAGTTGTATTTATTAAATATTAGTATTAAAGTATATCTTATTAGATACACGAAACCGCATAACAAGCCGTATTTTTGCTTTTTGTTTCAGAAAAAATTGACAAAACCTTGCCGATACACATTTTTCCTAATACATAACATGAAACAAACACACACATATTATTAATCAGAAAATCCTGGAATATTTTTTATTGTTTATTGATAAGTAATTTTGTATTATTTTTACATTTTGTGACTGTTGTCTTATTTTAGGAAAGCGAGAAAAAATCACAAGTAGTATTAATTTTATTTTACCAGTAGATACGGTGCAGTAACATGAAAGATGACTTAACTAAGATAAGTAGGTCTTGGAAACAATTGCATAGGGATGCCATTTTAATTTTCATTAGATTTAACCAGAAACGTCAAAAGTACTGTTTTGTATCGACATTTCTGATAACTTTCGTTACATTTTTACACTGAGAAAAACAAAAAACAAAAACAAAACCGCATAACAAACCGTATTTTTGTTTTTTGTTTGAGAAAAAATTGACGAAACTCTGCCGATATACATTTTTCGTAATACATAACATGAAACACACACACATATTATTAATCAGTAAATTTCGGAATATTTTTTATTGATAAGCAATTTTGTATTATTTTGACATTTTATGATTTTTGCTGTCTTATTTTAGGAAATCGAGAAAAATTCACAAGTAGTATTAATTTTATTTTACCGGTAGGCTTTCGGTTTTTCCGGAAATACCTAGACCTAAGTCAAGAAGTTTAAAAAGAACCCTGTATATTTTTTCACACAGTTTGATAGAACTTAGAATTCCCTTTACATTGACATATCACAAGTTGATTTTTTTTCGAAATGGAGGACCAGGAAGCTTTTGTTCAAAATTCAATATGGCGGCCATTTTCTAACACCGAAGATATTTTTGAATTATAGGTAGAAATAATAAACAAATATGGGGGTTTTTATTGGGTTTAATGCTAATTTAAAATCAAACCTTCACAATTAATACAAAAGTCACTCAATTAAATGTTCTATGCGCTGTCCGCCTTGTTCTTGGCATAGTGTAACTCTCTCAACATTTTCCGCGAGCAGGTTTCGTAAATGCTGTTCTGAGATACTCTCAACGGCTCGTCTTATTCTATTTTCGAACATTTCCAACGATATTACAGGAGTTGCATTCACTTTTTCTTTCAGATGACCCCATATAGAAAAATCAAGCGGGGTTAGGTCAGGCGACCTCGCTGGCCATCGAACTGGTCCATTGGTTCCCAACCAGTTCTCACCAAATCGTTCATTCAAGTAATTTGCAACAATTCTTGAATTATGAGCAGGGGCGCCATCTTGTTGGTAAACTAAATCATCATTTTGCTGCAAATTATTTATAAAATGTTCAATTTCATTTTCGAGAAAGTCCAAATACATCTCGCCAGTTAAAGGCTGATGGAATAATATTGGACCAATAACGCTTAGTCCTACAACGCCTAACCAAACATTAACTCCAAAACGTTCCTGGAAGGCACCTTCTCTTACTAATCTTTGATTTTCCTTTGCCCAATAACGAAAATTATTTCTATTAAACATCCCTAGATTAGTAAACCTTGATTCGTCCGAAAAAATAATCTTATGATGAAACACAGGACTTATTCTATAATTATTTAAAAACCAATTGCAATAAATAAGTCGTCTTTGGAAGTCATTTTCAAATAGGTGGTGGTGAATTTGATACTTAAACGATTTAAACCCGTGTTTCTTTAAAATTTTTCTGGCGCTTTCATGGGACGTATTGCACTGTTTGCCTAATTCACGAAGGGAAGCTGTACGGTCATACTCGATGGACGCTAAAACGTTTGTTTCCACTTCTTCGCTTACTACGAAACCATTATTGCCATTAGCATGGACACCACCATTATTTTCATTTTTTAAATGTTGTACTAGACAAGGATAATATGCATGTGAAAGAGCGTCACGATTCGGAAAGCGTTCCTGGTATAATCTCTCTGTGTCCCTTGAATTTTTGCGAGATTCCCCATAAATAAGGAGCATGTCAATTTGATGTTCTCTTGAATAAACCATAATATTTATTTTTAAAACTAACTACAACCACTTCTCAGTGTAAAAATGTAACGAAAGTTATCAGAAATGTCGATACAAAACAGTACTTTTGACGTTTCTGGTTAAATCTAATGAAAATTATAATGGCATCCCTATGCAATTGTTTCCAAGGCCTACTTATTTTAGTTAAGTCATCTTTCATTTTACTGCACCGTATCTACCGGTAAAATAAAATTAATACTACTTGTGATTTTTTGTCGCTTTCCTAAAATAAGACAACAGTCATAAAATGTCAAAATAATACAAAATTACTTATCAATAAACAATAAAAAATATTCCAGGATTTTCTGATTAATAATATGTGTGTGTTTGTTTCATGTTATGTATTAGGAAAAATGTATATCGGCAAGGTTTTGTCAATTTTTTCTGAAACAAAAAGCAAAAATACGGCTTGTTATGCGGTTTCGTGTAGCTAATAAGATATACTTTAATACTAATATTTAATAAATACAACTTTCTATTTAAAATCTAAGAAAATTTAAGAAAAAGTTCACATTTTAGAGAAAAAATTAAACTTGTCCCATTTTGTGATAAATTAAAAATTTGATTTTAAATTTGATTAAAATCCATTGAAAACCCGATTTTGTTTAATATTTTAATAATTTGTTAAACAAAAATTTCATCGGTATCGGGAAACGACCGCCATATTGAATTTTGAAAAAGCGCTTCCTGGTCCGCCATTTTGAAAAAAATATAACGTGTGATATGTCATTGAAAAGGTAATTCTAAGCTCTATCAAACTATGTAAAATAATATACAGGGTTCCATTTGAAATTCTCAACTTGGTTCTGATATCGGAAAAACTGGCAGTAATATTCAATTGTTTTTTCATGAAAAATATGTGTCTTAATACCATACTTCGTTAACCCAAATAAAAATATCCTAACCTAAAAAGCAATTGAATGGCATCGTGTAAAACGATATCGTTGACACCCGGTATATATATATATACCGGCCACCTCCATCAATTTTGATTTTTTAATAAGGACCTGCATTTTTATTTAATTTTATTGAATAACAATTTACAGTTAATACATCAACATACACTAAGAACATTTTTACCGACGTTTTGTACTGTTATATTCATCTTCATGTTTGCTTTTCCTAGTACGGCTCCGGATTTTCACTGGAATGGGCTTCTTCATAAATATCTTTGTTTAATAATGTGGATCCCGGAAAATTCAATTAAAATTTTTTACGGTTCATCACAAATGCACTTAAAACAAGAAAAAAAGTAAAAAACAATTAAGTCTTCTTGGTTCTCGATTTACTGAGGATGCAGTCAAATAAAAGAGGAGGCCTAGTGTACGAAACTCTTTATTGTATGGCTTTGGAAAATGCATATTTTCTTTTTCAAGACCTTTCTGAATTAAGAACAGAGAAATTCATAAGTTAGGAAAATTGTTTATGCATTTTAGTATAAATCTTTCCAAAGCGAGTTAAAATTAAACAAATCCATTACACAACATCGAAGGGCTATTGTAGAACTTAAATTACTTGATGTATGGAACGACACAATTATACACTAAAGCACATAATGTGATTTTTTCTTAAGTTTTAGAAAACATGGTTTAAAACTGCATAAACTAATGCAGAGAAGTAACTCTCAGTGTTGGTACGTAACCATTGCTATAAGAAAAACTTGTAAATCGTAGTAGATAAAATCCAAAAAACAAGAAAAAAAACTTTATATTTCGCGCTTGTTTATTTCGATCGGTTTCAACGGAAAGCTACGGCTTCTGAAAGTGAGGATAACTGTCATGGTCAGCTATGACGTCAATGGTGCGAAGGTGAGATAACCGCACTAAAAGTTGCCTAAAAAAATCTATTAGACAAAAACCAAGCGGGAATAAAAGCAATAGGGATACTAAACTATAACGTAATTAATTATGTGCGTGTTATATAATATAAACAGTTGACCTATACATATAATCTGAATTGAAAGTATCTGTATTAGGTCAAAAAGAGCGTGGAAGGCCTGCATTTAATTATTAGCAGTAAAGTTTAATCACTAGGATATAGATTGCAATTACTTTATTGTTTATTAATTTAATTAGTTCGATATCGAAATTTAGTTTTTTTGTGTTCATTGGCAATGATATGGAGACAATTAGGATATTAGATAAGGCTGTTACACGCTAAAATTTTTAAACCCAACCCAAAAAACCGTTCAATAAAATAAACCAAAAGTTAATAATTAAATTGTTGCTATTTTGGCGAATAAATATAGCTTGTTAAAACAGTTAAAGAAAAACATTAATTAATGGTGATTTTATACGGTACATTACGAAGGGGATGAGTGCAACAAAACTTTTAAAAGCCATCATTTACTTGAAAGGCAAATCGTTGAATTTCCAAACTCTTATGTCTGTTTATTTCAAGTTTTAAAATGAAATTGAAAATAGAGCTAAGATTTTGTATATCGCTACGTTTATTCATAGCATTGGTCTCGTTATTTATATGGACAATTCCTAAAAAGATTCTTTTATGATAATTTCTTCTTTTTCCAAAATAGATGGATTCCGAAAATTCACAATATGACCCTTCGTTAGTACATGTTCACACAGAACACAAGGCAGTTTTCAAGTGTTGCAATCGCTCTTATGTGAAGTGATGCGGCCAATGAGATTTCTAGAAGTTTGGCCTACATAGCCTTTATTACAATTTAAACGTGGGATTTTATAAACTATATTCCAATTTTCTTTCATAGTAAAAGGCATACCTTTTATATCAGTCACTCTTTTTCGTTCAGCGAAATTATAAAAAATTGTCAACTTCCTAACACTTGTATCATTGTTAGTTTTGACGTATTATCACTTTTTATAAATCTACCTTTAGAACTAATTATTCAAAGCCTGAGAAAACATTTGGAAGAAATATGTGACCAATGTTTCTTGGATTTTGATACTTTTGACGGTGTTTTAACATTTATTTATTATTACTTACTTTTATATTACTTTTTCCAATTTGATAATAAATATTATAAGCAAATTTTTGGCACACCTATTGGCTCTATAATTTTATTAAGTTATGGTTAACTATATATTGGATGATTTAATGAGTGATTGCATACAGTACCTATCCTATCACGTGCCATTTGTCAAACGATACGTGGACGATCTCTTGCTAGCCCTCCCTAATAAAAGAGTTAATATTCCCCTTGAAATGTTCAACACATACAACCCACATACACAGTTCACTGTAGAGCATGAAAGTGAACAAAGCTCTTTATAGATATGCGAGTTTTTCATATCAATAAAAACATCTTAAAAACACAATGGTACAGAAAACCTAATTGCTCCAATAGATTTATTAATTTTCATTCCTATCATCCAATGAATATGAAAATAAGTCAAATATTGGGTATGAAAAGAATTACTATCAACCTAGCCTATTGCAAACATTACCTTCTCAGAACACTATGTTAGAACTTACTAATATTCCAAGCCAAATAGATACTATACATTTACATTTTTGCTCATTATCTCTTATTAAAGATCTAACTTGCAAAATCATAGGTATACTCACTAGTCAGGCGGATATCAAATTTTTAACTATGAAAGAAAATTGGAATATAGTTTATAAAATCCTATGTTTAAGTTGTAATAAAGCCTATGTAGGCTATGGAAATAGAAATATTATTGGCCGCATCACTTCACATAAGAGCGATTGCAACAATGAAAAACTGTTTTGTGCTCTGTTCGAACATGTACTAAAGGAGTCTATCTTGGAAAAAGAAAAAAATTATCTTAAAAAAATCATTTTAGAAATGGTTCATATGAACAACGAGCCCAATGCTATTAATAAACGTAGCGATATACAAAATCTTTTAGCTCTATTTAAAATTATGTTTTAAATCTTGAAAAAAAAACAGTTATACCTAAAAGTCTGAAAATTCAACGATTTGCCTCTCAAGTAGATGATGGCTTTTAAAAGTTTTGTTGCCCTCATCTCTTTCGTAGTGCACCGTGACGCACATAAAATCACTATTAATTAATTATTTTCTTTAATACTTTTAGCAAGATATAAAATTATTCTTTCTTTTCATTAACCTACTATCACTTATTCGTCAAATTAGTAACAATATATTTATTAATTTTTGGATTGATTTATTGGACAGTTTTTTGGATCAGGTTTAAGAATTTTAGCGTGTAACAGCGTTACATAACATTCTAATTGTCTCCAATCATTGCCAATAAACAAAAAAAACTAAATTTTGATATAAAGCAAATTAAATGAATAATCAATAATGTAATTGTAAATTGGAGCCATCTGTATCTTAGTGATTAAACTTTACTCTTATTAATTAAATACGTGCCTCCCACACTGTTTTTGACCTAGGCCAGAGTACTGTCAATTCAAATTATATGTATACGCCAACTGTTGATATTATATAACGTGCACATAATTAATTACGTTATAGTTTGGTATCCCTATTGCTTCTATTCCCGCTTGGTTTTTGTCTAATATATTTCTTTAGTCAACTTTCAGTTCTGTTACCGCACCTGCGCACCATTGGCGTCATAGCTGACGATGTCAGTTATCCCCACTTTGGGCCTGAAGCTGTAGCATTCAGTAAAAACCGATCGATGGAAATAAACAGGCGCGAAATATAAAGTTTTTTTTTTTTGGTTTTTTGGATTCCAGCTACGATTTAGCAGTTTTTTTGTAGCAATGGTTACGTACCAGAACTGAGAAACTTCTCTGCATTAGTTTACGCATATTTAAAAGAAGTTCTCAAATCTTAAGAATAAATCACATCATGTGCTTTAGGGTTTAATTGTGTCGTGCAGTAATTTAAGTTCTACAATTGCGCATTTATGCTGTGTAATAGATTTGTTTTATTTTAACTAATTTTGGTAAGATTTATACAAAAATTTATAAATCATGAATTTCTTTGGCTCTGATCGATTATCGAAGTATTTTTATTATCGTTTTTGGCCGAAAAGGGTTATTTCATGTGGACAGTTTTTTGTATTTGATCGTAGGAGTGTCGTAAAAAATTAAATATTTTTAAAAGATAAAAAAATAAACGCAATAAAAATCTTAATACTAAAACAATTCTTATTTAATAGAAAGTATAGAAATTGAATAAGCTCTGCTTCTGCCGATCTACCATTATTCTGTATGCATTTTATAAGTTTTTTGAAATTGCGATTTGTTGTAACTCGTTGCAAGCTTGTTGAGTTCTAATTTTTAGCACATCAACGTTGGGTGGCCTGTTTTTATAAACCATGTCCTTTAATCTTTCCCACAGCTAGTAGTCCAGAGGTCTGATATACGGTGACCTCGCTAGCCAATATGCGAAATGAGAACCTTGAGGCGACGTACGCCCGATCCACTTGTTTTGGAAATTTCGGTTCAACAATTTCCTTGAATTCCTTGTTCATTGAAACATGGCATGGTACTCCATCTAATTGAAATATAAATTCTGAAGCATGTCGCTGTATTCTCGTTGTAAAAATTTGAAGAAAAAACGAACTTTACTAAAATTATTGTCAAGAAAAACTGCTCTTAAAATGTGATTGTTTAGAATCTCACACCACCTGACGACACTCTCTAAATATTGATTTATTCTATCATCCAGTGAGGATTATCCGTACTCCAGTAACGAGAATTTTGTGATGAAAAAATGCCATTCGTTAAAATTTTAGCTTTGTCCGAAAAGAGAATTTTGTACCTAAAAGGTCTGCCATCCTCAAAAAATACCATGATCGAGTGACTAAAATCAACTCTATACTTATCGTCGACACGTGGAAGTAAAGTATGGAGAAATTTCTGCTGAGAAGGTTTGTACTTATGTTCCTTTAATACCAAACTAATAAACATTACTTTCAAATTTAAATCTGGGGATATTTGGACTAAACTAGACAGGGGATATTCTTGAACGTAAAGTAAACTTTAAATTCTTCTAAAACTTTACCGGCACTAACATAACTAACTGGTTCCCATTCATGATGATTGATGTTGAAATCACTTGCTGCTTCTCTAAATTAGTAGGATTTCCACTTTCTCTTGATTCGTTAATGCATTTGGTTTACCTTTGACACATTTTTAAACTGTCAATATTTATTGAACAAACAGTATTACCATGGCACCTTTACGCTACACATTATAGATTGGAAAGGTTTTATTGTTAGGCAAAAAAACAACGCGAAAAATGAATACACAAAACAACATCAGAGTATCAAGTCCGGCGAAGATTTCGGATATTCTCTTTGTAATCATAAATGTCGGTTTTGCAACGAATGGTGACTCTGCTGTTGTTTTGTGTATTCATTTTGGAGCTACTTGTACTCGTCTTTCAACTAGTTGACTGTATTGATGAAGACCTGAAGTCAGAAACACGTGTCTATAGTTTGCCAAATTTCATAGCTTTAGCGGTCATCCCAAAGAATCCATTTTCTACTATATACTAGTTCTTGCGGCGCTAATATTTTCCTAGTTTTGGCTTTCTACTCTTGGGTTATGAGTTTCGCCACAGGTGGCTATATGCTGCTTCTTGGTAAATAAAGTATCAAGTCCGGCGAAGATTTGGGATGTTCTCTTGGTAGTCACAAATGCCGGTTTTGTTTTTGTTGGCGACTCTGGTGTTGTTTTGTGTATTCATTTTGGCGCTAGTTTTACTCGTCTTTCAACTAGTTGACTGTACTGTATAATTTAAGACATAAAAAAACGTGGGTGGGCAATGGATGATACAGAAGGCACTTCATCGTACTAGTAACTACAGTCTGTACTGTCTGTGACCAGCATTGCCCATGGTTTTTTCATGTCATATAATTATATATCTCTATTCCAATTTTATTTTTTACTTTATAAAGGCGTGGTTTTTAAATTTTCAATAAATTATTTATTTAAACATTTTTAGTTCTATATATGAATTTTTAGTCTAATATAGCCAAAAATAACAAAATTCGTTCGCCATTTATAAATTGACTAAAAATTAGAGACTTGCACTCTTAAATATCCCCAGATATCGATTTTTATTTAAATCGGACCACAAATATTAATGCTTCTCTGTCATTGTATCGTATATAACTTTTATATACGAAAGTGGCGGCTCGTGGATTTAAGAACGGGTGAAGCGCAGCGTGGTTAGAGGCACATTCCCATAGGGAAAAATAGCGCCGTAGGCGAAAAATTTTCGGGGTGCCACGCCCAAAATAGCTATTTTTTTACCTTTTTATGATGTTAATTATCCATAGCTTTGGAGGGTTTTTTAATATATTTTTTGTTCTTAGAAAACAGTTATATACCACGGTAAACGACACGAAGCAAAACTGCTTCCGCCTCCGATGATCCTAACGCACTAATTTACATTAATTCTATAACAAGCGAACAAGTCAGTGTTGCCAGGCTGAATACAAAATAGAAATCACCAGATTTGCCAAAAAAAGTTGCTCAAGAACACTCATTCAGTGTTCAGATCTCGTGGAGTAAAGATATCTGAAGATGCCTCGTGCAATCGAAGGCGAAACGTTGGATAGTAATTCCAACTTGAAACGGTCTAATCCCAAGAACCATGATTTCTTAATTGACCGAAGCCGTGAAAGCTTCCGTACTATATATGTATTTATTATTATAAAATGGCACAAAACAGAAAAAAACATATATACGTATAGTAAACATTGTTGGTAAAATCAAAAATTTCAAATGATCAACTATCAAGACAATGTTCACAAAAAAATGTAAGATATTTTAGCTATTATAAAATATCGTTGGTGTGTTTACTTAACAAAGAGATCAGTTACAGAAAAATTAAAACCATTTAAAAGTTAAAATCGGCGGATATTAACGTTCCTGTTATATAACATACCAAACGGCAAACAGCAAGGTTGTTTCCACAGTGGAATACGCAATTTGGTTTTTTTTTAATGTATAGTGCTGAAAACTCTTTCTACACATGAATTGCTATGTGGGAAAGCTAATCAATTTTGAAAATTCTGGAAAAACTACATGTTTATATAATATATATTTTAATAATGTAAATTCCCTATCTAATTCATTGATACAATATCCATACTTAGAAATACAGCTGCCAAAATGCCTATGCTAGCGTTAGTAAGGGGAATATTAACTGGAGTAATTAAATGTACGTGCATTCAATAAAAACTACATTTATTTGGTTTTTGCTAAAGAAAAAATTAGCAGAGATCGGCTTTGAAAAAAATCACCAGAAATGAACTTTCTCGGAAAAGTTTTCACCAATCACCAGGTTTTGCATAAAATCACCAGATCTGGTGAAATTTTACCATACCTGGCAACACTGGAACAAGCGCCTGAAACGTGCAGTAGCAGTTGTATGCCACTTCCATCTGGCTGGCGTGCGGGGGGAGTCTGAAACCGAATTTGTTTGACTGCTAATTGTGATTCCTCAACGGGTCGCTATGCAAAGGTGTTCAACGCGCTACATTTTTAACTCTTTGAAGGGCAATATTTTTCAATAAATAAAATTGCTAGAGGGGCATGATTTTTTGTATTACTTTTTAATAAAAATATTTAACAAAACTAAGAACTAATATTCAAAATAAACCCTAAAACTAAGAAAAACTGTTTTTATGTATAAATAATGACGTCATGAGGTGGTACATATACAGTACCATTGCCCCAGAATAATTTTACTTGGAGGTGTGGAAGTCCTGGAAGCACGTGTTATTTGCCCCCAGACAGAGAGGAACTCGACAAATCGAACATATCCAGTTCGTACGCACTTGCTGTTTTGATGTACTGCATTTTGAACATCGTCGTCGAGAATCTCTTTCCGGTTGATGAGAACTTTGATTGTGCCTAATTTCTAGGGGAATGAATGGCTTGGACTGTTTCTTAGCAATTGTTTCTCCACAACTATATGCTTTCCTTTTATTTTTTATAACCTGGCCTGCAACTAGTCCTTCTGATACACTTCTTCTGAATTCTTTCATGGACATCTTGGGCAAATTAAGTTCTTTATATAAAACGAAAGCGTTTACTACTGCTGCATCGAGGAAGTAAAAGAACATCCTGTGCCACCATTTTTTTGATTTCCTGTTTACCTTGTATAAATTAAGGTTTTGGTCGAATTTATCAACAAAATTCATGTTAGCGTTATAATCTACAAGTGCTTGCGGACAACAAACCTTGGTTGTAGTACCATTCTTTTCTTCCCTATTGACTTCAGTGTGCCCAAGTGGAGAATAGACACTGCGCTTATCTCTCCATTTGAGAGCTACAATCCCTGATTGATTGGTAAAAATTTCAAATTCCCCTCTCTTCAATTTTTTATCCGGCGTAAACACTGGCAAAGTTTTTCTTGATGGATTTACGGTTCCGCAGGCATGAATTTGTTTTTTCTTCAGGTCTTCCAGAAGTTCTGTACTATTGAAGAAGTTGTCGAAGTACACAATGTGCTCTTTATTTTCAAATCCATTAAGCATTTGTTTAATGACTCTGGCACCTAATTGTCTCTCGGCGTCCTCCTTTTTGCCGGTATATATATCGAATTTCTGGCAGTATCCACTTTTATTCCCTAAAACCCATACCTTGTACCCCCGTTTTATTGGTTTTTTCGGCATGTACTGTTTAAGCGTACTCCTCCCCTTGAATTTTATCATTGACTCATCGATTGCAAGTTCCCTACTTGGTGCCATACATCTTTGAAAATGTAGCTGAGAATTTCAATTCGTAATCAGAAGTGGTCTCACTTTGTATAGCTTATCGTAGTCGGCTTCTCTTTTTTTAGGCATCAACATGTTATTATTAAGATGAAAATTCGAAAGGAGCCAGCTAAATCGCTTCACAGGCATCAATCCACTTATGTAAGGGTCATTTATATCCGGAGAAGTACTCCAGCAGTCCCTATAGCTCGGTAGACGTTTAATTCCCATTAATAAATTTATGCCTAAAAAGGTTTTTATTTCTGATTGAGATTTGTCTGGTACACTATGTGGTCAAGCAGATCATCAGTAAAAAATAGCTTAAAAAATTTATACGGAGTAGGATCAACCATCTCTTTAACAATACGTGTAATTCCGGACTCTGACGTAAAATCTGAGGGAAGTATTGGATCAACAAGCTCGGACCAGTCATTAGAGTTTACGGGTGGTACAGGACGCAGTTTAGTTGCTAAAAGCGATAATGGCACGTTATTTTCTGGATCGGTATCAGAATCACTAAAATGCTCGGAAGATATTGGCTCCGCGTCGTTATATAGTTGGCGCATTACCTTTCTGGAATGACGTCACGCTGGTTTCAAATAACGTATTTCTTATATTATTTATATTTCAGCGATGATTCCTAACCTAAACGTATGCAGTGATGTAGATAGGAGGGGTGCGTTCAGCACTGGCTAAAGCGAATTTAAAATTGGCATTTTCTGTACAGAAAGCGCTGCAACTTGTCGAAAATGGCTGGCAAAAAATTAACACTCTCATTGCCATAAAAAAACCCTCATTTTGCACACTTAATACAAAAATAACTATTATAACTTCAAAAACTAAAATTATTTTGCAAATAAGACTTTACTAATATAAATTCTTTCATCTTAGTCTTATTCTTTGTTTGCAATGTAATAAATTGACGCCAGTTACCCATTTTCATCAAAATTATTTTAATTCTCAATTACAGACAATACTGAAAAAATATTAAGAAAAGGGGAATAACGAACGATGAATCCTTTACCTCCAGAATGCTTCAAAAACAAAAAGAGGTAAAAACAAAAATCACAGATTACTTAAAGAACAAAATAAGAGATATGATCTATTGCGTGTATGCTAAAAATGAATATGTTACAATGCAGACTTTGTTTTAAAAACTAAAAGAGAGAAATTAATGTATAACTAACTAACTTTAAAAATAAAAACTACTCCCCTTCACTGTCTTCAGAATCAGAACTAAATTCTTCATCGTCACTGCTGTCTTCGTCGGTACTAATTACAAGTGGCGCAATGTCTGAAGCATCACATATCTGTATTGTCTTCCAAGCTTCTTGGATTACCCTTTCTGTGTGGCTGACATAATTTTTCCAATGCTCTGAAGATACTTCATTTATCGCTTTTTCCCACATGGCCAAAACTTCCGATGGTGTCCCTTTCAGACTAGCAATGTATTGGTCGTATTTCCTCTTACACTCAGACCATACCATTTCAATAGCATTAAATTGACAATGGTATGGAGGAAGTCTTAGTATTTTGTGGCCCAAAGGTTTCACATATTCGACAAGGTAGAATGTTTTTTCAATGTTACAATTTTTTTCTACAATGCTCCATATTTCATCCTTCATGGCCCTCTCTGGGAAGTCAATGTTCTTTTCTTTTAACCATCCAATCAATCTCTGCTTTGTCCATGATTTTCTTGGAATATCCTCTAAAAGGCCGGAATGATAGCTTGCGTTTTCCATCACTATCAAACTTTTTGGAGGAAGATTTGGTACCAGCTGATTTTTAAACCAATTTTCAAAATGTTGCTTGTTCATATTGTCATGATAATCTCCGCTTTTTAGTCCACTTTTAAATATTAAACTGGCCCCCTTAATAAATCCTTCCTTTGATCCAGCGTGAACTACAATATATCGATGACCTTCACTAGCTTTTTTAGAACTTGTAGACATAGTGTTATCCTGCCAGCTGTTTCTAAACGAACCTTTACTAAAAATCCAAGTCTCATCAATAAATACGGTGGTATAAGCATCTTGTCCTAGATTTTGATTTTTGACATATTCCCTCAAGAAATTGATTCTCTTGTGGACGATGTGGGGCAAATCCATCAGGTATTTTCTATTATTTGATTTCTTCCACTTAAAACCAATACTTTTTACGTATTTTCTTAGCGAGGTGATGGAAAAATTAAAATATTCATTTATCTCTTTTAGTTTTTTAAGCAAAGTCTGCATTGTAACATATTCATTTTTCGCATACATGCAGTAGATCGTATCTCTTATTTTGTTCTTTAAGTAATCTGTAATTTTTGTTTTTACCTCTTTTTGCTTTTGAGACATTCTGGAGGTAAAGGATTCATCGCTCGTTATTCCTCTTTTCTTAATATAGTTGTATGGCTAAGTTTTGTTGCATTTGAAGCTCGTTCAATTATATTATCAGTTTGCGGAAGAATTCCATTTTTAGCTTGCTCTTTTTCCAATTGAAAAAAAGCCAAGATATTCAAAACTATTAGCTGTGATTGCTGATTATATCTTCGCGGCATCTTGCAAAAGTTTAAAAAGAATCACAACAAATCAATGTCAATTTTGACGAATATATTCTGAAAGACACATAACCAAAACCGGCATTGACTGTTGTAAAGAAACGACAATGAGTTTTTTCAAAATGTTTTTGTCACTGTCAGTTAACATAAATCAAACAAAAATAACCAAAAATGACGTCATTCCAGAAAGGTAATGCGCCAACTATATATATTATTCAATTCATTTTGCAGGTCATCATTATTCCAACCTTTTAGTTTAAACGGTAACGAATCCATATCTTGAATATCTAAAAAAATTAAATTAGCGTAAGCAGGATAGAATATTTGCTCAAGCGGGCAACGGTACACTTATTGTACCACAACAAACCACTAAAATTAAACAGAAAAAACTACTTTTTTTGTTGAACCAAAATAACATTATGACTATAAATTATCAAATACACTATTATTACAGGAAATGCACATGGATTTTGTTATTATGGTATATTTCACTTACTTTTCTTTATATTCGGCAGACTCTTACTTGCAACCACGTTTACGCCATGATTCTGTCAACAAAACTGACGTAGAACGGAAACTGCCGCGTGCAACAGTTTAAATCAATAACCAGCCGTCAGAGTACGTTCAACATTACGTTGGTCGAGAAAATGCACCACTGCCCAACTAGCTAAAAATGTTTGAAATAGTGGTATATCTTTTAGACCAGTGCCCCACTAATACATGTATTTTCTGGGTACATTTTTTATACCGCTGCCCCTCAAAGAGTTAAGTCATTAGCATTTCTTAAGTATATAACGTACTAGTTTTGATAGAAAATAATGGTATAATTAAGTAAATAATGTGAATTTATATAAAACATACTACATTTTTATTATAGAAATGTAGATCATAAAATTCTTAATATTTTAAAAATATTATTATTTTTAAGCAATTTGATTGGAAAATGTAATATTTAATACCTACAAATAGGTTTGTGTTAATGTCACAACGGATAAAATAAATTTTTATACAAACAAAAAAGAAACGTCAGAATTTTGAGGTTATAAGAAGGTTTCAAGGTTATCTCAGTTCTAAGTAGTCGGGTGTTTTGTTTGTTTTTTAACACGTATAATTAATTTAGTTGCTTGCTGTTTCGATTGGGAGATATATTGGCTACTACTATAGAGAAGGAGGAACCGACCTGAAGACTTTTGACCTGGCGTAGAACTTATCTAATACTTGAAAGTAAGCATTATGAAAACAACACCTCGACAGGTCCCTAAATCCCTCAAAAGGCAGCATAGTATGCACCCTTAGAATTTTATCTTACTTTAACCTTGTTTTGATAATTAGTAACGACTCTTTCAGAGTGACATTTGTATAGAAACTTTTCAAATCAAAGCTTATACATCGGTCAGTATGATTTAAAGCAGAAGTTCTGGAAATTTCTACAAAGTGGTTTAAATTTTTAACAAACCAATTCAGCTTACCCGGTGGCATTTTCGTATCTAGCGTAGCGTACCGCAACTCATAATATGTCCTAAGATTTACGAGTATATCGGGGGATGACCAAGTAAATCGAGCCCGTTAATGATTTTTCTATTCCAGACATTTTGTAAACAGCGCTTGGTACTCTTGTAAATTGTCATTGAGTTAAGACGAAATTTAGGAGAGTCGAAAATTTGGAAAGCTGGAAATAAAGACCTCAACCACCTGGACAAAATTAAGCAAATCTTTAGATAGACGGGTAATATTTGGTCAATATTATCATCAATTAGGGTTAAAGATTTTGTTATGTACAGGGTGTCTTATAATATATTAGACAATGGATATATCTGTTAATATTGGTACTACGAAACAGTTTAAGTTATAAAGATCTGTATTTTTCATTAGTCGTGACAATCTAAATCTAAAAAAAAAATATCTTAAAACCTATAAATCTTAAATTTTGTCATTAGTTACGTTTTTTTTTGAATAGAGTAAGCTGTATAAAAATAGCGCTGGTTTTTCTTATTAAATAGATACCTGAGTTAGTATATCTATTTAAAAATATGGGCGAGAAAATAAAGAAAAACAGTGCCATTTCAGGATAAATTTAATTTAAATTTTTATTTTCTGTTCCTAATACATTGTTCATAATTAATATGTTTTTGTTTTTCTCGGTTATATTATATATATATATATATATATATATATATATATATATATATATATATATATATATATATATATGTATATATATATATATATATATATATATATATATATATATATATATATTAACGTACAAACTAACATACATAAAAAAACAAAACTTATGCTATAATTTATACTTTCTGATAGTGTTTTGTTTTTTTCTAAATTTAGATGCCTACGATTCGGGAAAAATACTCTATCGTTTGTAGTTTAATCTTTTATATAATAAATAATAATAATATAATAATAATTGAAGGTATTAAAAAGTAATGATCTAAGGTTGTGCTTTTTCTAATGGAACACAGTATATTATTATATATACAATAATATACTAGTTGATGTTTGCATTAATTATTTTAATAAAAATGTTAATTCTACATCATCACTAATGTCTTCTTTATACAATGCCTTTAAACGAATACTTATGCCCTAAAATCCGTAGTACACTAAAAAATATCTAGAAAAGTGAAAAAGATATCAGTGCAACCCACATCTGTTGCAAGATGAAAAGTACAGGCTTGTGGTCATCGGAAACTTCAGGCTGAGCGAAAAGTTTTTAACTTTAAGAAAAAGATAATTGAAGACTTCTCAAGATTTGCAGGCATGCGTTCGGCAAAATATACAAGTACATGGTAGATGGTAAAGTGGACACTCAAGTTCTTTTATTGTGTATTATTATTCTTTAATATAATTTTGTTTTTGAAATAGTGTTCCTGGTTCTAAATATATTTATATCGATGCTTATTTATTTTAGTGGTATTTTTGTATTGACTTTTCTATCCTTAATAAATAGTATTTTAAATTATTATTGTCATAAAAAAATATAAAAAAATAACAAACAATAATAATTAGCGGCTATTTTCGAAAGTATACCACTAAAATAAGAGAAAGTAAATATCTGCAGAATTATGTGTCTTTTTTAGAGCTGACTTCGGGCGTAAACTAAAGAAATTGATTCACTACATTAAGTACTATTGATAATCGATATCCAATTTATTTTAAGTAGTACTATATGCTTTAACAGAATCCAGTAAAATCGTTTATATGTATGCGATATCGACAGTTATTTCCAAGGCGCTACTAAACGACAATACGTTCACGCGCGTTGTTTACGAATTATATTCGGGCATATATGAATTGCGATATGCTACGCTGGATACGAAACTGCTACGCGGTGAAGGTTGGTTGATCTGCAACATGTGTGCCGAATGATTGCTGGTTAGTAAATTCCTGGAGCTGGTTATCTGTCTAAGAAGCATGTTATTGTTGCATATCTTTATTAGTTGGTATATGTATTCTGTGGGGTCGCTTGTAGGCAGATTATACTTCCCTTTTCTCAAAACCTCCTCTATTTTTACTTCCCTCGTAAAAGAGAAGTATTGTAATCATGAAAAAATCACCCTCCGAGATGTTTATAGATCTTTACGTTTCAGGGTCCCTAGATGCCAAAAAACATGTTTTCTTAATTCCGTCGGTGATTCCCATGGAGATGATCTGGTAATATTTTGGTAAAAATCCATTATGCCGGCCAAGTGAAACGTTAAAAAAATTATTATTAAAAAAGCTATATCTAACCGTTAACATTTTGGTATAAATATAAGATGCCAAAACAAAATTGCGGTTTAATAAAATATTTAAAAAATCAGCCTAAATTAACTTATTAGATTAATTTCAAATTTTATGCAAGCATTAAGTGTAATATAGAGACAAACTGGTGAAGTAGCGGAACGAAAAGGCAGCTAAAAAGCAATTTTAAAAAATCTTCATCAAATGTAATATAGGGCTAAAGTGGTACGAATTAACCATGCTGTAAAAAAATTTAAAAAATGGCGGTCTGGGTCAATGTAAAAACTACTTATTGAATTTATTACTCACTCTCCGAGATTTTTTCAGATTTTCGGGTTTCAGGGTTACTAGACATTCTCTTAATTCCGTCGGTCTGTCTGTTCGCGGCGTAGCTAAAAACTGCTTATTCGATTAACTTCAAATTTTGGTCAAAAATAAAGGTTTATATGGGGATAACCTGGTAAAAATCGAATAATATAAAACAAATTGTGGCCTGGTGAAATGTTTAAAAATATTATTACCAAAAAACTACGTATCAAATTTTAAAAAAATATTTAAAAATTCACCCTGAAAAACTACTTAATGTACTGATTTCAAATTGTGTGTCATAACTAATTGTTGTATAGAGATGAGCAAGTAAAACTGTGGTACTAATTGAAGTTAGTGGAACAAAATGGCGACCAAATAAAATGTTTGTAATTGTGAAAAAAATCACCCTCTAGGTTTTACATATCTTCAGGTTTTAGCGGCCCCTTGTGGGGATGCCCTGGTAATATTTTGGAAAAAAGCAATATGCCGGTAGAAAATTATTATTAAAGAAGCTAATTATCTAGTTTACCTCAAGTATTGCATAAAAAGCAAGTGTTACATAGGAATGAACTGATAAAATTTTAATATGAATATAAGAGAGCAAAATAAAATTGCAACCTAATAAAATATTTAAAAAATCAGCCTGAAGAAACTACTTATTAGATTAATTTCAAATTTTGTGCAAGCATTAAGTGTGATATAGAGATAAGCTGGTAAAGTTTTGAAGATGGCGAAACGAAAAGGCGGCTAAATATTTTTTTTTTAAATCAACGTAAAAAATCTTGTTTACTTGACTTTAAATTTTGCAGAAGAATTAAACCTGATATAGGGATAAACTGGTACGAATCAAACATAACGTAAAATGGCGGTGTGTGTCAACGTAAAAACTTCTTATTGAGTTTATGTTAAATGATGCCCCAAAAATCAAATACGGTTTAGGTGAGAAATATCCATCATATTTCTCCAACAAAATGGCGGATTATCTACTGAACTAAATTGGGTCACGCTTCACTACTCCTAATAAAAGGAAAAACTTATAACGAGGGAAATTTCGGGTAAAGGAAATTGACCGATTTTTAATTGGAATTTGTTACATATATAAGCATAATGGCGTTTTTTTGTTTTTGTTGGCGGACCACTTTTCCAGGATGTTGAATGGAAGAAGTCTTTAATGTGACAGTACGCACATGATTTAGATATATGGGATTTTTTCTGTGTAACCATTTGAAAATAAAAATATATACACCACCGTGATGTTTTTTTCGGGAGTATTTTGAGCAGCCGACTGCTTTATTGTATGGAAGTTAGTTGTTGATACATCCATCGTTAATTAATTTCTTAAAAACTGAATATTCGAAATCAAAAAGTGAGATATCAGATTATTTAACGCCCTTCAAAACAAAGTGTGAAACCCTTGAAGGTTGAAGTTGTGAAAATGAAAATGCCTAGAAAATATTTCCTTCGAAAACCAAAGTTGGCGAGTCCGAGTAATTTTTGTTTTATTCGACTTAATGTTAGTAAACCCGACTACAAAGTTTCCAGTGTGCCACTCTATATAACTACCATAAAAATTAAAAGAACTGTTGATTTTTATCTAATTGTTGTGTTGGTTTGTAGAGTTCCGATTGAAAAAGTTCTGTTTAACGTAAGTATTTTACTAGCTACACGGGATCAACTTGTAAGGTAAAAGATCATCAAGTTTTTTTGCAAAATCAGTTAAAATACGAATGAGTGAGATATTTTCTTGCTTTAAAAAGTAAAATCAATAACACGTAAAAAAATTAAGAACCATTAAAGCAGCAAAAACAAGAAAAGACAAATTTACATTTAATATCCTCTTAATGATTTGGAAACGGATATTGCAGACTCATGTTTGATTTGCGATCTTTTTAGCAAAAAATAATCTTCTGTCCTCTACATGTAGAAAATGAGCTCATCATCAAACTTATAAAATTTAGGTATTAGCTATGGCTGTAACAAAAAAATATCGCTTTGTTTACTGTAAACATTTTTCGGTACTTAGACAGCTTTGACGGAATCTATGACACTTTTATTATATAGAGTCAGAGGTCACATAGTTAATTTTTACTTACTCATCTGTCATCAGTATTTTTCCCAAATATATAAAAAACGATCCTCAATTGATATCGAACGCATGAAAATACCGGATATTTCTCCATAGGATCATTAAAGCACGACCTTGTTTGCGTATAGCTTACCCATGGAATAGCAGTCTTCTAGGACTAAATGTTTAATAAACAGTTTAAGTGTATTGAGTGTTTTCTCTTGTAGGGTTTGCTTATATTCGGTGTTTATATTTAAAAAAAAAGAAAATATTGTTTGCTATGTTGTTTTCGAGCTAATATAATCACTTACATTTAATATTTAAATTCGACAAAACTTTTAGTAATAAGACGAACTATACTACATTGACGTTAAATGCACAATTAAATAATTTAACTTGTTTTTAGGTTATTACAGAGTCAACTATAACAATCTTTGGGACTCAATCATAGGAGCACTTCAAAGTACTAACTTTTCCGGAATTCCAGAAGTTAACAGGGCCTGTTTTGTAGATGATGCTTTCCAATTAGCAAGAGCTAATCGAATTAACTATACGAGGACATTCGGAATAGTTGATTTTTTGAGAAGTGATATTTCTCATTTCTCTTGGTTCCCTGCTATTAATGGATTTAACTTTTTGCTGAGAAGAGTTGGTCAAGATTCGCGTTTGGGGGTAGCTATGTCGGTAAGTCAGTTTTAAGCGTAAATTTGTAAGCTAACTTTGAAACATGAAATAATAATAGGGCACCTTAAACAAACAGGTTTATCTGCGAATTTGAATCAGTCTTTTCCAAGAGTATAGGAATTCGCGAATATCTAAAAAGACCCTGTAAAGAACGCCACGAAGGTTGGGAAGGGGACGATTTTAACCACTTTTTGTCTATCGGTCTTATAGAAATTTTTAACACATATCTATAAAGCTAATTTTTGTTTCAAGATTGAAACTTTGTACAGTGGTTAAGGACACTTAAAAAAAAGATTAGTGGTAGTCTACCATATCGGAAGTATTGGCATCAAGTGTCTAGAACCCACGCAATTTTTTTTAAAAAATTAACTTATTTGTACAAAACTAAAAATTTTCTCTCAAATAGTTCAGTTAAAAAGACACCAAAAAGACAGTCTACTGACCATCTAATGTTGTTAAGGTCTTAGTAGATATAATTGAATGCACGATGTCCCTAGCACAGCCGCTGCGCCCATACTATATCGGAATATCTAAAATTACCGGCATTAAAGTAAAATTTATAGAGCTGCTTTTTTTGTCTACATACAGTTTATTCAAATTCTTGTGAAACAAACGTATTTTCGATATGCCATGGTTAGGGCTTTGGTATACGTGGCTGTACGTGTAGGTCGGGACCTTTATTGAAACGTTAATTTAAGAGCGAATATATTTTCTAATTTAAATATTAATTTGAATTTTTTGAAGTGAAGTTTTCCTTTTATTAATTTAATTATTATATATAATGTCAACGAAATAAAAAGTAAAAACATTTTTTGATTTCGTTGCATAATTGAACAAAATTAATTTTACTTTAATTTCTTAGATTATTTATAAGAACAACTATAAATGTTTTAAGAAGTAAATTACAAAACAACCAAAAATGTACATTTAGGATATTTTTATTAAATCATAATCAGGAACTTAAAAAATTAATCTCATTCGTCATTATTACTCCAATTCGATTCGTCATCACCTTCCTCATTCCTATCGCTGGCTGAATCCTCATCATCTTTTCCAGAATAAACACCATCGTTTTCTTTCAAAGGATCTTCATTGGCAAATATGTCTGCAGATTTGTCAAACATTTTTATATCTATAAATAACAATAAAAAATGACAAACTATTATACTGCGTAGATATAAGTTGAATTACATGACGAATGTATCTACCTGAATCTTTACTGTTTTGTTGTTCAATTGTTACATTATCAATCGATTAGGTCACCACTAAATAATTTAAATGAATACTTTTCATTTTCGTCAACTTTTCAGTCACAATTGAGAGGATATATATATATATATATATATATATATATATATATATATATATATATATATATATATATATATATATATATATATATATATATATATATATATTATATATATATATATATATATATATATATATATATATATATATATATATATATATATATATAGGAACGCATATATATGTTAAAATCTAAGACCAATATGGCAGAATAAAATATAAGATTAGGTAGCAAGCTTAATCAGCTGCCTTGTAAAACCCGAGTAAAAATTATTTAGCTGAGATTCAAGGAAACTCTACAGTTTTTCATTAAACAGAAACAAACTTTTTTGAAACAGAAAACATAAAACATGAAAAAAATACTAACTTTTCGATAATCCTAACGGAAAAAAGTTACCCTTCCTTTGAAGAATAAGATCTTGAAAAGTTTATTATTTAGAGCCTAATTAAATTATTTCTAATTAACAATAACGTAATATTATTTGTCACTCTCGACATTCCTCCCTACACACTTTATTTAGATTTAAAGCCTGTCCAAACTCTGTCAGAACCGAAGTTTGGAGCTTGTTTAGAGGCCAACGAGCTAAACCATAACAGTAAAAATAACGTGAAAACACAAGAAAACAACAAAAACAGCACTTTGCAAGTAACTGGATAACAAAGAAAGCTAAAAATTCTAATCTTCAAATATTCTTCGTCATTTAAAATGCATGAATTGAGCCTTCAGAGGTTTAATGAAACAGCAGTCTCAATTTTTGTCTTTTATATACTGTTTATTCTTATTCTTATTCCCGGGTCGTTGGTCGATATATATATAAATCAATCTTTTGATCCTCGTCATAAATGAAAGTCTAAACAAAGTAAATCTGGATATCTAATCCACCAAGGAAATACAATCCAACGATTATGGTCGAGATATTTCTGGACCTTATTATTAAAATTGGCGGGATAATAATCATGCTGATACCGCATGTACCTTCTAGTAGTGACCGTCACATTTTCTAGCAGTTCTGCTAAATCGATCGATATAATAAATAAATTGCCATATATATCAAAGGCAGAAATTGAAACCGCTGTTTCGCTGACTCTGTGAGGGCTAAATCATAAATAACGGAAAACATTTTGAAGATTAGAATTTTTAGTTTTCCTTGTTATCTATTTATTTAGAAAGAGTTGTTTTTGTTGTTTACTTGTGTTTTTTCGTTACTTTCACTCTTATGTTGACGTTGCTTTGGCTTGTTGTCCTTTAAACATGCTCCAAACTTTGGTTCTGACAAAGTTTAGACCCGCTTTGAGCATAGATAAAGTGTGAAGGTTAGTTTTAAATAATGTAATAAAGCTGTAAACAAAATTCTGTCCAGTAATCGAAAATACTTCTGTTTTCATTTTTTTTTGTGTTCCACCCCTCTCCTAACAGCAAGGGTATAGCTAGCTCCTGGAGATTTTAATTTCACTCCGATATCCTCTTTAGTAGTCATTTCGTCCTATTAATTAATTTATTTGGAATTAGCTTATAAACTAATAGTTATCAATGTGCGGTTCTAGCCAAGACTTCGGTCTTTTGTTACCCTTCAGAACTAGTGTAAGAGAAGTATAGCCTTCCATTTAAAAATCAAAAAATCTGCAATTGTTTCAAACAGCGCCATTTGCCCAATTTGTGAAAAAATAGGGAGTGTTATTCGATTATATCGTAAAACAACTTGACATTCCCTTTTAATTAAGCCTAACCTCAAAAGGATAAAGGGTTTAGAAGATATAGCTATTTAGATCTTTCGTAAGTCAATAGCTCCTCCACTTTTATTAACACAAGTGTAGAAGAAAAGTGAGTTTCACCAAAAATTTCATTTGCGACTGATTATAAATTAGATTTAGGCCTTTTTCGTCAAAATTATAATACTTTAATTTGACTTGGAGCAGGTCAGGCGAAACACAATCAAAAGCCTGTGTTAATAGAAGCGATCCCCATGGTCAAAAACATCTGGAACTATTGGAATAAGCTTATTAATTGCCATAACTGTAAACATTCGCTGCCGAAATCCGAATTATTAAAATTGTTTCCATCAAAATGGTCTTCAATTTTGGCTTTAAGAGCCTCTTCGAAGATTTTACTATATGGAGGCATTAATGAAATAGGGCTATAGTTAGACACATCATTTCGATCCCTTTTCTTATGTAATGATATAACATGGGAAACCTTAAGTAGTGATGGATAGACACCCCGTTCCAAACAAACATTGATAAGTTTGGTTAGTGGATATACATCAATGTTGGCAACGCACTTAATTTCTTAGAGAACAAATGACATCCCTTATCTCTATGTATGTCACTTCGTGACTGTGGATTATTATCAAATATATCAGAAGCAACATTAACAAAAAAATCATTGAAGTTTTCAGACGTTAAGTTATAAACATGGTCCTTTTTAATTTTCTCACATCTATATTTATTTACTATCTGCCATGAAGCTTTAAAAGGATTTTCAGCATTTTTAATAATTACTTGATCATTAATTTTAGCTTTTTTAATTTTGCTATTATAATTCAAATGGTATTCTCTTAGGTATTCCTTTAAAACATAATTTGAGCGCTTATAAACTGCTTGCATTAAAATCAGGGTATCCCTCATCTTTCTTAGTTATTAAAAAAGTCTATTTGGAGATCATTTTGTTTCCTACGAAGTATCTTATCATGAAACGCAACGCGAACCCAGTTGTTAACAACACTCAAAAATTTTTTACTTTTCTTCTCCATCCCTAGTGGACCATGCAGAAAGTCCCAATTTATATTTTCTATTAAAAGAAAAACATCAGACAAATCTCGCGCACTCATAGATCTGCAGACTGACGGTACAATCAGTTGGATTCTTGGATCAACAGCTATTCCAATGGCCACGCCTAGATGGTTCGAAAGAATCCAATCAAAAGTAAGAGAAGGCTAATCCCACATATCCATAGCAATATCTGAATACTACTACTATACTACCTAGTTATGATGACTGAATGCCAAAGTCACAATGTTTGATTATACAAGATTTATCAAAAGTTAAAACAATTGTACTGCTTCAAAAGGGTTGGCCTGAAACAATAGTAGCTGAACATTTAGGGGCCCTGAAAAGTACCGTCCATGATATAGGGCCATGTGGCAAAGAATACATACTCTGGATAGATCTTATTAGAATATTTTTAGAACAATTTATTCAAATCC